>OY740767.1:88002904-88327904 GCA_963513935.1 Aphrophora alni
TCTAACCTAACCCAAGACTACGTTAAAAAAGATATGAGTTTATAAGTATTTGCTGGAGGGTAGACATTTATAGTCACTTATCGAATTTTTTTGTTTTATGGTTCAAACAAATCAAATAAATCGAAAGCAGAATCACTAAAAATATATTATGCATAATATGCTTCATCAGACAATAGAGGTTAATACAAATTTAATACAAATTAATATAAATAATTTAATATAAATAATACAAATTTAATAGTTTCAGTTGGATTTTTCGTTATAAAGTTTCGAGGCATATGGTAGAGGAAGAAATTCCAATATTAGATTCAATTTCAGATTATGACTACAGTAAATTACAATCCCCAAAGAAAAGAAAATTTAGAATATTCTACATCAGGTATTTTATTTGAAACGGGATGATATTACCTAAAGATAACTTGAACGTCACTTTCTTTCAAATAAGTATTGTGGAAAATTAAATATTCTACTATTTGGTTTCCGCAAGTATTGCTCGTTTCAAGTGAAAATTGTAATGTCTATTTGGGGTTTAATTGCGTTACAAAATACTATAAGTAGAAGCTATCCATGACATGTTGTTTCTGGAATAACTACGAAACCTACGTTGTTTTCCTTAGACTACACCTATAAGGATATGCTCTGCCTTACTGCAAAACCACATGTATTCCTGTTAAATTACTGCACTTAAAATAATTACTTATGCTCAAATTACAGTCGTAGTAATCGAATGCCGCGTTTACTTAAAGGGCCGAGTGAAATAATAGACTGGAGGTGCAAAAACACTAGTTACCATGTAGTAACGTCATAACACACAAGACAAAATGGAGGTAAAACTAGAATCCTTCATGGTGTATTAGTTAGCCAATTCACAGAGGTTGAGGAAGTTCAAAGTTAAGAGGAATTTTATGGAGTAACGGCAAAAGTCTTTTTTTAACGTAATAAGCGATCAGGAATTAATTATTTTAGTGGAGTTGTTAGTACTGTATGAATACTTTATATTTTCTTCTTGATGTAGGCAAATACCGACAAAGGAAATTATTTTAATGTGTAATTCAATCGAATGCAAGTGGAAAGCTTGATAAATCTTTGCACATACACAAATTAACATATTGACTTAATCAGTAACGTGGTGCATCAAACAGAAAAACATACGAATAATATTAAAATCATTTATGTGAAGTATGTAGAAAATACTATCTTAGAAACACAATAAGTTCGTATGATATTACAGCAAGAAATTAGACGAAGATATAAAATTAGTAACTGTTGACGACAATTTATTAGGTGTGTGGGTATTATCTACAACTTACTTTAAATAACATAGATCTAGTAAAAATATAATCTAATTTTTAATCGTATACATAATAATTTTCTCTTAATATAAATTATATTTTGAATCATTTGTGTAGATTTTGTAATTTAGTCACTAAAGCAACAAAAATTTAACACAAAACAAAAACGTTAAAGTTAAGTTTAAAGTTTCTGTTAAGTTAAATTATATTATTTATTTAAATAGATAATGTAGTTATTGTTAAACAAAAATTACTATACAAGCTGCAAACTATACATAGGTATTTGTATTATTACTCAGAGACAGAAGAAAAATGAAAAAATCTTAAGTAAGTTTTAACATTTATTTTCTGTGCATAATGAATAGAGATTAGTAAATCTTTAAAATATAAATAGTGTAAGCTAAAATATTTTCACATAAATAATACCTCATCATGCTACTTCATAACAGTTACAAAGAAATGTCTAAAATATAAGTGGTCACGCCAGCAATCAGACTACATGAAATCTGATTTCTTGGATGCACAACTTATTAAGATTTCCAAACATGTAGGTCGACAAACAAAACTATTAATAACAAAAGACTACGACATTAAGTAGCAAAACTCTGAGTCTAAACAATGGTTCACAACCAAGTTTCATGTTCTGTGTTTGTCCTGGATGCATTTGTCACAGATTATCTTGACGTAATGGCACACAACGAGACGTTAAAACAAACATAGTCATTTCTTAAAGTTGAAACAAAAATATCATAAACTCAGAATTATTTATTAAAATTTGAACTATTATCTTGGTACTTTTATGTATAATTGCTTGGTAATAAAATTGAAATGATCCGATAATTCTAAAAGTTTTATTTTCGAACATTTATTTTAAGAAATATTGGTACGCATACACGTGTTGCAAGAAATATACAAAATTTATTCAAATTGTGCTACGTAATAAGTACAAAACTGACTAATTGAAAAATCTGGTCCTGCCTGGTTGCCTTACTTTCTTCTTTTTTCTAGGTAGTGCCTTGCGAATCTCCTCACCGTGCTTTCTGTATATCAATAGTATCTACTACTTAAACTGAGAACAATAATTTCACTAGCAGCTTGTGAAACGTAGACATGGCAGGGGAAGTGTTTTTATGTAGATTCATCTTATCTTTTGTTTTAATTTTGTCCGTTTGGTTTGGCTTTATATAGTGAGATTTAAAAAGTAAGTTATGTTCAATAAATAAATTTTCAAATATCTATTAAAGGTGTAATGTTCAATTCTTCTACATTTGAAACTTTAACCAACAAAAATACCCCATTAAGTATCCTAATGTTAAATACCAACTTTGTGTTCACAAATTGAAAACATCTTAAAAACAAATTTCGAAGTTTGTTATCCTGGATTATTTCCTTGTATTAAACCAAATTAATCACTACTGTATATCATTCTTGTTGAAATAAATAATATATATTCTTGCTTGGGTTTTGGGAACGATTCTGTTGTCTAAAAATTTATCAACGTTACAAAATATCAATCTATATTATGTAATACAATAAAATAAAAAACTCAAGACTCAGAATCTAATTATACACATAATAATAAATTATATAATACACGTGGAAATTATAACATTTATCCACAAAATAAAACCAGAACTGCTGTCGATCAATAAATGATCGCGTGTCTGTAAAAGAAACGAGTTTCCGAAGGTCGCTTTGTCATTTTACGTTGTTCTTGGCGTGACAGTTTTTAATTAAATAAATGGTACAATTGAATAATTGCAGTGAATAATTGATAATGATAAACAAATAACAAATTGCATATAGATTATAATCTACTTTTGCAGTTTTCACAAAACAAGTATAATTTACAAATTGTCATGCAGTTTCGCACCTTTTTTATTAATTTTATAAAGTGCCTATAAAATTAAATAATACCATATGAAATTTTTTTCGGGATGGAGCTTACAGAGATTATGTGAAAAAAAAAATGACAAACTTGTTTCATTACCAGGATAAAATTAGAAGTAAATGTTTCATATCGTAAATTGTTTTAAAACATTTTCTTATAATATGATGCTCTATAATCGTATTTAAAAATTGATATTTTCTATTGCCACTCTGTATTACAAAAGTAAAGTAAAACTATAACTTGATGACAAAGTTTGTTATGTTTATTCATTCAAACTAAACTATCCAGAGAGATTTTAAGTATTGCGAAACGTAAAATTGACTTTCAGGAGGAAAAACTTTACTGTTTTGGGTCAAAAACTCAAGAAAAAAACATAAACTTTTCTGCTCCAAGGAAGAACGTTGCAGCATCATAACTATCCTGCTACCCATAACTATATTTCCTTCCCATATCAGGATTTTAAAGTATGGAATGTTACCCCTGCAGGTAAGTTATCGTCTAAAGAAGAGTATTGCAGTGGCATAACCATGCTCGACTGTAGCCGTGACCATAATTCTACGGGCTTCCATATTAGTCCTGAACAAGCTTCCTCGGCAGTGGTAACAATGTTTCAAAATAAACAAAAGGGGATTTATGTTTTTTTACACAACTGTATTTTGTAACAATGTAAATAGCATATTGTAGTTATGATGAAATTATATTTATCTTTACAATCTTTTTTTGTCAATTTATAAATCTCTTTTTAAAAAAAATAATAACCGGTGTCTTGTCCATTATAAAAATATGGCTCTTTGCTGTATGTAAAATACAGCTTTAAATGTAAATTTAATATCAGCGTTAAAATGTCTGTTTATTGATTTTAGACGTACTCAATGATAGTTAAAGTTAAAGAGTACTCAATCTAATATTGTACAAGATACATTGCATCTAAATACCCTTTCTTCTATCACTTTATTTCGTTTTAATTTCCTTACTTATGAAGGTGTACATCTTCTTTATCAATATGTACTTTTAAAAAGAATGTAACTTCGGATAATGGAAATACATCTGATCGCGTAATTAAATGTATTTCTCCCGTACATAGAGGCAGGTGCAAAAGTAGCTATACATTGTTCATTATAGAAAAACTTTGAAATGGATTCAAATAAAATTGTAATGTAGTAAATGTATTGTGAGAAAAAGGATCATTTGAAAATTACAATAAAATACAATTTCTTTGGTATTTAAACTGATGGTCTTCACCATACACACTGTAGTCCAACTTTGACACTAAAGTACCTCAGAAGTCTTTACTGCCATCAGTTCCTTAGCATACCGGTACTTCCATTATCAACTATTCAACCGTCTGGTTTTCTTAAAATTACTTTATCATTAATAACACGCAAATAAGAAGAGGGATATTTAGATATGAACATCGTATACAATTGATATTGGTAGTAATCATGATGACTTTCCATCTCACCCTGGATGATCTGTAACTATTAGGAAATTCTTAATCAAGAAAGTCAAACACAGCTAGGCCATAGTGGGCTGGAGCCCCATCTCGCTGAAAATAGAAGTAAGTTAGTGATTATTTTACTTTCGACGTATTTGTGGTTTAATAATATTCTTTAGCATGGTAAAATACATCAGATTGAAAATGACAGGAGCAATGACTATTTTACACAAAAGACCAGGTGTTATTCAATTGTTACGTTGTGGTTTTCTGTATGAAAAATGAAAGGTCCGATGACTCAATTACACGAAAGGCTAATCTCATTGTATCTATAAGTTGATTTAACTGTTCTTCAATTGATACTTTGATTTTTCTGTGTTAAAAATGACAGGGCTGACGACTCCTTTACACAAAAAGTCAGTCCGACCTGTATTCCCAAGTTGATTCAACTGCTCTTTAATTGTTACATTTGATTCTTGTGCATTGAAAAGGAAAGGTCGGATGATTCTATGGAAGTTCAGCCCGAACTTTATCCCCAAATCCCCAAGTTAATTTAACTGCTCTTCAATAGTTACATTGGAGTTTTTTTCTATGAAAAATGGCATGATGACTCCTTTACATGAATGGACACCCCAAACTGTATCCGTAGGTTGATTCAACTGTTCTTCAATTGTTAATTTGGAGTTTTCTGTTACGTAGTAAACACAGTTGTGCTTATCAACAGCGCAGCCTGATACTTCAAAATTAGCTTCGTCGATAAAAATATTTTCCGTATAACGTCACCACTTCATTGAAAAATAGCTGGTAGACTTGGAAATAGTGAGCCGGATCAATCTCTAGTAATCCATTAATCTTTCGCCGATTTATTTTCAGACAAACGTTGCATCGGATGACCCAAACATGAGATATATGATATAATCAACTCAATGGAAGTTCTTTTCTTAATGTTTTGGAGCGTTGAGTAAATCCAAAAGCAACTAACATTTTCATTATCAATGGTAATAAATAACACTTTCAGGTCGACTACTATTTTCGGATTACAGATGGAATGAATCAGTCTGATCCAATTTATCTAGACATTATGTAAGTAGTTCTTGGTGATTGTGTATTAAATTTATCACGTCATTTCGTCGAATCTTTTCACCATTTTCTGTCTTCCGGCACAGTTACCTTATACATTTTTGTTGGATGTTGTTAAATTAACAGCTATAATATAATAACAAATCAAAAATTAATAATGTAAAATAAATATACATCATTAGCAATTACGTACAGCTGATGACTAAACAGGTGACTATTTCCAATAACGGAGAGCTGAGTGGAGTGCAATAAAGTAAATTTAACTTTAGCAACCATATCAGTTGTTAAAGTGGAGTGCAATAAAGTAATGTAAAAAAAAAGTACGTTCAAATGTGTATTACCATTTAACTTGAGTTAAAAAAAGGAGAGTATATCTTTAAAGTCTAATATCAAATGTTATTTATTTCACAACAGATATATTATGTTTTGAAATTTTTCATCAGTATGTAATATTTAATTTTTCATGGAACACCTATTTTACGCTTTATTTAAAATTCCCTTGTAATTGAAGTACTATGTCTATTAATATACAGAAAATTTTCTACAACTTTAAATATCTGATATTTATTATAAAAAGTATTTTGACAAAAACAGATAATTTGGGAGGTTTTGAAAAACTATGGAATAAATTGATTCAATATCGGTTAAGTTGTCTTTACGATATAAGACAGCCATAATATAAATGTTTGAAAGTCTAGTATATAGGGTGTGGTATCCTAATTTCATTTCTATGCTCGACACTTGATTATATAATATACATTACACTCATAGAGACAAATTAATTGTAGGCTGTATATGACGCATGCAAACCATAGTATTTTATAGAACTTCCGTTCAATTGTTATCAAGTGTCACTCTTTCTAATTGTCCAAATGTTAACAAATTATATGAAACACGTGAGATGAAATCTATTTACTGCACAGATTGTTGTTCCACAGCACATCCCCACCTAACCCACTTTACTAATCAATAAATGGATTGACTATGCTAGGCTTTGTCACATCAAACGTTATACTCAAACAGTAGCTTCGAATTGGGACATCGGAAGCCATTGTATTTCAGTTGGCTTTACTTTAGCAGGCTAATTGTGCACCTTCTCTTAGAGAAGGAGATTTACTAAATTTGTTTAGCCTCATAAAATTCAACAGGTTTTCGTTTGTTATTTGAATCTACCTTTTACCCTTTTATTGTTATAAAATGAATTTTGCAACATTTAATTACATGAAGGTATTATGTAATTTTTTTCGGGGGGGGGGCATTACGACTTATGTATATAATAAAGATGCTGTTATTAAAAGCACATTTTACTTAATTTCTAAATTAAGTTACTAGAAAAACTTAATCACAGAAAAAGTTACTAGTGATTAAGTAACTAGTAACTGTTACTAGAAACAGCTACTAGTTACTATAGAAAAACTGTGTTTCTCAGTTACACAGAAAAACTGCTGTTACTGCAAGCAGAAAAAGCTGATGTTACTGCTGTTACTAGAAAAACTGTGTTATCACAATTTAATCAAATAAATTAACATAAAATAGAAGTAAAAACGTTAATTTTAAAAACGTCTTCGAACTAATTTTTTTAAACACTATATCATTTATATTATGATTATTATTTTATAAATTCTATTAAGTTTTGAAAAAAAAAAGTTTTATTTTGTTAAGTAAATAGGCATATAGTCCACTGTGTGTTCAATATTTCCAGAATGGTTAAATGTAAATTGACAAAGATTGAAAAATTAAATGCTTTCTGGTGTAAAATAACTAACCTTTGACATATGTGGTAAATTTGCCCTCATCCCCATTGATCCAAGGGAGGTGAGTTGACTCACTATCTTAAATGTAAATTTCTAAAGAGTGATACGTCATTTTAAAATACTTATTTATTAAATCGAAATAAATTTTGTGCTCTTATATAAATGGCGACAGGTCAAATGTTCAAAACGTTCAACTTACTTTTGTAGAGTATTATCTAAGAATTAGGAAATATAACAAAAATATACTTTTTAGTTGACGAAATGTTTACTTAATATGTGTCAAAATTGTCATGTAAGTTTGGTTTTAATATAAAATAAACGTATCTATCACTATTGACATAGGAGAAACTTTAAACATTCTTTCAACAAATCATATTCACTAGCTTTGCTGTTTACAGAAATGAGAAACAATTAGCACTGCTTTGAAAATAAAAAAATACGTCACTGACACGTTCCTGTCAAACGTAAAGCTGTAGTTTTCATGACTAAGCCCACTTTTGAGGGAACTGGTTATTACTAATGAACATTTATTACGACGAACTTAATATAATATCATAAATTAGTGGTTCGAAAATTTATTTATACACAGCATTACATGAAAATGTGTTGTAACTAACCATTAAAAAAAAAACCAGTAAAACAATTCGGAACCGCAGCTTATGATAGGATGTCGAAAAATGGAATAATTTTCTGTTGTTTCTTATCGAATCTCTACAAAGAAGGTATATTTTATAAATTCATAAAACTATAAAGTGTTAGATAGGCGTAAAACATTCGAATTTATTCATAAACCTTCATTTAAAGCTTAGAACAATTTCTTATTATAGTGTGAACATAAAGTCAGGCAAATCATTTTAAGTAATGTGTGTGTTGTCTATTTTGTTCCCTGTTCTTTTGGATTGAAACCATTTAAATATTCAAGTGTGAATTAGCTCACCGATATGGTTGCAGACACAGGTAAAACAACAGAGATAATTTTTACGGACTAGTGGACCATTTATCTGAGGAGTCGAAGCAAGAATGTTTATTTCTGGTGTAAGGGAAACATGATTATGAACAAATCAAATCTCCACACATAACATGGCAAACGAGTTCTGTAAATAATCTTATTGATCCATGTTTTTATTTTAAGCTTTGGTCGCGTTGCTAACCTGACCATGTATATCAAGAAAGGTTTCATTCCACAGCTATGTATGAGAGGACTTGAGAAGTCAGCAATTTTTCAACAATATGGAGCACCGACCTATTTTGCCAAGAAAACTCCTGAACAGAGGATGTAGTTGCGATGGATTGAATGTGGATCCTACATGGTATGGGCTCTTCGAAGACCAGTAACGACATTTGATAATTTGCTGTGAAGGAAAGCAAATTTCACAATTTTACTTAAAGCCGATTGACGACCTTATCTGCAGCTGTCAAAGTCCAGCCGCTAACGTGGTCTACAATTTCCATAAAGAAAGTGAAAAAAAGAGAAAAAAAAAATCAAATCAAATTTTTCGCACGTAAGGTGAGTAGTTGCTCATAAACTTTATGCTTACTCCATAAAAAATAGGCATAAAAAAATATTATAAATTGAATTAATAAATTTGTAGTAAATTAGATAAAAAATAACTAACTGCTAAGAACATACAAATATTATATACATTTAGCTACCATGTGCAATTTGAATGACTAGAAAAAAGCAAGAGATATTCCAGGCACCATGATTTTGCACATTTCTTGATCTTGAGTCTATATCTCACTATGACGATGGCTGTAATAACTATATTAATGGTGTAATGGTATAATAATCGAATATGTAAACTTATAAATATATTTGTGAAAGATATATATAATATACATATCATCATAGGCTTTAAGAACATTTAACACTACACATATAATATTAGTTTTAAAATGTTCACAGTATATTATTTATTTAAAGACAATACCTTTTTAATCATTATTCAAATTAATTTTATTTTCAATTATTATTTAAAACCCAAATTGTTTTACATTATTATTAACTTTTTAGCTGTGGAACATAAAAATAATACACTGAATAATCACCTTATATTCCCACTTACTGTACGTCGTGTGCTTTTAATAAATTTTTTAAGGAAACTATTCAAACCTCTATCAAAATCAATCTGTAAGGTATTTCCCTGGAAGGTTGGTTGTCTGAACGTTAGTATTATGCGACAAATTTGCGGTTGGTTCTACTACGAAAGGCTAAACAAATTTTTATCTCATTTTCACTATCTCTTAGTTCTGTGGGTTAGTATTCATAACGCCTGATATTCGAATATTTGTTTGTTAAAATATGGTTTTTGGTTAAAATATATAATTGTCGTCACAATCTAGGCGACTAAATTATTTTCGAATACACTTCTAGAAGTGCAATAATATTTTTGGATTTTACTTTTTGTTTAATGTTTTATATATTTTTTGCATAACCTAAAATCAGTTTGTGAGAATTATACATCCGTTGGTATGTTTCACACGTTAAATGTACTAACTACGCAGTTTGAGTGTACTGTTTTACCTTCTATTTGCAACTTGTGATGGATGTCGAAATGTTCAGTATTTAAAAAAATATGAACCATCCAATTGATTTGTGTTGTAGATATTCGACATGATTTTTTCCCCAATTTGTGGTGAATTTTTCACAATGTAAATTTTATAAATTGATTCATTTTTTTACCAACATTTATTCACAACTATGTTACAAAAAATTTCTATATCTTGAAAAAATTTATTTTAAGCGAAAAACTAAAAGAATTTACAATGTTCTACCAGAAATGGTTACAATACACCAGTCATTTAACGATGGTGACATAATAATTTTTTTGCCTATAAAAAATAAAACCTAACCTATAACAAGTAATGAAATGAAAATTTTGGTTCTATATTATTCTAATTACTATATGGGTAGGTCAAGTATCTAATGCTCTGAGTTGGTAAATGTTTCGGGTTCAAGCTTCGTGGGAAAATGATAGTATGTTGAGGTACGATTGGTAACCAATTCTGGTCGCGTAGTCAATATTTATGGCAACAGGAATTCAATGTGCTGACCACGAATTAACCAACCGAAGGAAAGCCAAGATTTTTAATAGCTTATTCTACGTAAAAAGATGATACGTTTTGACCCAATCAACGGAGGACTTTATGTAACCGTCATTACAAATTATATTTTACTTCCAATAGGGTGGGTGAAATGTCTGCACCTTGTCTACAATTAATTGAACTAGTTAATGGCTGTCTAGAGTTTAACGAATATCAGTAATTATTGAGCAGAAATGCTTACTCATCCTGCTATGTGTGAGTAGACTTTTACACTTGTTATTAAAGTTATTGTGCATTAATAGATAGTAAAACTAACCTAATAATTTCAACACAAACTTTCCAACACGACTTTCTATTTAACAACTGTAGTAAACATTTGGAGCATAAAATCACTACGTCAACTAAAGGTTACGCACTTTTTGTTGTTATTCATTAAGTATACCAACTAATGTATTGGAAACTGAACAGTTGAATACCATTCGTCTCAAATTACATTGGTTGAATCTTCAACGTTTTGTGAAGTTTTATATGTAAAAGTGTTTTTGGTTTTTATACCATGTTATCTATTATATATTATATGAAAATCTAAAAATTGTATTGTTTGTTTACATAGCTCACTGTTAGTATTTAGACAATAGTTGATGATGTATATGATTTACAATCGATCTCAAAACACTGCAAATAAACTGTGAATGTGGTCAACATCTGTGGATATGTGGTAGGTTTTGTTATCTTCATGATAAAGTACATCATGTTTCTTCCTCACACCTACGTATAGTACTGTAAGTAGATGTGATGGGTTGAACATCGATGTCGAGTTTTTTATGAAAATAAATGTTTTGAGGTTACATGAGTCCTAAAAATATGGTTTTTAGAATAACGTCTGTATGTCTATAGTTTGTCGTCTGTACCGTTCTCCAAAGTTCAAACTAATCACATTTTGCTTTATCATATTTCGAGAAATTTTATTTCAACTTTTATGTAACTAAAAATTTGGAGTAAAAAAATCGAAATTCATAAAAAATTCAAAATTTGAGTTTCTAAAATCTGCTCTAACGATTTAATTGTCCTAGACTACAGCTTCTAAGATGAAACAATGGATCCTCAAAATTCCTGAAAAAAAAATCCGTTTCAAGAATTACCGAAAAAACTAAAAACTGGTCTAATTTCTCATAACCTGCTACAATAATTTGCACAAATTTTAGTGAAAAGTAAAAACTATGTGTACCAGATTGTAAATGTTGTAAATATACAGGTTCAGGATTTACAGAAAAATATACACAAAAATTAACCTTGACCAAACAAATACTGTTCAGGAATTGTACAAAAAAATAAACGAAAATGAACCTAGACCAGCGAATATTATTCAAGAATTGCAGGGTAAAATAAACGAAAATGAACATTGACCACACATATACGGTTCAGGAATTTTAGGAAATAATATATGAACATAAACATTGAGTAAACAAATATTGTTATGAATGCAGGGAAAAATAATGAAAATGAACCTAACCAAACAAATACTGTTCAATAATTTCAAGAAAAATAATCTTGAACAAGCCCATTAAAAATTCGATTAAATTTAGCCTCTTTTTAAATAAATTATATAATTTAAAATGTTATTTTCTCCAAATAAGTTGATATCGTTGGATCGATCTATACTACATTTTAATATAATGAGGGAAAATAATCACTAATATAAAGAGCAATTGTAATCACTTATATGTGTAATGGATAGCACCATAATAATTTTCCGGTTTCCAAAGAAATTTAACTGATTTAATGAAATAAATCATTTAAGTCAGTTGTTGGTATTTCTATTGGCCGTAATGTAGATTCCTCATGTAACTTGTTTTAATACAAGAAAATGAAAACAAAAAATAATAAAAACTTTATATATCGGTTTATCTGAAAACGTTTTATCAAAAGTGCAAAAATAAATATTACAATAATTAATTGTAATATGAAAACAGATAATAATTTAATAAAATCTATAATACAGTGTGTGTTAATAATAGTTCCAAAATTTTACAATTTGTAAAAAGTAGTTATGAAGCTTTCTAATTGCATATTAGGAAATACCTAAAACCTAGTATTTAATTGTTTTGAAAAATGAGAATATGTATATAATGTTCATTTTTTACTCAATTTAGGCTCATTTTTCGAACAAGTATTATCATTAAGTTTATAACAATAAATTATGTGAAAAAACAAGATATTTTTAGCAACACTAAATTGGAATTAGTTCTGGATACATCAAAATAGGAGCACCATCGCTCGAGTTCACGTTTTTTTACCAGTTCACGCATGTAGACCAGCTGTCACGATTTTTCTCGTCAGCAGCCACGAGTTAATGTCCAAAAGTCAAATACCGAAGAAAAGGCTTGCAACGTTTAAAATAGTAAAACTTTAATTATATTATTATAAAAATAGAAGGATTTTAGTATTATAACAGAGTGTAATATATAACTACAGTATGTTGATTTTAACAGAAAGTAGAATATACAAGTTTTTCCTTCTACTTTAAGTCTTAAACATTATTTGCTATTCCTTTCGCCGTCATTACAGAAGAATATTAATGGTTCCGTTTAATTCAGAAATAAAGTAACTATGATGTGTATAGTATAGTACCTATATAGGCTGGCTACAACTTTACAATAATAAAGTGTGATCAACAGAAAAGTAAAATATACTTCTTCTTTTATTCTAATTCTTAGAAGTACTTCTTCCAAGAAAATATTTGTTCAGGCATTGATAATTTGTTAATTGACCTCTGAAGATCGACTCATGTAAAATTTGAGATCGAACGTTTTTAGCGGTATTTGTAATTTGATTTTTCTCTCAATACATAATTATTAATACATTCAACAATACAGAAAATAAACGAAACATTAAAAAAATAAAATATCATAATTTGTCATGTAAAGTATTTAACTTCACAACAGAATTTACTACTGTCATTAAATTATTATGTGTAATTGTAAATATATAAAACAAAATCAATAAAAGATAATAATGAACAAATGGTAGTAACTGTAGGTGTCCCCTAGGACGGTGTCCTGATTTAACCTATTTCGCAAAACAAGATTCAATAGAATTGAAATACACTGCAATAAAATGAAAGATAAATTCGTATTTTTTTAAAGTAGGCATCTAAACTATAATTATATTTCCAGCATGAAACTGTTTAAAATAAATTTAATTATTCATTAAATGATACTTTACCGACGGATATACAATTACAGTATTGTATATTTTTTAATTTCTACGTGGTCATAAGACCAAACAATGAACTTCAAACAGTAATTATAATAACCGCGTGTTTTAATGGGGCTGTGAGGTCGAAGCAATTTTGCTCGCGTTGCCGCATATCGAACTGAGCGGAGGAATGGAGGGGCAAGCGACCTGTGAGTCTCGATTAGTTGATAGAATGAAGCTGCAAGGAGCAAGGAGAAACAAGGACGAGCACGCAGCTCATCTTCACAAGACTGGTCTGCTGGCAATTACTGACGGTGACCCCGTGCCTTCTCCCTACTTCCTTCTCTGCCTCCGCGATCTACGACTTTACAATATGCAATTTTATCGTAAAAATTAATTAACATTAAATTTACTTTAATTAATGTAATTATAAATTCATATGATTTTATTAAATATAAAGCGAGTAAAATGCTAACCAGTTTCATTATTTTAAATTTCACATTTTTCATCGTGTGCTAATCATTTCAATGTGTGCTAAAATGTTTTCCATTTTTTCTATTCAGTACCTCAATGGTTTTGTTTGATTTAACTTAATTTCAAAAAAGAAATTTGTTTTTTCAGATTAAGCCACCCCCTAATAGTATATTCTGAATGAGTCAAATGAGCGTATGAGCGAGCTACAAACATTTTACCACTTATGAGTGTGTGAGCGAGTAAAAAAGATGTTATCACTAATGAATTATTAACTAAAGATTTTATCACTTTTATGGGCAGGGCAAGACATATCAATTTTGTTCCGTGTCGGACTAAATATGGCCACTAAGGAAGAAAAGACGAAGTTTGCAGTTTGGATGGAAATCTTTCAGTCACCATCAGTTATGAGGAATAAATTTCAAGAATGGTATAACAAGGTTCCTCTAAGGCGTTTAAGAGAAGTTTATGCTCACAGGATCTGTGTTAAATAACTGCAGGTGAAACTGTGTTCATGCTACGCGTTCAAAAAGTTACCCTGAATAACCCAATTATGTGTAATATTTCTGAACTAAGTATTCACAGAATTATCTGACAATGAATCACTTCAAATTGGACAAGCAGTTTCTGTTCCTGATAAAAATACCGGTGTAGACGCTGCACAATTTCTATTAGAAATGATACAAATAGAATTTTCTGTTCTCGGTTGAAGCCACGTTTTTGTTAGTGGAAAAGTAAATAAGTATACATTCGTCCATATCAGGCATAGATCTCAAGAGAACATATTCAGGCTTCTCCTTAGGTTAATGTATGGTATTCTATTTGTGAGTTCTGAATAATTGGTACATATTTTTTAATTTGATTGTAACTAGATGTTCAAACTTGGTTTTGTAGATTTTGTTTTGAAAACAATCGATCAATAATTACCGTAAGAAATAGGTATTTTCAACAAGACCCGCGTATTTGTTGAAAATACTTGCCTTGGTCGGTAAGGGCACCTGACTTGACTCTTTGCAACTACTGGTTATAGTCACGGAGAGCAAATTACATTCGTTTTAATCACTCCTTCCTAAAACTCTAATAATAATATTATTTTTTGTAACATAAGTGATACCATATTTATTATTCAATCTATTCACCAAATTAGACCAAAATGAATCTTGTAATTTTGAAGTAACGAATTAACTTACAGAAGTTTAAATTTATACAATTATGTAGCAGATAAAACCTTGTAAACATTATTTAATTAGATCTAGAGTAACCAAAAAACATTCAAATCCATTTAATCCATATCCCATATATAAGGAAAATAGTATATGAATTTTATACAAGGAAAGAAAATAGATTTTGAATCTCTAATAGCAGTCAACTAAATAAACTTTCCTTATACACCTGATTTACAGGTTGAGGAAAACTGGGTTAGATAGTTATATTGTAACATCAATTGATTTTTATTTAGATTTCTATTATTGAATTAGTCAGTATTTGAAAACAATTATATAGTTTTAAAATAACAATGGGGCGGTGGGGAGATAGTATGCGACAAATGTTTATAACGTAGGAACGCGAATGTGTTTGTATGTCAGTTTCTACCTAGAAATACGTATAATTTTGTTTCATTGTAAAAAATTGATAACTTTAAGTTAAACATATTAAGTTAATAAATGAAAAAATATTAAAAGTAGTATTATGAATGAATAGATGATTGCGAATGTAAATTTAGATTTTTCCAGTAATCCCAACGAATTACATGAAAGATTCTTGTTAGCACTTAAGTACTGAAACAAATTTAAATATTTGTTTTCCACAAGGCAAGCGATATGCATTATACCATTTAAATATTCATTGGAGTGTGTTTATTTAAAATTAGTGTAATGACTGTCGAACAAAACTTGTCTATGGTGTTGAGAAAGACGCAGAAACAATGCGGATAGCTCCGGTCTGACCGGCGTGTACTCTGCCTTGGCTATTAATTGTCAGGTTGCCTCCCAGCAGAGCATTGCACCCACTCTAGTCCGCTCTACATGTGACCCTAGTCTCTGCCATTAACGCTATCGTCTTCAGGCATTTCACATTTCCAACAATCTACTACAATAAAGAACTTAGATATGTGATTATTATAGATATGTTTAAAAAAGCGATTCTGCTAGAATGGGTTATTCGTACGAGTGTGTTTTATGGGTTTAATAATAGATAAAGTAATATTTCATAGAAATAGAAGATCGTTGAATCAAAAATAAAATTGCAACTGATTGTGGAAATATTGTTTAACTATTATTTTTTTCACTTTAATCGGTCTTGTAACTTCATTTATACGTGACCTATGAATATTCATTTATTTTTGAAGATTCGTTTCGTTCATATTTCATCTTCAAATATAAATCACCTGTAGGAGGTCGTTAATATGTATATGAAAGTAAAATTTACACATATAGTAGGCTATATTTAGTTCTATGCAACTTGTATATAAAACACAGTGCGCTATATACATAAATATAGTGCGCATATTTCTCATTCTTCTTTAAATCGGATATAAATAGATTTATTTAATAGTTAAAACAAACACTTTTTAGTATAAACAACAACATTATTTAAAATTTATCGACATGGTTTCGCTAGTTGTCAAGGTAGTTTACATGAATGAAGAAGAAAGGTACAGTTCATAATTTCCAAACAATAGTTGGGTAAAACCCTCTTGTTAACCTAAATAAAGGAGAGGGAGGATGGGAAGGGCTATGACCTAGTTATTGGTTTGAGTAGTAGAGTTGTTAAATTCTAGTTGTTCATTTAAAACTAACACATTTTTATTCTTAACTATTCTATTAATTTCTAGATTTTCTTAAAGATTAAATTTTTTAAATTTATTTATTTATTTTTTTGGAAGGAAAAATGGAAAAATCTTTATGACTTTGTCCGGGGACTGAAGGTGGTGGGCGGCCTCCCTACCCCGGTAAAACCAAAACCTTCCATCCATTCTTCCTTCTCTGCGGGACCATCTTGCGACATTACTTCGCAGAGAAGAATTAAATACCCCATAGGGTCATCCACCATCCCATCGACCGGTTGGTCGAACATCGAAACTGGAGCTCTATCTCAGCTCACCTTAGCAAAATTTTAGATACCTTTTTAGATTTATTAGATACATGTTAGATTTTAAAATTCGTGTTTATTTATATAATTTGTTCTACATAATTAATTCGTGGTCAGGTATTAATTCGAAACTACTAATTTGATATTTTTCTGAAACTAGTATAAAACATTCCTGAATTATCTGTTTAGTTGGCTACAGGAAACAATTGACAGTGATTATTTATTTGCAACTGTCCGGTAATTTTGTGACTTTCTACATTATAGTATGCTAAAAATGCAAGATAAATTTTAAAAGTATAATAATATTGTTAAATTATGCTTCTATTAACAAGTACGGTACTCCTGATTTTATCTTCCAGTGTTCTTATAGCAATTATTATTTATTAATATTGTTGTTTCTTATTATTAGTGTTAGTCTCTTATTATTTGTATTGAATTATTATTATTTCCCTTCAACTGTATGTCCTTAGTCATTATCTAAGATATTAGTAACTCCGATACAAATAACTCTATGAAGTTACCAACAAAAACTAAACCAACGTTTTTGGTTTGTATGTTCAAATAACAATATATTATTTGAATATACTTTTACTGCAAGTTAAAAAAAATATATATATATATTGAATGTTTCTAAACCATAAGTGGAGTTCCTTGAAATAAAAAACAAACAAAAATATAAAACCCCCTTTCATCTATATTTTCTACAATAAATAAAGAGTAACATCGCTCTTCTTTTTTACAACAATAATTGATTTTCGAAATGTCTATAATTTACAACTAGATTTATCAATATTTTATAACAGTTAATTCGATTTTAAAGAATTTGTAATTTATGTTTGATTACATGATCATTGAATGGCCAACATGTCTCGAGATATGCCGACGTATTCCCATATATCAAATTTGATAACAATCTGTACGCTCGTTTGGACGGCATATAATTGAATAGACTGAATACGTTTTGGACATTTTACTGAAAACCACGAGTTGGAGCATAAGGGACCTCTAAACTGATTATTCCGTAATAAAAATCAAAAACTTTTTACGACCCAACACTTACCTTTATTTATATACTTACAACATGTGAAAAGCACAAACAATTTAAATGCTTCTAGACGTCTAGAATGAGCCAGAATGGAATGAGCCAAGGTCCATCACACCGGCTTCTTATTAGTTTATTTTTGGCACGTTATGATTAGCACATAGAAGGGCGGAGCTTCCATGTTTTTTGATAGATTTTGTATCATCATTAGTTGTAACATTAATAAATACCGTGTGACGTCACATTGCACTAAATAATAAGCTACAACACTTCATGTTATTCTCAAGTCACAACAGGGCTGACGAGTATTTCACATACATTAGACAGACATCATTACAAAAACCACTTAAGGTGACCTCAAAACGGAAATATTCGCAAATAAAACTTATTATAATTTTTTTTTCCACCAGTTAACTTTCTCTATACTAACGTATATGTAAGAAGATCCAAAGAAACAAAACATTTCGAATATACCGTTCCAGAAAAATGATTTAATGAGTGTTGTTTTTCGATATCTGTTCTCACCCGGTGCATTAAACTAAACTTAGACGGGTTTATTAATTTTGGTATGTGAGCATTCTTCGTTCATACTGAAGTCGATAAAAAAAGTGTTTATATACCAAAGAACCAAACCACAGAATTAAATGGTTTGCAACATTGGCTTTAATCATTTTGACAAATTTTGCTAACAGTTTATTTTAAATGAGAAACATTACCTTAATTTTTACAGAAACATTATATCTTACATATTAATATCGCTAACATATTACACCTGCGTTAAATAGAAACATATTAAATTAGATTCACATCTGAAACTTTATGAAACTGTTCCCATTTGACGACAGATTTTGGTTATTCATTTTTAATTATTTTGATATTAAGATGGAACTGAATTCGCTTGTAATTGATTATAAGAAGATGACAGTTTTATAGGTATTATTTGTTAATATAGTAATTTTTTTTAAATAGATGTATTTATATTTAGTAGGATTTTTAGATTGTCAAGAAAATAGGTGCTTTTTTATTTATTTTTTACGATTTTTGTTGTCATCAGATATATTTACTTTACTTTTATAATTAGTTTGACTCCGAAATAAAACATTTATTTACGTACTTTGAAGGTTTACAAAACTGATTTTTAACGAAACGACTTTTTTACTACCACAATATCTATGCTACAGGTATGTAAGAAAACATCAAGTTTTAAAACATACGCAACAAATCATTTTATAAGGAATAGCTTATGATATGTTGTATATCATCAGAACAGTAAGTGTTGTGGCTTTCATCAATAGATTATTTTTTGAAATCAGACTTAAGCTCTGTGACAATGAACGATTAGAGATAAAAATATATTGGTTTATAGAAAGATAGAAGTGGAATCATTAAAGCAAGGGAAACGTGAAGCGAGAACAAGCAATTAGTCGAGAGATTGGCGCAATTTGGGTCGTTACCGTTCAGCATGCTTATGGCTGCAAAGTGAAAGAGCAAATTGCTTCTATTCACATGTGTAACACTTTTATTAAAAGATAAACTAGCGGTACCAGAGGTCGGCCGATGAGAAGAAAGCGTGCAAGATGTTTGTATAAAAGAAATGGATTGTGTTGAATGATCATGTGCATCAGCCGAACATTTGGGTTTAATCGTTTAGATCTCATTAAGAAGAGTGATTTTTGTTTTCAATGGTTTATACATAAAAGAATGAACGTCTGCATTTGTGTGTGTATACACATGTGTATAGTTCATCTCGTATATACTAAACATAGAATAACCTGTATAGAATGTTAAAAGTTTATTTATAAACCTGCAGTTACAACCTCATTATACTGACAAGTAAAAACTCAAATTAATCAAAATTTGGTATTAAAAAATTAAATGTTAATAATAAATTAGTACACAATGTGTGGTTTTTAAGAATAGTATACAAATATATTAACTACAAACGCATTATTTGTTTTGTTAATATTTACAAATATTACAGAATTATCTTAGAAATCAATTATCCAATTGATTTGATTCTTTTTGATATCAATAAAAAAATTTTTTTTAATGTTTTGGATAATATAACTTGGACTTGGTTTTGTAAAATATAAAATTATTTTACAATCTTAATAAATAGGAGATACAGCTTAAGGTTTACATTTTTTGCAAAATGTCTATCTTTGTAATGATGAAAGTAATTAATGTCTATAATGGTGACTTTCAGATTTAGACATTCTAAGTACAATCATGTACACGGTAATTGGAGTAATTTGTCATCACTTTTGACTTGTATACATTTGCTCGGTTTTAACGAATAATCGCACAAATTACTTAACCAAAAAAATGGTGGCTCATTTTAAAATTTCAAAAGAATGATTTTTCAACGATTATTGTTTACTTGAAGTCATATAACGACCATAATAGCTCATTTTGAGCAATTTTAAAGGATGACGTAACGATAATTTTTGTTTTTAAAACATAAAATAAACTGTGCAAAGATATTGCTCAAACTTTCACACTCAACTAACCAAAGTTTCATCAAAAATTTTAGTTCGGTAGTTGTCAGTCAAAAAGTGAAAAATATATTTAACTTAACCTAACCTAACCTAACCTAACCTAACCAAACCTAACCAAACTTGGTTTACATGACCCATAAACACATAAATCGTATTTGATTACAATGGAGTTTTTAATGACTGCGGTCAAAGTTCATTCTCCAAGTTTTCTTCTCCAAGTATTCCTGAACAGTAATATTTGTATATTTGCGATTTTTCACAAGGTTTGTCATTTACATAAAATTTAATCGAAATCAGTAGAGTCTATTTTGAGAAATTTGCTTTTTATAACAGCCACATTGTCGATTTGTTTATTTTTACCAATAACTCATGAATTACCATATTTTGAGAGATGAAGAACAATTCATTTGTTTTGGGACCTTAGAAGCCAAAAAAGAAAATTTTAACGTAAATCGTTACAGCCGATATTGAGAAAATTTTAATTTTGTATTTTTATAAACTTTGAGTTATTAAAAAAAAAAAAAAAATTCGAGATGTTTGATGAACATATTTGCTTCATATAAAATTTGATTATATTCAATCTACGTGTTTCCCGTAGAGTACTGGATAGACGGCAAACACAAGATAAATCATTCCAAAAACCACTTTCTTGGACTCAATGGACTTCAAAACTGATATAGCAGCAAAATAAGCGACATCGACTTTTTTACCTCTCACATTACTTTATACTTTATTCCTTCTTGTTTAAACCTTTCGGTCATCATCGACTTAAAATAAAGACCCCTAGTCCTCGAATACTGAGTCTGCGTCTGAGTCGGAAAAGAACAAGAGTTGGTCATCGAATCTGGATAGGAAAGATGTAACCCAAACATGAAAAGAAAGTGTAGATCCAGCTAGAAACCCTCGGTATTACCAAGCCCGTACTCGCTCAAGTGAGCCCCTGAAGGTTTACCCTACGTATATAGCCTTCTAGACTAAGTAAAAAATAGATAAAACTCATCAATTATATTTCTAGAAGCCGAATTTAAGTTCGATTTCAGAGAAATAAGTTTGTTTTTACTATTCCTTAGATGTTATTGCTAAACAAAATAATTATTTTATCGGTAGTTCCTTTTCGCTTAGGTCTTAAATGAACTTATAACAGGTAATTTTGTACTGCTTGGCGACCAAAGGCGAACGAGCCATCAGAACTTCTTGTTATGGTTTATGTCTGTCGATTATTGACCTTAAACAATACATTTTAACATTATTATTTTAAGTAAAACTTTCTTCTGATACATCCTTTATTCAATGTTTATAATTAGTCATGCTTATCTATATTTTGTTGAATTATTTAAGTTCTTCCTTCTTGTGAAGGTGATTTTTGTTTGTTTTTGTTGTCAGTTGTAAATATTAATTCCACCATTTTGTCTTTTAATTTAACAGAAGTATATATTTATTAAGACGTGATTTAATATCTTCAATTTATTAAATTCTGAAATTATTTTGACAATTTTAAAACAACGTCATTAACAAAAAACAAAGAAAGATCTGAAATACATGTTTAACATGGACTAATCAATATTATATCTTAGATTAAACTGACGTTTAAGCACCACTACGTTAAGTAAACGGTACACAAATATTACATTTATTTTTTCATACACCCTTTCATAAACACAAGAAAACCATATTATTCGTCACATGTCTCCGAATATCCCAATTCGGTAGTTATCGATGTAAAGGTGAAAACTAATCATGAACTCTGTCTCAGAAGATCGAAAATACTAAATTCGTCCAAGTAATAACTTTCAAATTTTGTTACAATTTAAAGATATAGGAAGAATAAAAAGATAAATTGAATCCTAGATAGTATACATAATTAAACTGACATTTTAATTGTTAAAAACGGATTAATAACAACGCATTAACGACATAAAATCAATTTTTTGTAATTAAGTTACTATTTGAGATATTCGTAACTTTTTGATTTACTTACCACTTAATTTAACTTTGAATAAAACAGATACTAAAAAGATTGTTCTTAATAAGGCAGATATTTGTACCAATATGGGTTTGGAAATCGACTTGCCTTATAATAAAAATAGACATTTTCCAAAGTAACTTTTTGTTTTGTAAATGTATTATTAATAGATTAAGGCACAACTGCTGGGATTAAAGTCTACAAAAACAATAATTGTACTTTCATATTTGTCCGGTGATACGAAGAGATTAAAAGAATTCATTTGCTTGATACAGTAGTTAATTTTATTTTTCAACTGTGAATATTATCCTGCAATAAATGGTTGGCGCCCTCGAGAGAGTTAAACTTATCGAAGAGTATCTTCACATTTATTTTGAACTTATAAATAAATTGTGAATTCGAGATTTAGAGCTTAAATACATACTCGAATACACAGTTTTTTTTTAATGCACCTATAAACTATTACACTTAATAACAATTGAATTTAAAGTATTATTTTGTTACTGCAATTTTGTTATATTTATTATTAATACGATTATTTACATCTCATTATTACAATATATATATATATATATATATATATATATATATATATATATATATATATATATATATATATATATATATATATAAACAAAGCACACACGAATTTGACTTGATTCACAACACGCGTAACTTGATTCAAAGGAAAGAAACTTCTCCAAAAAAATGTTGTTTGTTGATCATTAGTATGCAAAACAAGATTTTTTTTTTGTCCCAGCTTTATAAATGCGAGACATGAAATAGACCAGATTACGTTAATGTATTATGGACATCTAACAATATATAATGATTAGTGTCTGAGAGAGAAAAGAGTGTGTTAAAAGAAAGAGAAGGGAACGGAATAGGCGGGAAAAAATGTAACGTTATTTATTAAGAAGACTGACGGGAGCACATTTGAATAGCTGTACCGAGGTTGTTGGTAATCCACAACCGGTGCATACTTTATCGACTGGATTTTCAAGACATTCCTAAAAGAAGCAAAGCGCGCTGTTGGCTGCCGTGTGAACGTAGCCTGGACAAGGCCATGGGTAGTCAGTCGTTGCTTTGCAATCGACATTGTACTACTCGATATATTAGACTTGCACCAATAAAGTCGATTCATTGAACATGTTTTATTTGGGATGGATCTATTTGCGTTAAGTATAGATCCAGAGATGTTCGTCGCCGGAAATGTATAGAAATATTTTATTGTTGAAATTTTCTACGAAATCTTTAGACGTATAATTTTAAGTAGGCCTACATCTTGTGTAGTCTTTGTATCATTTCATTTTTACACGATGAATTTATATACAATTAAATAACTAATTTATATATAATTAATTGTATATGAAATGCATACATTTACTAAATTCTAAAGAGCATTTATGAACAGAATTAATGGATATTTTCGCGCTACACTTTAATTGAAAATAGTTTAATGTAATAATTTTCATACATTTTTATAATCGTTCAAGTTCTTAAAATAATAATCTGTGATACAAAGTTAGAAGTCATTGTCAGGCATTAACGTAATATACCTTTTTTTTACTACTGAAAAGAAAACTGTTTAATTGTAAGTCATAAAGATAGGGAAAGGTGTCATCGCATCCATAACCTTAGTGATTCGGATTTTAAGTAATTAGTTATAGTGAAAAATATTATACAGTTTTTTCTGCATGCAGCTGATTTCTTATTTTATATCACACAATTATAAATAATTTATAATTACCATTTGAATTGTTTAACATTTTTTAGACCAAAATTAGTAAGAATATTCAAAAGTTTTGTTAACATGTTTTACAATGTTCTTTCAAATCATTAGAAATTAATTAATTTTACTCAAATAGGCATTTTTGAAAGTATATGTATCAAATAAAAATTACACTTTCAATTCTACCGACAAGTCTGAACATTAGTAAACACCACTACAAGGGGAAAACAGGTTATGTTTCTCTAATACTTATTTCCCAAAGAGGAAAAATGATTCTTAATCCGTCTCTTTAATACCATATGGGAAATAATTCAATCGATTCTACATAACAGTACAAATAGTCGAAATGTAACGAATATTCATGTAAACGTATGTTCTGAAAACAATTAGAATACAATGGTTTTGGCTCTTGGTAATTGGGACAAGCATTAAAATTATCCCCTGCGAAACGATATTAAAAACACTCTCATAATGATACGAAAGAGAATTTAATTATGAATTTTTAAATATCGTAGTACACACTTAACAAGAAACCACTCCCAGATTTTTTGGACTGTTAAGAGATTTCTTCTATATCGACATTGGTATAAGCATCGCGATTGTATTCGATTACGATAGTTTATGAATTGAGAGCAGTGCTATGATACTATATAGGGACATGGTCATGACACACAATCACTTGAAGTCTCCTCTACCTTCAACCTACTTAAGTTACTCCTTGGTCGACATAAACTCATCTTGACCATGAATAATGAATTTATTACGACATTAAGTCGATTTTGTTTATATACTTTACTAATGAACAATTTACTTGAAGATATGTGGGTGTTTTATATCATGGAATAATTATTATTTTGTGTAACAATGGTATACGAATTTGCTTTAAATAGTAGTGTATTTTTTCTTTAAAATCCAATATTTTGGGGAAATATATATTTAATAAAGAATACAATATCTTTCCAGGTTTTTTCTGATTTAATTAAGACGAACATGATTTAAGTATAAAACTCTTCTTCTTCTGCTTCCTTAGGACTGCCACTAACGCAACATTAAGGGTCGCGCGAATCTAATTCTTGATATTGTTCCTATTCCCAGCTAGACGGAGAAGCTGGTTCAGTATCCCCCCCCCCCCGGTATGTTGCAACCTGCTGCACTACACCCTCCATTGTCGA
This sequence comes from Aphrophora alni, assembly GCA_963513935.1. NCBI lineage: Eukaryota > Metazoa > Arthropoda > Insecta > Hemiptera > Aphrophoridae > Aphrophora > Aphrophora alni. Next base: position 88,028,568 of record OY740767.1, read on the forward strand.
CCTGTCCGTCTAAAGAACCTATTGTAAATATTGTTCAGTTGTTTTAATTGATATTTGGACAAATTTAGGTGAACATAGATTTTATGAGTCCTTAACAAGGAGTCTAACCTTCCCTATTTGTGCTTATGTGTGGATATTAATATTATTTTTGTAGGTCAAAATATTGTTACCTATTACTGTAAAATGAAAACACAATATATCGAATCTGTTCATTTTTAATAACATTTATCAAATTGTAACAGAAGATCTTTTACCTAGATTTCAGAGATATATGGTTCGGAGGTAAAAGGGAAAAAACCACCTCGTTACGCAGCTAATGTGCTGCCATGATAAAAAGGCGAATTTGATTTTAGTTATTTTTGAATCCATTCGTTTACCGACCTCAGAATGATTAGAAATCGATAAATAGTGATCGACAAGTTGCACAATGTGATCAATTAAAAATTGATACAAAGCTTACAGGTAAGAAGGAACTTTAAAAGAAATCATTTTCAAACAGTTCCCTATTAGAAATTTGCAGATCTTTATTTTTTAGTAACAAAACAAACTATTAGCAAAACAACTTAAACTTGATTGGAATCCAACTAAAATTCGGTCAACTAAATCAATCGTTCTTTTACTTTAGTCTAAATTCTTTAATTTTATATTGAAGAATAACATTTTTCGAACGATCTATATAGATTTTGAAGCGCACATAAAGAGCTACGTCAATTGTGAAACTTGTAGGTAAATAATTTTAAAGAAAAACTATTTAAAACTAACACCATTTTGAATTACGAATATTTTTTTGTGTAACAACCTTGTCATAATCTTGATTCTACAAACAAATAAAATTTCTACTTAGAAATTCTAAACCTATCTTCAAATTTCAATAAAATAAATTTAAACAAATTACTACTAGATTTTATAAAATATTTATACAGTTTTCAAAAATGGTTTCAAAATATTCCTAATTTTAGAATCGTTAAACATTTCATAATCTCTACTACAATAGCTTAACTGTTTAATCTTAAATAGAAATTAATGGACACTAATTGGAGATTAATCACTCTCAGCTGTATGAATTCCATCTAGTACTTGTGAAATGTGAAGGCCACCCAATGTATAAAAATTGTTTGGAAACAGAATTAACGAAAACCAATTGAACTTTTTTGCGCTTCTTATAATTAAATTTTATAAAATAGTGATTATGTTTCTTTGAAGTGAATATTATTTTGCACTTTTAGATGTGATTTATTAATAATACAGCTTGTACATTATGGGATGGGCCGAGTCCACTCATGCATTTAATCAACGTTGTATTTGGTTTCTATGGTGATAAATAATAATCTAATCGTATTATAACCTAGTTTATACTATACCTTTTTGTTAACATGTCTCATTTGTTAGTTGATCTTCCTGTGGGTTCAAGTTTTTTTTAAATAGTCCCGACAGTTCAAAAGTTTAATATAAAAAGACAATGAAGAGTTCCTGATTTAAACAGAATTAAAATTTGAGTAAAATAATTCAAGGTAAATCCGCTCTTACAGTTGACAAAATACTTGGAGCCAATGCAAAATCTGTGAGAAGATCTGGAAATGTCAATTTTGATGTGCCATTCCACGTACTGTAGTCCCAAGATATCTGCACTGATACATTCCTTAGTGCTTAGCATTTCAAATATCACCCTCCACTGGATTCTTCTATCATCTAAACACAATACAGATTGTACAGAAGCAATGTGAACGTGGTACGGTTCACAGCTTTAACTGATAAAGATCCACATTTTTCAAATGTACTTGAGGTTCATATTGTCAAATGAAATACTGGAGTGGTCATAATCCCATGAATCTGTTCAAATGTTACGGTTTTGCGTAGAATCTCTCAGATTTTTTGTACGTATTTATTTATAAAGCGAGAACGGGAGGGCATTTATCAGACATTCTTAGCTCTATGTCAGTATGATAAATATATTTTTTGGTTTTATAAAGGTTTTAACATCAATAACTGTTCGTTTTAACAAGACGAGCGTTGTAGCTTATCCAGCAAATTGACCAATGGATACTTTAATACTTTAAAGGATTTATTTGGCGGCAGCTTGATTTCACTAATCTATGACGTAGTAGGGCTACAGTCACCGGACTTGACTTCCGGTGACGATATCATTGACGATACCTCAAAAACAAAGCATTTCAAAACAGACCTGCTGATCTGATTCACTTAATGCGAAAGAAATAAAGGATAAGCAGTGCACTTCGTCGAGTATTGAACAGAGAGCAAGAATGACATATTTAAGAGGTTATTTTTAGTATACGAGGAAAATTAATTTAAAACATAAATTAGCAAAGTTTAATTCACGTATAGTGTATATTATTAATGGTTTTATTCAAGATTTTGTTGTATCGTATTTTTGTTTATATTATATCCCATGAAGTTAACTCTACCCCACCCGGTGAATCATCCACAAATAGACATAACTTGTAGAATTATACAGCTCTTGAGTATCTAATTTATTATATCTTACAAAATTTATTACAGAAATTAAATAAAGTTTTTAATTATTTGTAAAATAATAATAGCCGTACAAATAAATTTGGCAAACTAATGTTGCAAAATAATTTGTTATTATTAATAATATAATAAGCAATAAATTATTAATATTAATATTATTAAATGATTGATAGCAATTATATTCATTCAACTATCGTTAAATAAATAGATATAACTCCCAGCTCAGACATATTAGTTTAATGGAATGAGAAGTTATTATAATACGTTACTATGGTTTGGGGGTGTGGAGAAAAAAATCTATAAATATCACATTAACAATACTAATACCGTTAATCTCACAAAATACAGGTATTGCTAAAAAATTATCTTTTTTTCTTTCTAGTAAATAAGTAGTATAGATAAAGTTATAAGATTGGTAAAAAAAATCTATTTTATTGTACTTATCCATTTTGAAGTCCTCTGAAGCCTAAAAATTAATGTTTAGAATGATATATAATCTGGTGAATGTATTAGTCTGTTGTCTCAACAGTGATTTCCAATAAACCTAGAGCACCGAGGTATTGGTCAAATTTAGTATGTAATCGAATTTTAGGTATATATCGAGACTCCCCTACCATTTTTTTGATAACTCAAAACTTGAGGTTACTTGCCACAAGATCAAAGCTTAAAATTCCGGTTTAATTGAAATGGGTTTTAACAATTTTGATTATATATATATTTAATATGGCCGCTAAAGATCCAAACAAATCGTATCAGTAGCCATCTTCCCAAAGCTTCAGGTACAAATATTATGGGTAAAAACGAAAACAATATACACGGAGCTGGTATAAAAGACCTATTTTTTAATCAGTTCAACAGATTTTGTTAAAATTTTAATGACGTATGGCAATTTTGATTTAACTAATATGATAAATTGGAAGTAAAAGAAAGTTATAGTTTAGGAATAATTTACAAAAAAAAAATAATAAAATAAAATAAACCTTGACCAAAGTCATTAAAAACTCGTATTTAATCGAATACGATTTACGTTTAAGATGATGTAATGGTTCAAGAGAAGCATACGAAAGCGTAGCCTAACAGTTGATAAGGAGAGACCTTCAATAATAAAAAATCCACAACCCTGTAATAATGAAAATTACTTTTCTTTCACATATTCGTAAGTAGTGTAAATAAATGTTTGAGTAAATGAGGGCGAATATTTTGTTTTGTGGATCGGTGTGTAAGTTAGTCAGTGCAGTGTTTTTGCATTGATTATTTGTGAAACAGTTTGGAAAACATTTAACAGTTTCCAATCTATTTGTAAAGAATTAATTTCATTATTATATAATAGTAAGTTTATTTAAGGTATTGTGTGCACATTGAGAATAGGAAGAGATAAGAATTTGAAGAAATGAAACTGGGAGTTGGAGAGGGACCGAATCCAATTATTTGAAAAGTCCAGGGTAGAGAGAGAGGGGGGAGCCCATCACCGCATCTCAGTAAAGTGTGTTACCATAGAAACGGAGTTGAATGCTTGATAAAACGTAGAGGTTGGAAACTGCAGATTGCTTATCCTTTGCTAGGCTTACTAACTGGACCTTTTACTACATCCTTTGTCTATCTCTCTTCCTTTATAAATAATATTTATTAACTTTTTTCGGCATATTTAATACACTATAAGTCATATAGTATGGGGCAAGATAGATAACTTGTAGTTCCAGTTAGTATTTGCCTCCTGATGATTTATCTGAATTTTGTAATAATAACTACTTTCACAAGTTTTTATATTATATTCTCTCTGACTTTTTACCGTCTCTTAAAATAAAAATAATATCAAGATATTGTGTTAAAAATAAAGCAATTTCAGAACTAGACTTAACCTATATAAAATAATCATTTGTAAAAAGCCACTTTATTGTTTTTTTGGCTTTTGTAAAAAAGAATATATTGTATATATAAATCAATACTTTGTCAGAATAATGTTTTTTACAAAAAAACATTTTATGGAAACGATAACCTTTATTTATAGAGATTTTTATTATAAAGAAAATATATGTGTAGTTTATTGTTTCGTTTTATCTTTTCTTTTTATGACTGAAAATGATCTTAGTTCGATCGAAATATATTAAATTTTAATATTTGTGTCGATGTAGTTTACAAAATTTATAGTTCAATCCATTATATAGTTATGTTCGTCAAATTATTTTAAAAAGTAAGTATAACACCTTTCTGCTATATATATATATATATATATATATATATATGTATATATATATATATATATATATATATGTGTATATTCAAAAAGATGTGTAGACTTTTAGATGGCTTAATATCCAACGTATAATTAACAGAATAACAGGATATACACAGCTGGAAAAATCACATATTATAGTTTTGATTACCATATTTATTACAGATGTGGGACCCACGTGTCACTCGGCAGATATCAATGGGACAATCGAGTTCTGTCCAAACTCTTAGAAGAGAGTCACATCAAGACTTCGTACTGTTGCTGTTATCAGTTGCCTTAACTCCAAGAGGTTTGAGTGCAGAGGAGGAACGAACACTATTCTTTACATATCCCAAGAAAATAAATCACAAGGGTTAGGATCGGGGCTTCTATGAGGCCAACACAAAAATGAGATGTTTTCATCAGCTACGCGACCAATCCACCGTTGCGGAAGATTTTCATCCAAGTAATCTCTCATACAGCCAGAGTGGTGGCACCCAATCTTGAACGTAAATGAAGTTGTCCCTGTCTTTATTTAGTTGAGGCATCAGCCACTCACTCAACATATCCAAGTATGTAGTTTGACCTAATTTTCTTGCTGATACAGCACAAAAAACCGTCATCTTGGGAGAATCTCTCTCATAGTGTACGACTGCTCTAGGATTTTCATTTCTCTAAATAAGTACATTGTGCTTGTTTATTTTTCCACTATTATGGAAAGTTGACTCATCACCAAAAATAAGTCGTTCAAAAAACATCTTCACGAAGTCATTACTCACTTCGCTTCATCTCTGTACATCATTACTCAAAATATTTCACTTTATCGTCATCCTTAAATGTTGCAAGAGTTGAAACGTATAAGGAATCACCTTAACCCTTTTTGTGGGCTGGTGTATTTGAAGTTCCAAACTCATTTTAGTTGTAGATTTTTGCTGACTACATAAGAGAGATAGTCGAACCTGTTAAACTTGATTTGCTGTTTTTTTTTAATAACTCTGTATTTTAAATTTCAATACTTAAATTCCGTAATACTAATGAGGATGGGAAACCACCATAATAAATAACTCGGTTTCAAACTCTTGGGCAGAGCTTCTCACTAGTGTGAATAAAGACTGTAGACCACTTAATACTACAAATATCGTACTATCATGTGGCATCTATATGATTTAAAAAAATAACTTGATAATTGGTCTTTTATAACCAATAATAATACTTGATAATACATACATTTTGTTATATTTGAGGGTAAAAATGTGTCAGCCGATGACAAATAGTTTACTAACTTTTATCGTTCTCAGTACAACGTTTTAAAGCATATACACTAGTAATAACTTAGAAATGCTTTAATTATAAGAACTAAAATCGACTAAGGCTTCCCAATCAATAGAAGAACTAAGGATGCAACCAGGAAGTAGTTAGGTAATGTGTAACATGATAACAACAGATCTGTCTGGAGATACTAAAAGTTCCGAGTCTCTTGGGCGGATATCCTGAAAACAATATATTTCTGGAATACTAATTAAATTAAATCAGATATACGGTCTTCTTGTTTAATATTTCTAAAAGTTGTATTAAATAATCATTACTATTACAAGAAGAAACATGAAATCATACAATTTATTAGTAAATATTGATAAACAAACAACAGAAATGACACAATAACGTACAATAAATCTTTCAGAAAATGGAACTTTTATTTTAATATCATATCCACGTGTCTTTTGTCAGCTTATAATATACAACCGAATTGTAAACGCATGGTCTACTTACAAGTAGACAATGCGGTTACAATTTAGACGCAATTAGAAAAATGAAACAAACCAAACATTTCAGAATATTTAATAATGAACTGTAAGAAAGTATAAACACTATACGCTTTCTTTTTACTTTCGTATAAGTTATTCTAAAAGTATTTTATATTTTTAAATCATGCAAAATGTGCTTTAAAAACCCTTAATTTAGAAAAAGGTTGACTAAAAAAAGAAAGTTTATTGGAGAAATTGTTGAATTGGGTAAAACTTGAATTTAAAAAATATACATATCGCTATTTAAAAATTCCGATGAGACTTTTTAGGATTTTAAGATCAAAATCTATTTAAATATGTTGCCTCAAAAATAATTATATTTAGATTTTATAAAACTCAAAACTTCTCCATCGGTCTCAAGATTAAGAATAGTCCGAACTTTTTCAAAATCTGTGTGTGTGTGTGTGTGTGTGGTGTGTGTGTGTGTGTGTATTATTCATATTTACGTTTGGAATCTGACAATAATTTAGTTTTTAACTACATATACTAAACATTCAAATATAGAACTTAAACTATAGTTTTGTTGGATAAACGTAATTTTTGTGATATATATATATATATATATATATATATATATATATATATATATATATATATAATTGTGAGCTGTTTATCTACAGATTGATTGGTTATATGTTCAAAGTATCCACGTTTTCCAATAGCAATCCACGCAACGTGTTCGTGTATTTAATCAGGTGCAATCATTTTGTTGATTCTAGTTCTTCTCTTATGTTACTTGAAATGTTTTACCGATTGAAATACGAAAGTTAATGCGATGTGTTATATATTATTTGAAAAATAAAATCTGAATTTCGAATCGTTTTGAAATATTTATAGTTACGTAAATGTATTTATTCTAAAGCATTCCTCAAATATAACAGCTGATCGATATGTAATAGTTGAAATACAAAATAAATAAATTTATTAAATTTGATGTTTTTGAAATTTCATTACATGTCGGCTAATTTTTATCTCCGTTTAGAATAATCCTGTAACCCGTCACGTATATTAAATGTCACAATAATTTATATTAATATCGTAAAATCCAAAATAAATAAAAGCATTTTACGAAGGTGACCTTTCCAATATAGACGTTATACCGACATAGCTATAGTAGAACGGATTATGTTAAATTGATAATGATTGTTATATTGCCTTTGCAAATTATATTGCATTGGCTTTAAAATATAAATATATTTAGTTTTTTCTCTCTATATATATTAACATTTTCTATTCATTATTAGTTATTTAAATTAGTTTTATAATAAAACTTGAAATAGAATTCTCACAAGATCGAATCAGTTATTTTATTCAAACCGTTTCAACGACAAAGCGACAAAATGTGATGCATGAGTTACAATAACGTCAATTTTAGTTTAATTACTGTGCATCACTGAAGATGGCTATTTTGTCGTTAAAACGCGTTTCAATAAATACACGTGTTTCAATAAATTAACGCGTTTCAATAAATAAAAATGATTTGTGTTCAAGTTTTATTCTATCAAGCTCAAACTTTATTAGTATTGAAATTAGCGTTAACAATAAAAATAGTAGTTTTGTTCTCCTAATTTATAGTGAACTCATGACTAACAAAATGAGTTAATTCTCGAAATCTATCGCCTGTTGATGAAATTACTTGTTGGTGACGTAAGAGACAATTACTCTTAGTTAGTAAATTAAAAAAATGTAATTAAAAGTAAAATTTAAAGAAATATTATTACTAAGCTTTCTAGTCGATATTTAATCCAAATTTCCAATTTTCACAATAAGAAAACATACCAACAAAAGGATGATTCAACATTTTGACATCCATAGTTCCACTCAGGAATAAAGTGTGTTAAACAAGGATGACAAATATAACCTATTTTCAATTATTCAATTTATTTGATGCATCTGGAAGAACCATTTTAAGAAAGTTTTTAGAAACATGTGGAACCCAAATAATGTAGGACAGAAGCTTTAACAGTCGTAGTGATCACGGCGCCTCTATACCGCGATGTGGGAGTTCTACTCTAGAGTGTTTCCAGTGTCCATTTAAAGTTATCTCCAGTCAAAGTCTTTAATAAAATGAAGGAACAAACACGTTTTGAATAAAGAATAGTTTAACTGGTGGTCAGCATCTACAAAGGCGATCGTATTCAGTCGGCGCCCACGCGTCCCGGCGCGTTCCTGCAGCCGTCAAGGTCATAATCTCCGCTCGTTATGTCCAACAAATTTAATTAGACAACATGAAAGTTTTAGTTGTAATAGATACGCTAGTGATTTTATTAATTTTTTAATGTCCGAAGCAGAATATAAACTTAAGGTGTAGTATACCGTTTGTAAAATACAGTACGCCGTTTGATATGTCGTCATTTTGTCTAGTTCTTACAATGTACCATTTAGGTACAATGTAAGGGATTAAATATTTTTGAGTTAAATTTTCTATTTCTATTTAACTCATTTTTTTCTAGTATGTATTTGAACTTGTTCAAATAAAATGATTCGAAATAAATATCTTCTATTAAAACTATGTAATGTACATTTCAGTAAATATAATAAATATAAAAATAATATAAATATTTAATAATAAAAATAATAATTAAAAACAATAAATTGGAGTTGATTTGCAATATTTCAATATTTTATTAATATCAACAGCATGAATGACTGAATATACGATTGAAAGTTAAATTTTATATATTTTGCAACTTGGCACACCTTTACATATAAAAGTGGCAAGTTTAAAAATTTTCAGCAGTCAAATGAAAGTGTTGTATGTTTCAACAGAAAGATTTATTAAAAATAATGATTTTTATGTATGCGACACTTGTTCTTTCTTGTATTAATAGTACTATGTAAAATATCTAAACAAATAAATACAAAAATACACACACACACACACACACACATATATATTGGAAAAATATGTCGATGTATGTTTCAGTCCATTTTGGAAAGTCAAAACGAGATCTTGTATATTTTTGGTACAATCTGTTAAGTACTAATTATACTTATATTGTTGTGTGTTTTGATGCAAAGCTGCACAGCCGTGTTGAGGCTCACTCACAACGTTAATTTATTTAGCAGACTCCATTTAAGATTATTTTATATTTCCTTCCTTTTTTCTCTTCAAACCATCCTAACAGTTTGTTTAGGTTTTACAAGTACTGTATCTCCTAATAATACGTTAGTATAATATATGTATTCTTACATTAATACAGTAAATACAATTCGTATAAGTGAAGCATAATTTTAACATTCACGTTAAGGAATTGGTTTTATTTTTACAGGTTTGTGTCTAATATCTCTTCTGCCTACTAAAACTGCAGTGGAACAAATTTTCTTTAACAAAAGCATCTTCGATAAAGTGGCAAACACCCTTCTACAGCTCTTAACTAATCTAATAAACCAAGGCTTACACAAAAACCGCCGCGTACCGAATGCTTACGTAGGCACGTCCGGCCCATGTGGGCAAAAAGTAATAATATTGACCTGCGGTGTGGGTTGAGATTAAAATTCTATGTTCTGGCGAGGCCTACTCGGTAGAAGCAGGTTCCCGCGGATGTATATTTTATTTTACCTACACAAATCCATTGTCACTTAGTTCGCACAATTTAATGAGACAAGGAAGACAGTTAAGTTATTTTATGCCAAACGGTGAATTTGTGGAGTGTAAAAATTATTTATAAGCTAATTATGTAAATAAAAATATGCTTTTCTCTCCTTTTGACCTCAATCTCTGTCCTAATTTGTTTAAAAGTATTAATATACAAAACTATAAATAATTTATATTCGACATATCACCAAATGAAACTTTTTATCCTAAAGGAATCTAAATATATATGTTCGTTGTGTTTTTAATTACAACCTTAATTAAAAATTTTTTTTTTTCATTAAGAAATACGAACTAACTATATAGAAACGCGTAACTGAACATTTTTCACTTTACAATAAAAACAAAGAGGATAAGCAATATAAGAATTTAAAAACAATAATAATGGAAAACACTAATGTCCACAATAAAAAAAAAAAACACTCAACAAGACTTCGTTCAAACGACCAAGTCACCATCTATAGGTGCAATCAGTAGACACAATCAGCCATTGCTTCGACTGAGCATGGTGATTTAATCTTGAAAAGTCGCATAGTTACTTGTTTTCTTGTTGTGGAAATTGGAGTGTTTAATCAATTATAGATTGTAAAATTTCCAGAAGTTTTATTCAGGATATAAAGTGATGTTGTCACCTACTTAATCGATGTTTCAATTAATACTGATAGAAGTCGATGGACTCCTGTAATAGGATTAAGTGTAATGTGCTAATTTTTGATTCATTCAGATACTACTTGAGTTTTATGGACAACTACAGAACCAAATCCAGCACAAAACATAGCCTTTATTAAGTCTTGTACTATTAGTTTTTGTTAGTATTTACACCGCCTATAGTATTTGTGACAACACTAAGCTCTCGTCGACAGTAAGTATTTCATGGTATTGAACATGTTAAACATCATTGTTATTTGCATAAAATGGAATTTTCGATTAAAGTCTCCTTTGGAAAGTGCACTATAACCACTTCCAGGGTTATATCCCGCGTGACTTGAAAGAAGCAACTCAGCAACTCAGCCGTGTTTACATCATGAAAATAATACAAATCATAAGGGGAGGCGAGGACCTTAGCTGAATCACTGAATTACTAGACATTTGCAAAGGACGAAGGAGATTAATCCGATTAACTCCAATAATGTTCGAGATCTCAGTATTTTGTTTGTTTCAGTGATGCTTTATCGTGAAGCCATAACATCATTCCCCATTCTGGTGTGTATTACTAGTGGTCGATGACAAACATGAAACCATGAAATCCTTTAATGTTCAGGACGGTATTAAATACCAATGTCACTGTTAATAAATGGTCCAAAAACATCACCCACTTTCAGACTCGTATTCACAAAAAAACACTTTTCATTTTCATAAAAAACACTTTTTAACTCAGGCCCTTATCACAATGATGACCGAGAGATTTTTTTTGCATTTAAGCAACAACAAAAAAAAGAAAGAAAAAAAGAAAACTTACTCAGACGAACCCTAAAAGTAAATAAAATATTCCACAAACTGGATTACAAAAATGGAAATGTCTACAAATATCTCAACATCGATTCTGCCTCGAACACAATGAATAAGTAAAAAGAAGTACTTCTCATTTCGCTAGTGTTGCTATACCACGATCTTCCGCCTAAACTGAGTTCTATTCGATTCGCTCGTCGTCAACTCAGTTGTTCACAGGCAAGCCAAGATAATTTGATGACACTACAAAGGTCGATACATCTGTTTAAGTTTATTAATGAAGTTGTTATATGTGTATTACGATAATTTGAGTATTTTTATCCATTTGATTATTGTTAACTTTCTAAGAAATTATGCTTAATCGGTAGTGTACATTGCATTACACGCACTGGAATTATATAGTCTCTAAGGGAAGACACCTACGGGTTATCATTACAGAAAGGAAATGTCAGCTTCAAAACATGAAACATTTAACAATTTGGCCCACTGGATTAGTAATTATTTTCAAAAATTAGGGGAAGGTGGTCCTATAATTTTATTAAAAATATTTATCTTAAATAATGTGTATTTTACCACACAAAATAAAGTGATTAGGAGTATTATTTTGATACAAACTCTAGGCATATATATATAATACAAACTTATCGGATCTCATGAACCCAAATAAATGATAAAACAAATTTGTACTGAATAATTGTAATTCAAGTTTTATGTTGTAAAAATTAGTTTCATTATACTAAATAATTATTTATAAATAAATTTTGATCTTATATTTTCTTTACTAAAATTAAATTGATTTAATATTAATTTTTAATAATATCTTCAATATAATTTTTCTAAAGTTATTTATTTTTTGTTTGTTTTCTGGCCAACATATTTCTTAAGTATATTTCCTTTAATTTTCAAGGAAAAATGCCTATTCTAAACATCCTAGCTCAGCGTTTCTGGAATTTGTCTACAAGAAACAGTACAAAAAAAGACACTTGGTCATGTGCCAAGGAGTAGCATGCGGACACAGGTAGCGAGGTCTTAGCAAAGTGCGAAATGTCAGAAAAACCGTGGACGATTCTCAAAGGAGTTTGTCCCCACGTAATAATGAAATAGATTCAAAATAGCAGGATCTTTAGTTTTATTTAAACTAAAGGACAACACAATGAAAAAATGTGATGGACTCCAGCACTATCAGGAGGGTTACCTAAGAATTATTTTATTTTTACTCTACTGCAGATCATAAGATTCACTTTCGATCATTTTGAAAATTCCGTAAGTTAGACTTGAGAAAGACCTTAAAGGAGGTAGTCTTAAAATACAGAAATAATGAAATTTTGAAACTTAAAAAAGTCAATAACTTTTATATAAATTATTAATGTCAACACTATTCATGTGTCTGTTTTACTGTATAATTAAGGTAAAATTAACTTAACACGTCCTCTCTCATTATTGCAAGAGTTGGAGGTCTATCTTCAATATCTTCTAGTTAACATTTATGATTCCTGCCAACATTAACATGACACTCCAAATAGAAAAAGTCATTAGGAATATTTTCTCTTAGCTATTACAGTTGACAAAAAGGACACCAATAAACATGACCATACCACTGCAATTACAGTAATTTCAAGCATTTGAAGCGACTACTGCAAAAAAACTGAAATCTTCCTCCATTTTTCATTTCCCAGAGCTCATGGAGTTGACATATTGGACTCTTGATATCTCTGTAAAAGCTGCCGTATCTCTCCTTATTTCAGAACTCTTATGGTAGACATATCATTCTCCTACTATCTGAATTCTGTCTCTACTCTCCAAATATGTTGCAACTGGCACGTCGTCCACCACACCAAATAAGTCCAAAAATGAAGCCTGACTCCAGTTTCCAGAGTAGCTCTTACAATTGCCATATTGGACTCATATAAGCAACATCATATCACCGAAATAAATGAAAATTGACATCGCAATCCAAAGTTCTTACAATTAACATACCGGAATCTTGCTACCACCATTACATCCCTGGAAAAAAATAAAGCCTGACACTACTTCCCCGAGCTCTTACAGTTAATACATCAGACTCAGATAATCACCATCCTATCATTACAAAAGTTGAAGTACTCTCCACTCTTCAGTGCTCTTATAGTTGACAAAGCGGGTTTCTGCACCCACTATCAAATGACTAAAAATTATAAAGTCTGACTCCATTCTTCAGAGCTCTTAGGATTGACATATCAAACTATTTTAACCACAAAAATATGATGAATCACTGTTACAGATGTAGCCAAACTCCATGTTCCAGAGCTCTTACAGTTGACACATCAAGTTCCTCCAACCACCTCCATATCACTGAAAAAAAAATGATGTTATCTCAATTCTGTCAAACTGTTCCAGTTAAGACTCCTTCAATTCCGGGTATATCACTACAAAAGATGAAGCGTCTATTCAGTCTATTGAGATAATGGACTTGACATAATTGATTCATCCAAGTCCACTGATATCTCTCCACTCTGCAGAATTTTCATACTCGATTGGTTGGGCTTCTATGGCCACTATCATGTCACTGCAAAAGATAAAACCTGACTCCACACTTCAGAACTCTTATCATTAACAACACATCTACAACTTCTGCATTCGCCGTCATATCACTGCAAAAGTTCTCTCTACTCTCCAGACCTGTTATATTTAGCTTATCGGACTCTTACAACCTCCTCATACAACAATCTCTGAAAAAGCTGAAGTGCTCTCAACTCCAGAACTGGTCCAGTTAACACATCAGACTTCTGTAACCACCATCAAAAGTTGAAGTAATTCCACTTTCCCAAGCTTTTACAGTTGTCACATCGAACTACTTCAACCACCATCATATCACTGCAAAAACTGAAGTGCCCTCCTGTCTCAAGCGCTCTTAGAGTGCACAAATCAGACTCCTGACACCACAAATATATCACTGCGAGTACTGACGTTCTCTACACTCTCCACTGCTCTTAGAGTTCTGATTCCTACAACTACCATATAAATGAGCATTTTTTCACAATTTCATTTTTTCTTACTTTAAATTGTAATTGATTTACTGAAATTAAATTCAAATAAATTGCCGAACTAATAGTTTTGAGGACAAAAATACACTTTATTGAGTTTAAAAAAGATCCATTTAAACAAAGTTTTGTCAAAATCACAGTGGCGATTTCCCTTAAATTTTGAGATTGTCTGATCTTTGGTTTTGTGTATGGGTGTGTGAGAAAGTTTGTCCAATGTTTATGTACCGTTTACAGTTTTAAAAACTAATTTGACTTTATGTTTTTTTCCTTTTATGTTGCAGCTTGTCTATATATTACGCAATTAGTATTATTTTTTTCTTAGATATTTCAAAAAACCGTTTGTATTTCAAACACATTGTTTATAGTTTAATTATATTTTCTTGTTTGTACAGAAATATAATGTAGTGACAAACATGTATTTCTGTACAGTTTGGTAACTCATGATTAAACTGGGCGTCGAAATAAAAATAAAAATACAATAATTATAATTATTGTAAATTTAAAATAATAATAATACATTATAAGAGTTTTTGAGAGTTTTCACGTTTTATCTTTTACATAGCTCGGTAGAGAGGAGTGAGGCTTCTTCTTTTGCAACGATATGGCGATGGTTCAAGAGTTTTATGTCAACTGTAATACTTCTGTAGAGTGGAGTGAGGCTTCATCTTTTGCAACAATATGACTATGGTTGCAAGAGTTTTATGTGGTAACTGTAATAGCTCTCTAGAGTGGAGTGATTTTTTATCTTTTGCAACGTATGACGATGGTTGCAAGAGTTTTATGTGTAAATTGTAATAACTCTGGAGTGTAGAGTTAGACTGTATAAATTGCAATAGCTCTCTAGAGCGGAGTGAGGCTTCATCTTTTGCAACGATATGACGATGGTTCTAAATGTTTTATGCATCAACTGTAATAATTCTGGAGTGTAGAATGAGGCTGTATCTTTTGCAATGATATGACAAAGGTTGTAAGAGTTTTATGTGTAAATTGTAATAGCTCTGTAGACTGGAGTGAGGCTACATCTTTTGCATCGATGATGGTTCAAGAATTTTATGTGTCAACTGTAATAGTTCTGGTGAATGGAGAGAGTCTTCGTCTGTGCAATGATGTGATGATGGTTGCAAGAGTTTTATGTGTTAACTGTAGTAGCTCTGGAGAGTAGAGTGAGGCTGTATCTTTTCCAATAATACGATGGTGGTTGTAAGAGTCTGATCTGTCAATTGTAACACTTACATTTACTTATTATTAAGTAATAGATGAAAAATAAAATGATCTATGGGTTCCGTCGTAAACTTTGTAATATTTCAAAATTGACAAATTGCTTAAATATTAGTGAAATTTAAACAGTTATAACCCAAACCAACATGCCAAATCTCAAGTAAAAGAACAGTAAGGATCATAAGTTATTTGGAGAACACCAAAACGAAACTGAATAGCAAGTTTCATTATAGTATTGTTATAATTATACTTGATTTTAGCACGCATCCGTTATACATTTTTAAGTTTTCACCAAAATAGTTTAGAAATTATTTGAGCTGATTTTGGATAAGCGAACTTTTACTACGGCGTCTATACCTATTTATTTCCTAAAACTATAACAAATCGGCGGCGATGAATACAATTTGTCTGGTTCCTTAAACTCTTAAATACTATTAAAAAAAATTGTTAATGTCGATATAAAGGTAATTATAATGTTGAGTTTTCATCTCATATCAGCTTCCCCAACATTATGAGTTATTGAAAAATGAATCAAAAGACTTCGAGATATGTCCAAAATATACCTACGTACTAAATTTCCATAAAATCGATCCAATTGTTTGTAGTGTGGATCAATGCACAGACGACAGACAGAGAACACATATACAATATACGTCTCTCCAAAATACACTTGTTTTAGTTCTTGTTTTTTAGAGATTAAAAACTCAACATCGATATTTATACACCAACATACAAATACATTTCTACACTATAAATATATAATGTTATAAATTGTTACAACAAAGTAATCAACATTATTGTAATATTCAACTGGAACACAGTTTGTATTACAACCAGCCCGTAAGATTGAGCCACTAGTCATGTGAACAATTACTACTGTATTATTGACTGCAAACGGCAAGCCTGTTAAAATATTTAATGTGGCGTTGTAAATAGAAATATGTTGGTTATGGCCCAACAACTGGCTGACGGCGTGTAAAGAGGCGGTGGAAAATTAGGCAGGTGTAGTACAGCCCAACAAATTGATCCATTTGGTCGCGCCGCCAGCTAGTTTGCGCCGGATTTTATGTTTTCCACCGACCACTTTAGCTATCAACACGTCCGATACCGGACCAACTGGTTTTGGGTTTGTTTGATGACGTCATAAAAACGTGATCTTCTATTTAGCGGGAGGAATATTGCTCTTTTATTGTATTTAAGCTTCTTAGTTTACATTCCACTTATTAAGTGGAAAACGATTGTATCGTGTTTGTGCAAGCGTTATCTCTACAATTTTATAAAAGTAGATTTCAACAATGACCTGATATTGTCGTTGGTATTATTAAAATAAAATAATTGTTACATAAAATTGTGTTTATGATAATCAATCACTTTATTTACTTAGTATTAAGTTTTAAGAATTACATAGTATTATATAATAATAATAAAAAGGTAAAAACATTGCAATGACTTTTTTTCACACGAATACTTACATGTGAAAATAAAAACAAAAGTAATTGCATTAATACTCAGTTATCGCCATGAATTTCTTAAGAGAGCTAAGTTGGTATAACACAGTCTCCCCTTATCAACTTTTTGTGTATTTCTTTATATTTTGAAACAGTAGATCGTAAGCTTGCTATAGCTTCTGTCATAAACTCGTTCTAAAAGCTAATCGTATATAATTGGAAGCAAGTTTTTAATGTCGGTAGTCAACGTTCGTTGTCCCCCCCCCCTCCCAATGAAAATCGTAATTTTGTGTGTTCTACTACATTCTTTTAAGTTTTAAAACAGAAAAGAATATCTTTAAATATGGCTAAAATACGTCCACATCCAAGTTTGATCAAAATCGTTTTAAAAAAAATTAAGTGTAGGGTAAAAAAATTGATGTGGAGTTTATCGCGGAAATATTTGTATTGAAATACCCTCTACTTAAAAAAGTTTTTAATAAAATATCTGACTGTTCTACAGTCAAAACGAATCGACCAACACAGACGGCCGCGGTCCTTAATCACATGACTGACCTTGATCTCCCATTTGGGCCCATAATGCAATGTACTTAGGCTAGGTTACGTACATACTAAATCTACTCTCTGTATTTTAGCTCTGTTTCAGACCAAAGGGTGCACCGCAGAGGCATGAGCCAAGCTGTTGCTACCAGGACGCAGTTGCATACAATCTAACCTTTGCACGCTTATTTCAGTATCGAGTAGGCAACAGAAGAAGTTACAGCTTGTAGCTCCTCCAATAAATTCACTAATAAGGTATACCTCCTCCATCATTCACCTTGCACAACATATCCACAAAACCTGGGCTCCTGGGTGATCTGTGGCGAGGTTTTACTTGACTGGACACTGTCCCAACCAGGTCTTGTCCATCGCGTGGATAGATAACGTTCTGATTTTTTTCCATATTTACAATTTCGATATGTCCATGGAAAGAGCTTCTCAGTTTGTTACATGGAAAACCTTTCCTGTTTCCTCGTCCTACACGATAGGGGTACCAAACAGTGAGTAAGGTGGTTTTTAGTGAGCAAGAATCTCACACTATTTGGAAGATTAATAAACAAAATTTCTGAAATTTTAATTTCAACATTAGATAACAATCAGTAACATTATCCTTAGTAGTCTACTTGTAGTAGTATTTCAGGCAAATGTAACGAGTAAGTTAGGTCGACGCCTGGTATGCAAATAACTGTACAAACATTACACAAACTTTAGCACATATTAAATTTCAAAAATGGTTCCATATGGGCAAAGAAGAGATGCTCGTGTCAAATTTTAAACCACTGTGTGTTTATTTTTACAGTCGCTATCGTGGTTACATACATAATATAGTGTAAAAACGATCACTTTAAAGGAATTTTTTTTTCTAATATCTTACGTGTTGAAAGTTGGAAATGATTTACAAAACAGGAGTCAATTTTTTCATCCATTACCTTTCTTATTTTATAGAAACAAGTACAATTTCTGTTCACTTCTTTAGTGAACATAATACTCGATTTCCCAAACTACTGTATAAAATCGTAGGTTATCCTGCTTCTGAATGTGGCTTAGTTCACGAAATTACACAAAATTTAACAGAAAATCTTAGTTAAAAATGCTAAATGATAGAAAACCTGAGCAAGAAAGTTATAATAATTTTCGTGATTAAATTAATTATATAATTAAAATTTAGCCTTTTTTAATACGTATTTCATCGTTTAATAAAATAAGAAGAAATTAAATGTACTCATACAAACATAAATTCAAAATATTAAACATTTCTTAACCAAAGAACTTTTGTTACTTTCTCATAAAATGTCAGGTGGTGTTATATAGTGCTGCAACTCTCTTGTAATGGGTTAAAGAATAATGTATTGGCGTCAATGTAAAAACACATAAAATGCAGCCTATTGAAAATAACAATACAATGATGTGATTGGCTGAAATTATTTACGTTGACCGAAATGTGGGAAGGCGATATAGTGCTAATACTTTATCGCTTCTCAGCTGGAGGTATAAAACTTAACCAAGAAAATACATTAAATAGTAATTGCAAAGCTTGGAGACTGACTCCCAGACACCGGGCATTCCAACCTTAACCCCTCTTTACCCCTCCACCCGCACGATCAACTTATTTCTTACTTTTTTGTTTTGAATTGAAAAATTTGTCTCTTTTTGGAATTTGAACGTGCAGGAATCATTTGCGATTATTCTTTAAGTTATTTTCATGGATATAATTTGTATATAAGATTGATTAGTCGACTATATTTTCTATAGCCTATAACACTAATTCACGCACAGACAACAAATGAACTCGCAGAAATACATACACTTACTGATCTCAATTTGATGAAAATATTAAAAAATTGTACTGGCACTTAAAGTATATTTTAAGGATTACATTTTGTGTGTGGCGTTTTAAATAAAGCCATCTTTGTACATTCACATATAGAAAATATAACTATTACATCATTCGAAATTATGAGCTCTAGACTCAGTATATCATCTTACTCAAAATTTACTAGACATTGAACTTTGTAGATGAGAAGCACACAAAGTTATTAAATATATATTGCCTGTAAAATACGGAAATATTTCTTTGTAAGAGGGTTATGTAGAATTAGTAATAAGGATTACATTTTTTTTAACGCTTCTAATCAAATACTTTGTAGCTCCACCACTCCAAAGTTTGGGGAACACATTCTTAGCTTACAAAAGGAAGAGATATGACGACTGAATAAGATTAATTAAATACAGAGATCTGAGATGCTTTAAGTTTACAGAATTCATGTTAAATTATGAAACAAATTTACAGAAAACAAAGATTGGTCAGGGAAAAAAAAAATCTCGGAGGTGAAGAATGTAATAACAAGAAAACCAGAAGGCGGAAGAATATTGTTCAGATGAAGAAAGAGCGAGAAGAAGTCAGAGAATGGAGTACTGGCGTAGAAGGAAAAATGAAGTTGTGTAAATATAGTTCACATTCGGGTATATCGAAAAATCTAAATAATAATCCAATTATACCGACATTCACATACTTAAAACAACTTTTGGGGTAGAGTGTTTCTTTATATAAATGTTTACCTGTAAATACAATTAGGATATTATTAAATTTATTATAAGCATATACACTATCTTTACATGCTAAATCAGTTCTATGTTAAATATATTACGTGTAAATACTTTCTCGTATATGTAACATTCAGCCCCTTTCCTTTAATAGGAATGTTTAACCAGAGTACTCTATAGATAAGTTGCCTATGTTATGTAGATAAACAGGAGTATTTAAGTTAAGTCTAGAGTTTAGTTAGTGATTTATTTGAACGTTTCATGATAAGGCTATTTATTTATATGTACTATAAGTACGTTTTAGAAAATTACATTTGGATTTTCTGAAGTTGTCCTTTCATATATATCTATTACAATTTTATTAGTTAAACTTCATGATTTATATATTGTGTTGTTCACACGATCATGTACTGTATATACTTATTTTCTAAGCATTTTGACGCAATTTTTATGTTTTTATTCAACTATACTTACACCTATTTATTAAACTTTATATTATAATCCAACAATACTGATTCACAATATCAGTATACTTACACCGGATAAAATTTGTTTAACACAAAACTTCAGATAAAGTTACAAGATTATTATGGGATACATCTTTACCCGAATAATCTGCGGTATATCTAACCATGTTGGAAGAAAACAATTCAATTACTGCAATAAAACACAATTCAGAGAGTTTTTATAATCTAGCCTAACTTACTATAACTTAACCTAATCTAACCTAACCACGTCGAACCCTACTTTGAAAAAAAAAATATGAAAAAATAGCAGTAACAAAACTAATGGGTTTGTAATCTTGTTTGTTGTTATTGTTTTTTCTTTCCGTGGGGAAGGTAGAAAATCATCTACCAGCCAAACACTGGGAGATGTACTCCTAAAAGTATGGAGCTGACATCCATTAAAAAATACCCCTTTCCTCTTGCTGAAGGCGCCCCCAAGGACTGCGGTGGCATTATAGCGTCTAGCAATCTTCATTCTCATAGTAAGAAAATCACACCTCTGCCTTTCCTCCTTTTAAGTTATAATTGAGTGCTTTTGAGTCCTTTTGAGTCTAATCAGCATTTCACAGGGTGTCTAGTACTCCGGTTGCTAGTCGTGAAATCAAACCAAGTTCTCTACTTTCGGAGAACATCCCATAATTTAATCGGAGTGGTAAAAACTCTCACGTTAGTCCAACCTAACCTAACCTACCTATTTCGGGAGAAGGGCCGGTACGTCTACAGAAGCACGTTTCCACAGAGCGACGCCCATGAATCCAACGACGACCCTACGGGATTGCGATAAACATTACTTCAAGGAATACACGTTAATTATTCCTTCAATTTCTTTACTCTATGTCCTCAAATGTTTCCATGGCTTTATAAAATCCAACGTTCTTCTTCTTTTTGGATAATTAACTAGGACAAAAAAAGATTGAAAATTTAGTTTAAAGAAGTGGGTTAAGAAAAAGAAATATTCACAGACAAATATTTTATAAAACAAATAAACATCTGGAAGCTAACAGGTTACTGAGCAAAGACTGCGGAAGCTACAATTCTTTCCACATTTATTCAGTACATGATCGTTAAAAGTATATAATTATACTATAAAACAGAAACAAACAAAGAGAATAGTTACTGTAATGGTCTATATAAACCACTCATCTATGATGCAAATCAGAGTGTAAATTTAGTAAAATTATAATGTTAGAAAACTATTATTGTGTGTTGATGATTAATTCATGTTTTATAGTCTGTGTGCCACTCACACGTCACGTCATCTGGGGCATTAACTTAACTCAATTCTGGTGTTAACATCTAATAATATCATACCGCCATCATGATAATGAAATATTCATATTAATGCAGAATATATTTAAGCCTGTTCTAGTTTGTGCTGTATATACTCCGGTTCTACGAGTAGTTTTAGAGTCATTCATCAAATGTGGCAGGAGTAGTTAACTTGTATAGTCTAATAACAACACACACACACACACACGTTATATATTATCCATAATACTCATAACAATTTAATATTATTGTTTCCGTAAAAAATACTTTAAATGTGTTACAACGGATCTAATCGAATGTAATGGTCAAGATCCTGATTTTTCCAAAAATTATTATTATTATTTTGTTTTTAGAATCAGTGGAGTTGGACGTTGTACAAATGGCAAATATCCTGTTAAGGATTGACTGGCGTATCTCACGTGACGTCACGCGACCCTGAACTTGTTTTAAGTTGCTTCCGAATTGTGAAGCGAATTTGGGAATTTTAAATGTATAAATTGGATGATATGATAGATTCAAGTAGTTATACAAATTTTGGGGATGAAATTTTCCGTTCATACCGATTAATACGGAGGTCTACATCAGAAGTTATGTAAGTTCTAAAACAATAGAAAAATTCATAATTCAACATAATTCGAAATTTTTGAACTCAAATCGGTGAAAATAAAAAGATGAATAATTAATGTGAAATACACAAATAAAAAACTTGATATTTAAAAAACTAGGAGAAAGTGTGAAATGTCAAGAAGAGCTAACTTATTAAATATCCAAAGTAGAATCAGAAAATATTAATAAAAGATAAATTTTAAATAAATGTGAAGGTGATAAAGTTTACGTACCGGTAACCATGAGTTCAAGTAAATAAAATAAAATCTTATAAAATTAGAATTTCAGATAGAAATAAGATAACTTAATAAAAATGTAACAGCTCAAACAAAAATTGTTGTAAAATAATCCCCAGAAAGGAAGTGTGAGGCGAGAAACTCACATTAGAAAGCTATGAAGGAAAACTCATTCACTTCAGCCATCGGACTTAGAGACATGGGGCTATATACTGTGCAAATTTCAAATTAATAAATGAAGAATTGAAAGACTATTTGTGCGAGATTTCACAAATTATAAAAAGCACGTGAACGCGTACTACGTAAACCACGAACTCGAAACAAAAACGAGAAAAAAGTAGATTTAAATTACTTAATTATTTATTATTTAATTTAGGATTTAAATTAATCCTGTAATTAAAAACTCTATGACTTCACAGGAATGCGAGTTATAGACGTTTCTGGAAAAACTAAAGGAATATTAGATTAATAGGATTCAAATTTAAATCCCCAGATCCCCAGCCAAACCAT
Organism: Aphrophora alni; assembly: GCA_963513935.1. NCBI lineage: Eukaryota > Metazoa > Arthropoda > Insecta > Hemiptera > Aphrophoridae > Aphrophora > Aphrophora alni. Next base: position 88,052,019 of record OY740767.1, read on the forward strand.
GACTTTACATGATGAGCAGATCGGCTCCCAACTGATAGTCCTACAGCTGGATATTAAAATAAAACTTTTAAAGGATAAAACGATCTAAATAAATTAAAACACACATATATTAGAACAAATAAAAGTGACTAGAGAAAACCGAGGCCTCGTGATCCGCGAGGAAGGGAAATTCCCAAGCTAGTGTGGTACAATATGGAGGAAATTTTTCCTATTTCTCTAAATAAGTTAACTCGGAATTTCGGACTTGCATAATAAGATCACTCTGGACTTTGGATACACATAGAAGAAGAAACTCTTCTCAATCTCGGAGACGCATAAGTAAAAACACTTTTGTTTAATGTAAATGATATCACTAAAGCTGTATGCTCTACAATTTGTAAATTATGTTATTAAACTAATTTAATATCATGCATCGATAATATGTTAAAATTTTTAATAGATTAATTTTAATTAAATAAATCTATAAATCGAACATTGCACAAACTCTTTCATTCGCCATATTAAGTAAAATACTAAACAGACAAAAAATATTCGTCGTGATCTTCCCTAAAAATACCATTTACCAACAAGTGATAATGAATCTGGACATTGTCTTAGAATGTCAACTAACTTAAAATAAGCAGACACTATTTCGATTGTTATTATTATTTTTAAGGTACAGAATTATTAACATAACTAATCTGTCATAAATAACAGTGGGTAAAATAAAATAAATAGTTTTTTAGTAATTTAGCAAGTATCAAATTTGAGTAGCAAATATTTTAAAGTCTATTGGTGAGTTTACTTATAGGTTACCCCTGTAATATCTTACTAATTGACTCCACTAGACTTCAAAATAAAGTAAAAATCACAATATAAGCATTATAGTAGATTCCTAGCACATATTATTTTTGTCACATAATATTGAAAATATTTATACTTCATATTAGTGTCATTTACTTTCTGCTTTGGATACCCAGACGTAAGTGTATTTTTGAATGCGTAATGTTACGATATATGTAGACCTGATTGAAACTTCATAGCATTTTTTAAATTTCTAAAACTTTTTTTTTCCAGTAACATCGATACTCTATGACTACAAAGATAATGGCAACGGACGAACGACCACATCCACAGAAAAAATGAAGGGAATCATAAACTTTGGGAGTCCAACTTTCAGTGAGACCCATCGGTAATTGTTTAGGGCATACCTTTCCCATTAACTCAAAGAAAAAATGAAAGTTGATTTTTATCAGAACCTCATAATATCAGTTTGTGTATTACCAATAAAATGTTCAAAAAGGAAGCCTAATTGAAAATCAGAAGTAAATGATGTTTATTCTTTCCATTGGAAAAATAATTTTATATAGGTGAATGTTTTCTAAGAGTAGTAGATCACCCCCCTCATAAGTGCCAACTTGTTCAGTAGTAACAGAAATGTAACATCAAATATTGCAAGTGAAAGTGCATCACGACTGTCCTTTGACCTCAGCAGCGTTTTAAGGAACAATTATTTCTTTTGAAATACTGAGTAAAAGTGAGTATATATTTGCACTTGACATTTATATGTCAAAACAGATATTACTCTGTCCAAAGAACATTTCTTACATTTTTATATGAATAAAGATGAAGTTATGATTAGGTTTATTAAACTTATTTCATACAATTATTTAGGGTTTATACATTCAAATTTCAAGTGAAAAAGATAGACCTAGACTGGGAATCGAACCCAGGACCTTTGGCTTTACGCGCCAATTGTCTACCAACTGAGCTATCCTAGTCGCTTCCCAGCACAAGGCGTAGACTTCTCACTTGACTTTACGTTTAATTCCTGCGATTTTTAGTTTCCAAAATAATTACCTCGCATATGCGACATTGAAATTAATTTCCACTCATTTTTCAGCCCTTACGCATGTATTTATTGATTTTTCAGTTTATACGTTTTTACTAGCAAGTATTGAAAATACATTAATATTTCAAGTCAAAAATATACTACCTGGACTGGGAATCGTAACTGCTCAGTTGGTAAAGCCAAAGGTCCTGGTTTCGATTCCCAATATAGGTTGTATATTTTTCACTTGAAATATTAATGTATTTTCAATACTTGCTAGTAAAAACATATAAGCGGAAAAATCAATAAATTAAAAATCAATTTAGGGTTTGTACCATTACTGCATAGTTGGTCTTAATTTCTCGAATTATATTTTAGTTCAAATATCTCCGTGAATTTACTGACCAAAACTGGTCAAAGTAAATTTTATCTACAAATACTCTGGTACTTTTCAAGCTCAACAAAACAAACACAATCCACACAAAAACTAATACATATCAGAAACATAAAAATAATTTAAAAGGTAGTGGTTTATGTGTGTTTATATATATTTTGCTAAACTATTCCCATACGGAAGCATCTGACGGAAAACTGAAGAAACGACCACAATGGGTAAAATATAATAGCAATAAACATTGTGTCAAAGTTTTACTAATTTTCTCGCAGATAATAAGATATTTTATCATCTAAGACGACATCCATTATTCATTTCCAATGATAAATATTGATCTAGTATTTTTGGGGGAGATGACAATGATCACGTTGGGTTGTATGGATTTAGAACAATTTAATTTAATTTGTTAAAATTTATTTTGATAAAATCGAAATTTTGTGTTTTAGTTTAATGGCAGACACTCCAATTTTTTATTTATAAACAAATTATGGAGAAATAAAAATCCTAGAGATGAGGCTAAAATATACCTTCATAGTTTCTATCAAAATTGATTCAACCATTATATAGTATTGCATGGACACACAGACAAATTGACATTTAAAATAAACACACAAAAACGAAAACATAGATTTAGAATTAATGAACCTAAACCGTATGATTCAACAAAGATATTCTTCATCTTGTTTTACTTACCAATAACGCAACATTTTCAATAACATCCTATTTGTTAGAAATGAAAAAGAACGATTTCAATTTTTTAACAGAAAACGAAAAGTGTACTTATATAGACTATATGGATAAAGTGGATCATAAAGGTTCTAAATCTATAGTGAAAAAATGAAAATGAGAACGATACTCGAAACGAAAAAGGATTCTATTTTAACGAGTACTTATAATTTCCTCAAGGACACACTTATACTTTGGTGTCTGTAGTAACCAATTCGCCAGCAAAGTGATAATAAAGATAATTAAAGAAATTCTCTTCGCTCAACATGTGGTGTTCCTCAGGGATATCTTTACTATTATAATTAACACACACGATGTTTTTCAATACTTCACAATATATTTAAAATACTCGGTATTCATCTAATACGTTGACGACGAAAGGACACGAATTTTGTTGCTGTTTTGAGTGTATCCACTTGTTTGCCTAGCTCGATCTTGGCATTGATATGATATATATCATACGCCATTTGCACAAAATGATCTATTACAATTTTTATAGTTCGTGTTTTTCTTAGACAAGACTAAACAACTGAAAACAGCCACAATTTAAAATCTATATTTTTTCATCCATTCGAGATAGTAAAACCTAGTTTACATGCTAATTGAGTAAAATGAAACTAAAATTCTAAATACTAGAGTTATTACGGCTGTTTATGTTTTTAATTTTACCAAATTATACTTCCTATTTTTATTTAAGCTGTAACCACCTTCAAATGAAAAATTAAGTTAAAAAATATTTCTTTAAATTTTAAAATCGACGTCTATTTGGAAATTTAATGACCGATTTTCATGGTTAACAAACTTTTCAAGTTTATCATATTTGATTAATTACCTGAGTCTATATATACTAAATTTGAACAAAATCAGACCAAAGTTACAATTTGTGGAATGTTTACAGGGTGATTAAAAATCCAAGGAAATACTATGTAAACTGGTTTTAGGGGTTAAAATAAGAAAGAAGCTTTATACAAACATGTTCAAAAATGCTACGTAAATTTTTGGTACACAAATTTCATGGTTCTGATGGTTTTTTATCTGAAAAATTAAATGAAATAATTTCCAGAACTGTATCTTCAGTAATTTCTGAGAAAACTTGTAAAAATTAAAAACGTTGGTAGAAAAAGCTCCGCGTGTCATTGTCTCAAACAAAATCTTGTCAAAAGCACTTCTTTATACCTAAGAAGGCGAGTAAAGCTCTCTCCTTAGCCCTACCGACCAATTCATGGGAGAGCAGTGACAGAACTTACCAGGCTGAAAAGAGTATTGATTTCGGTGAAGGTGAGTTCCTGAGAGGACCTATCTTCTTACGTTGTTTTTAATACAGCAGTGGAATGGTCATGAAATTTAAATAGTTCAAGTATGAATCGTGTATGCCAATAACAATCATTTTTCAAATACAATTTTGTGAATTCTCTTTGCTTACGATAACTTCTCAGCAAAGAAGTAGCTCAAATGTTACGGTGGACGTTCCCAACGATTGAAATTTTAATCAGTTATTTGTTGTATCTTATAACGCATATTTTTCTAAAGACGAACAACAAAAATAATTCTGTATGACTTTTTCAAACTACTTCTTGTAAACCCATATTTAAGAGTTTGGGCATATTGACACTTCCATCATTGTATATTCTTGATTCAATATTTAAAAAAAAATTATTTATTTTTTTATTGTATTACATTAAAACTAGTCTTATAGGCTAACCATTAATTTGTTTCTGTGATTCAATATTGTTTATTAGAATAAATTAAAATGAGGTATACAATAAAGAAATGAAGCATTAATATAACACTAGGGCAAAAAATAAAGAGGAAAAAAATATTTTGTGTTGCCAAGATATCGCGTGAATTTATCATAAAAAACTGTTGATATTGTGGGTGAAGAATTTTTTAATAATCTTCGGTCAAGTAATAAAAAAAAAAGATAGTTCCGTAGTATTTAATAGGGCACTGAAAGCATTTCTGCCGACAAAAGCTTATTATAGTGTTCAGTAGTATTTAAATGATAAATTTGAGTAATTAGTTGTAAGTGGGTTTAAGATATTATTAGTGAATTTATGAAATTGTATGAGTAGTGTTGGTGTTTATGTATTGCTGTGTTATGCTTGATATTTTTTGTGTATGTGTTTGACAATATTATCAGTTTTATAGCTTTTGCTATATATAAAAATGAAGTGTGACAATAAAATATAATACAAACATAATAAAATTAATGTTGTACACTAAATCCAGAGGAACAGGAATCAAAGTCTATTTTTGTGTAATAATTCTCAATATACTTACATGACAAGACAATAATTAAATAATTAAAACAATGGAATTACGAAAAGAAACATGTCGAATTAATTATTTCCTAAAACAAATATTATATTTATTTACTTTTCTTTCTTTTCTTATAGCAATACATTTAAAAGCTATACTCGTACTCGTAATATATTTTTAATCATTAAACAATAATGAATTAATAAATCATAAAAGTAACTAGTTGGCAAGTGTTAAGTATTTTTAATGTTTTTATTGCAACATATATTTATTTAATTCTGTTAACTAGATCTAAACTTGCATCATAATGTGGTGTGACATAATTTAAAACGCGTTTTATACTTGAACTGTGAATAGAAATTATGTGTTTAGTCTGTTGGTAACACTGATGGTAAGATAATATGTTAATCTTAATTAATTCAAGATAATAAAATAACGTGGAATACTAATTGAACTCAACGCGGGACTCTACAATAAAACACAACATTAAAATATGCTCTGGGGTTGTAAACAAGTTAGTGTTACCAGTTTTATGTGTCATTATAAAAGTCATCACTTTCACTTGTAAATCAGAAAGGGGAAGTTCCAGCGTGTCGCAAATTTGTAAAGACAAATGTGTAACAATTAAATCTCAAGAATGTATATTTATACCTTCACAGGATTATTTTTCATGCATGAAGGGCTCATTTCTATATATATAATATAATAAATAAAATTATGTTTAAAACTATATTCATTGTAGATTTGATGTATTATTAATCGTTCTTATAAAATATTTATTAAATTTTTTTACAGTTTTTTTCAAATTAAATTTGTGTTGTATAATAAGAAGAAATAAGCAAATCCATAACAGTTTGTTCAAAATAATAGAAAAAAATAAATTTTTACCCTCGTAGGAAAAGTAAGGAAATTTTAATCATTGCATATAAATTTTATTTGCAAGAATTTATTTCATAAAGGAGATAAATTTCGGATGTAAAATAGTTTATTTTTAGAAACTGATAGAAGCATTTCAGATCTCAGCTGGTAGTTAGTATTATACATATATTAAAATGTCAGTTTATTGTTTTATTTATAAGTAATTAATAACTCACAAGAAATAAAGTTGCAAAATATGTTTTAAGAATTTCATTCTATTTATTTGATAATGATGGATTGTTCATATTATTATGGTTTAATCGGAAGTTTGCCATCATGTGGAACATGAAAAAGGGGGAAATGTCAACATAGCTTATGTTGTAGTTTATCCATGTTTAGGTTTATCACTTGATAATGGTGTTTATTTATTCGAAACTTTGTACGTTAGATTTTATATACACAGATGATGACAAACATTAAATTAACTCTAGTGACATTACAGAAGAAAGTAGTGTAATAAAGTATTTATTTAGATTTTATTTTTTATATACAGCAAAAACTGTTTAACAGAAACAAAGATGTATTGTATTGTTACAGTAGTAGAAAAAAGGCGAACAAACTTTTATTATTTTAACAAAACTAAATTGTTACAAGAAATTATTTGATAAATTATATAAACATCGGATTTAAAATCGTTGTTATTTGAAATCTATTTTTCCTATGAGACAAAGAGGAACGTTTTACATATTAGTTGGTATTATATATATATGATTAAAATCGCTTTATTAGCAGATTGGAGAAAACCAAGAGATTGAAAAATAATACTGTTTGTGAGTTTTAAGACCGTCCCAACTATGTGTCTATACATCAGCTTATCTGCAATTTCATAATTGAATTTTGTAACACAAACCACTACACCGAGTTTCGTTCAAGTCTGGTACGTAGGACTGGGATTATCTGCAATAATTGTGCATTAATTTGTAATTGTCCGTTAGACACACATTTCCTACAATATTAGAGATTAGTTGGATCGACATGACATTGCCTTTATTATAAGAAATTTTATTATTCCCTAAACAAACAAATTAAACAGATGAAAATATCTAAATATTTCCAAATATAAATTACAACTTTTTTTTTTAAACGAAGACAGAAGGGCATGTTGTAATTATGGATATTGATGTAAAAAAATTGATGTAAATCAACAATTGTTACGACAAAAACAAAAACGATTTTATCGAAATCGGGCTATAAAAAAAATATACGGTTTACCATTATTGTTTCATCGCCATTGAAAGTTGTCTCTCTTCAATAATCATAATCTAACTTTGACGTCACATGACTGACTCAAACCGCAATTCAATACTGGTTACTCTTCGGCAGTAGCCTATTTATGTTCTGGGCGAAAATTTAAAAAATGAATCCTAATTGTCTCTCTTTATTATTATATTAAAACATTTTTAAACAACTTATATATAGATGACAGAAAATTGTTATGAGGATGTGCATAAGTCCATGAGTGTTACAGTAAACAAATTTATGACTCACAAATTTTTGTTTTAATTCGATATGTTTGTACAAATTGAGTCATCACGCAAATCAATTGTTATCGCACCACCTGAAGATAAAGTTATGAGTTTGCACACTTATTGCGTCATGTCAGTAATAACATGACGTCATTCACTGTAGAATCATCCTACGTCAGCATTATGACATTAAAGTATCTGACGTAATATCCTTGGCGACATACAGAGGCTAGGTCAATTGTACATTGTAGGTTGCGTGATGTTAAACACGAAACATATTATATTTAAAGAAATATAATGGGTGTGGTTCGTTATTTACCCTTTTACCCCTCAAGACGTTTTCGATTTAAGCACAATTAAATTGTCTTGTTCTCATGAGCCTATTAATAAACGGTTTTAATTGTATTAAATTTTTTGAAGGTTATTGAAATTGGTCGGCGAATTTAAGCTACAAACTTTAATTAGGTGCTTTCATAATAATGTAAACCAGTTACTTTACAATCCTGTATGCTACTCAACTTGAGGCCAAATAAAATAAAACACAAAATGTCAAACGTATAAATCGAATAATAACTAGGTTGATTATATTGTAAATAAAGGTTTGATTCAAAGAGATAGATAAACATTTAAAAAATGTATTATCAAATATCTAAAATACAACTTTAAATGTCAATAGTAAAAAAACATTTCAATGTGCATTAAATTGTGGTTTGGTTGAATGTTACGATTTACAAAAAGACATGCTTAAAATTAAGAATTACTAATGCATTCATATAAAACTTTGAATTTTGGTCAAGTTTCAACAAATTAGTTGCAATATCCTGCTCGGCTATATATGTATTACTAACCACCTTTTCGAAATATTACCATTTACTTAAATTACTCAAATTATACCTAGGGTTAAAAAAAACTTTAGAATATTAAGTTTCGTTGAAGTCTGTACATAATTAAAGAAGACAAGGATGTAATTCACAAATCACTACTGCTGCGGCGATTGTAATTTTGACTTAAGTTCTGGATATAAACTAGCAACAAAATTGTTGTTAGTTTTCCAAAAAATAAAGAGTAGTTTTGTTGCATCAAAATTAGTTCATATTGAAAATGTTGAAATTTGTATATTTGCCTAAATTTCACTGAAACTATTGATAAGAACGTCTTCATAAAAAATAAAACTCAAAAATGGAAAATTTGAGTTAAATTTATTTACTTGTATATAGTTAAAATAATTTCATCAATATCTGTCAATAAAAGTTTTCAAAAGTGAGTGTATTTTGGATTTCTAAATATAATGAGATCAAGTAAGAAGAAAAATCTGTCAAAAAAAGAAATTTAAGAGATCATACGTTTTACCAATAAAAAACGTTGAGTTTATTTTAGATTTTTTAATATCAAAATCGAACTCTCTCTTAAAAAAGTAAATACACTACTAAAAGTTTCATTCACTTAGTTGAGAGGATGGATGTTTTAAACAGGTGACATGTAGAAACTGAATCATATGTTTGAACAGTTAATAAATCATTTTCTTGATGATGGTTTTATTTTGAGTTTAGGTGGACCAGGTTCTCGTACATAACAATAACAATTCGTACTCATTTCTTCAAAACATATCAATATTACAAGTTCCATTAGAAATGATTATAATAACGTAATGACATGTAATCATCATACAATGTAATGATGATAATGTAATCTTTATCCTCCAGTCCGTACACCACATTCGAGAAATTAAAATATACAAGTAAAATTAAATTGTCAAATAAATAAATATTTCTAGTTTAAACAAAATATACTTATTAATAAAGATAAATAATAATTGTGTGTATTGTACCTCTGAAGATGATAGCGGTGCTATTGAAATGTACATAAGGTAGAATAAACATAACTGTACCGTGTGTTGTTAGGGTTTTATTGTGATTTGGGAAATTTTCTTTCATTGTATATTCACTACAATGCTCTAATGATTCATATGACCTCAATTATTGTTTAAATAAAACTATGTGGGCGAGATATTCGTGAGTTTTTCAAACCTTTTGTTTCTAAAAAATTCAAGTCGTCTATATTTAAAGTCACCCATCGTAGTACACAAGTAGACTACGGAAAAAAAAAGTTAATGAAAACTAGATGAATTAACTGTATAACTGTCAGAACAAACATAGGCGATTAAACAAATTTATTACAATGGTCTGAAGACGATTGAAATAAACATTTTGTTGCAAATTTTATGTCGCATTACAACTCAAGAGGAAACAACTTTCTGAATGGTGTCTATGGTACAATATCTTTTTTTTTATTGACAACTAGAGAACTGACATTTTTGATGACGATCAGTTTTATTGTTTTACTTGGTTTTGGGAATGGGTGAGTGAAATTACTTTTGCATAATTTATTATCTTCATCTCGAAAAAAAATTCCATATAAAAAAGCAGTCATACATAAAAAATAGAAAAAATATTCTTTTACATATGAAAGGAAAATTTGCGATCACAAATAATAGCAATACAACATTTGAAGTTTTTTTTTTTATTTAATTTTATTTATTCATAACCAATTTATAAACAAAATCGACCAATGATTCATTCTTAAATACTAAATCACATTAGAGGATAATCATTATAATAATAACTTCCTTATTATTACTGAAGCAGTTCGTGAGGCTTAATCCTCTTGAGGCGGCGAACATTATCGGCCACTTCAAGCACTGCTCTCATTTCTAAATTCTCATGAGTGAGAAGACGCAAATTGTGACTTATTGCACATTTCTTGATTTCCTCCTCAACAAGTCTGATGTTCAAGTCGCGATGTAAATCACCATTTCTAATATACCATGGGGCATTGACTATTCCCCGTAATACCTTGTTCTGGAATTTTTGAATTATTTGGATATTAGACTGCTTTGTGCAGCCCCATAGTTGTATGCCATATGTCCATACTGGTTTCAATATTTGATTGTATATTAAGATTTTATTCTGCACTGTAAGCCCAGAGTTACGTCCAAGCAGCCAGTAAAGTTTTCTATATTTTATTCTAAGCTCTTCAACTTTTTTCATTACATGGACTTTCCATTTGAGCTTAGTATCTAAGGTCATCCCCAAGTATTTGGCATTGTTGGAGTAAGGAACAGCTTGAGCATTGATAAACAATGGATGGGTGATAATCTTCCTATTCGTAAAGTTTATGTGCGTTGATTTTGCCTCATTTAGTTTAATTCGCCAGCACTTTGTCCAGGTACTTATCTTATCCATTGCACCCTGTAGTCTACTCGTGGCCTTCTCAATACAAGCATCAACAGCAAGGATAGCAGTGTCATCAGCAAATGTGGCAACAATTGAATCAACAACATCTGGAATATCACGCGTATACAACAAATAGAGCACAGGTCCAAGGACACTACCTTGCGGTACACCTGCTGTTATCCTCTTTAATTCTGAGTAGTCACAGCCATGACGAACTCGAAAGTACCTTCCTTTAATATACGATTGTAATAACTCAAAGTACTGAGTAGGTAGGTCCCTGTGTAGTTTATATTCAAGGCCCTCGTGCCAAACCTTATCAAAGGCCTGGGCAACATCAAGAAAAACAGCTGAACATATTTTTTTCTCTTCAAGAGCTTTTTCGATTACATTGATAATACGGTGAATCTGATCTATAGTAGAATGCCTACGTCTAAACCCAAACTGATGTGTAGGAATCAGCTGTCTGTCTCGAATGATCGGCTCAAGCCTTCTTAGAAGCAGCTTTTCGAAGATCTTAGACATGACTGGTAGTAATGATATCGGACGGTATGATGTTACAGCGGAAGAGGGTTTTCCTGGTTTTAATATTAGTATTACCTCCGCAATTTTCCAATGGTGAGGTACATATTTCACCTTAAAGCAGGCATTTATCATATGTTGAAGCCTTATGATAGCCATGTCTGGGAGCTCTTTCATTATCTGGCCAGTTATAAGATCATATCCTGGTGATTTCTTTGCTGATATGTTGCACCTTATCATATTCTTAAGCTCTTTTAGGGTCACGAATTGGATGTCTTTTTTGTCATTTCTATCTAAAGAACTGATATTTTCCTGATCTGTACTTTTTGGAAAGGGACTAAAAACACCGGCTAGATATTTAGCAAACAGATTCGCTTTCTGCATAGAGTTTGTGGCCCACAAACCATTCTCCATCTTTAATGGTGGATTTTGAATTTTAGGCCTCTTTATTTTTTTAGCAGCCTTCCAAAGTGAATATTCTGTATTTTCATCAGCAGTTAAATTGCTGAGAAATCTACACAACGCTTCATTTTTAATTTCCTTGATACGTTTTTTTAGTTGGTTACTGAGTCGATTAAATCTAACTTTATCGTCTGGATATCTGGATTGCTGCCACTTTCTTCGAGCGTGTCTTTTTTCTAGAACCAGCTCTCTGACCTCCATTGGGTAACTCGTATCCAATCCAATGTTTCGACTTTGAGGTGGTGTACTTTCTTCTGCTGCCTGCTGTATGTCAGCAATGAATTGTTCGACCCCTCTATCAATCTCTTCCTTGGTTTCAAGTGGAACTTCAAGGTCCAAGTACATCTGCAACTTTGCTCTAAACTCGTCCCAGTTTGTTTTCTTTGTACATAGTCTTGGGAGATTTGGTTTCTGTATTATTGATTTACTGACTGTTAAAATCACTGGCGTGTGGTCAGATGACAAATCGTGGTTACTTTCAACAGAAATATAATTACAGTTTATGCCCTTGGCGACAAAGAAATCAATCAAATCAGGCAATTTTTGGGGATCGGTGGGCCAGTAAGTTGGTGATCCAGAGGAAAGAAATGTACATTTATATTCTAGTCCTGCATGATATAGCTCTTTACCTTTTGTAGTGATCAGTCTAGAGCCCCAGTGTGTATGTTTTGCATTATAATCTCCTCCAATAACAAAACATGAACCCAAGGTTTTAAAGAGACTTTTGAAGTCATCTTTGGAGGGCGAGTGTCTTGGCGGACAGTAAATTGCAGAAATTTTAAGCAATTTCTTCTTAGACTGTATGCTGACTGTTGTTACTTGCATCATTTCTTCTTCAACTGCAGGTTCCTCCCAATGTAGTATATTATCTTTTATCAGTACAGCTGATCCTCCTCTAGCTTTGTTGGCTGGGTGTGGACTGTGATAGCAAACAAAGCCACGAATATTAACAAATGAATGCTTTGTAAAATGAGTTTCAGAGATAAGGCAGACGTCTATTTTCTGATGTTTCAAGAACAATTCCAATTCAGATAAATGTTTCAGTAAACCATTAGCATTCCAATTTCCAATACGGAGAGTAAAATTCATTTCTTCTTTGAAGCGGTTGATTTTTTAGAATTTGTGTTTAGCATACTTATTGTTTCAGTTAGAAATTTAATCGATTTATCTTGACTGTCTAACCGTTGTATAATAGATGTCCACATGTCTTTCATTGAATTCTCTTCATCTTTTCTTCTATTTTTAATAATTTCGGAATATGTTTTTGTATTTTGCTCTTTGTTGTTTTCATCTACTTTCGCTTGTTCGCTACCCGAGACACCACTGTGTTTTTTATCAGAAATAGCTCTAGCATAATCTTTTTGTCGATGACCAATCTGTCTATTTCGTCTTTCCTGATTTTCCTTCGCTATCAGACAACCCCTGTAGTTTGCAGGGTGCTCACCTTTACAGTTAATACATTTAGGCTTTTGATCCATCTTCAAAGTACATACCTTTGTAGGATGCTTACCAGCACACTTCACACAGGCATAATCTCTTTGGCAATAACGTTGTGTATGCCCAAATGCTTGACATCGCTTGCACTGTGGAATAAGATTTACGTTTCTCCTCAGTGCCTCTATTTTTACCCCTATTCCCAATATTGATTTAATAGCATAAACTTGGTTAATATCTTCCCCGTTATGAAATGTAAGCATGAACAATTGCAAACCTCTTCTATGTGCAATGTATTCACCATTTCTATCTTCTATTGTTTCTTTTTTGATGATATTCTTAGCTTCCAATATCTTAAAGCCCTTACCGGCTAGATCCTGAATAATGTCATTTTCCTCACACGATGGGTGAAGTCCTCTAGCCATTACCTTTATAGGTCTCGCGGTTTTATCCTCATATGAATGCCACTGTATCTTTTGATTTGTTAGTTCTGCAGTAACTGATCTATATGTGTCACTGTCTGGAACATTTATTTTCCAGACATTATTATTATAAGAGACGTATTTGCATTCATTATTTGTTACTTTATTGATAAGATCCTTCAAAGTGCTAAAGGTTTCTATTCTAGAAGCAATTATAGGTGGAGGTGTATGACACTTTTTAGATGGTTTTTCATTTACCTTTTCTCTGTTGCTGTCACTTATTGGCAGCGATTGGTGTTCCTTTTCTTTAGTTCTACATTGGTTAATTGGTGTATTCTTAGATTTTGTTTGTCCAAATTCAGGTGAATACTCTGCCTTCCGTTTCTTTGCAGATCGTTTATACTTCTTGAGCACCCAATCGGTTTCCCGTGTCAGTTCTTCTTCATCAGTGAAGTATTCATAAAAAATAAAACTCAAAAATGGAAAATTTGAGTTACATTTATTTAGTTGTATATAGTTAAAATAATTTCATCAATATCTGTCAATAAAAGTTTTCAAAAGTGAGTGTATTTTGGATTTCTAAATATAATGAGATCAAGTAAGAAGAAAAATCTGTCAAAAAAGAAATTTAAGAGATCATACGTTTTACCAATAAAAAACTTTGAGTTTATTTTAGATTTTTTAATATCAAAATCGAACTCTCTCTTAAAAAAGTAAATACACTACTAAAAGTTTCATTCACTTAGTTGAGAGGATGGATGTTTTAAACAGGTGACATGTAGAAACTGAATCATATGTTTGAACAGTTAATAAATAATTTTCTTGATGATGGTTTTATTTTGAGTTTAGGTGGACCAGGTTCTCGTACACAACAATAACAATTCGTACTCATTTCTTCAAAACATATCAATATTACAAGTTCCATTAGAAATGATTATAATAACGTAATGACATGTAATCATCATACAATGTAATGATGATAATGTAATCTTTATCCTCCAGTCCGTACACCACATTCGAGAAATTAAAATATACAAGTAAAATTAAATTGTCAAATAAATAAATATTTCTAGTTTAAACAAAATATACTTATTAATAAAGATAAATAATAATTGTGTGTATTGTACCTCTGAAGATGATAGCGGTGCTATTGAAATGTACATAAGGTAGAATAAACATAACTGTACCGTGTGTTGTTAGGGTTTTATTGTGATTTGGGAAATTTTCTTTCATTGTATATTCACTACAATGCTCTAATGATTCATATGACCTCAATTATTGTTTAAATAAAACTATGTGGGCGAGATATTCGTGAGTTTTTCAAACCTTTTGTTTCTAAAAAATTCAAGTCGTCTATATTTAAAGTCACCCATCGTAGTACACAAGTAGACTACGGAAAAAAAAGTTAATGAAAACTAGATGAATTAACTGTATAACTGTCAGAACAAACATAGGCGATTAAACAAATTTATTACAATGGTCTGAAGACGATTGAAATAAACATTTTGTTGCAAATTTTATGTCGCATTACAACTCAAGAGGAAACAACTTTCTGAATGGTGTCTATGGTACAATATCTTTTTTTTTATTGACAACTAGAGAACTGACATTTTTGATGACGATCAGTTTTATTGTTTTACTTGGTTTTGGGAATGGGTGAGTGAAATTACTTTTGCATAATTTATTATCTTCATCTCGAAAAAAAATTCCATATAAAAAAGCAGTCATACATAAAAAATAGAAAAAATATTCTTTTACATATGAAAGGAAAATTTGCGATCACAAATAATAGCACTACAACATTTGAAGTTTGACATTATATTTTTTTATTAATCAAATATGGCGGAAGTGGATTTAATGGAAAATCCTTTTCGCTGAACGCCTGTGAACAATAGTTTTAGTTTCATGGCCTTAAAAATTCAAATTGGTAGCTTTAATTTTCACTATAATATTGTTTATGAAACCATTTTAATGATTCTCAATTTACCAGATTTTTAAAACTATAAACACTAACGTTGTTCTTAGCTTAAGACAAAATCAAAACTAAAAATACCAGAATTAGTAATTATTATGGTTTGGTAAAATTATTTTGTTTATAAATTGTTTTACCCAATACAGGATAATCCTTGAGTGAGATTTGAAAACACTATTTTTTACCGAGAGTAAATGTGTTGTCTTAAAAGAGATCAATAATTAATTTGTTTTTAAATAAATCAATGAACATGTTTAAAATATGTTATTTGAAGCCACAATGGGTGTATCCATTATACATTATTTTCTCTTACTGAGGAAATTATTTCTAAGATAATAGTGTAGAAACGTTTTTCTCAACAAAATTATTTTCTTCTCATTTGTCTACAATGACCTTGCGATTTCCCATGCATTCGAAGAAAAAACTTACTCAACATCATGAATCACGATGAAAAATCTAAAGTCTTTTGATTTACCACAACTAAGAATCTCGGCTTTAATTAAAACTGAAATTTTGACCCACCCGAAAACAACGTCCACAAGATTATCTACTACTATTCGTTAGCTAACTACATCCTAGATGACCAATTGTATAAGTATGCACCCCTAAAGGTGGAATTTGTAAGCGTCATCCTGAGGAAGAGTAGCTCCACTTTTTCACAAACGACTACTCATATGATACTGAAGATATCAGAACTTACTTTGGGGTTCCAGTCCCACAAACAACGACCACAAGGTTATCTACAGCCTGAATGAGCGACTGTATAATCACACACCCCTAAAGGTAGTTTCTGTAAGAGTTATCCTGTGGAAGTGGAGATCCAGATCTTCACAAAAGGCTCCTCGTATGATACTGGAGCTGGCTTCTATAGCCGTTATTTCGTTAGGCACTTTGTCACACAAGCAGCAATTCAAAACCCATCCGTTACAAAGATACAGACTGTATTCTTATTGTGGAATGCAGATGCCTTCTTGATAACATCAGCAAAGAAGAATTGCACATGATGGCACATACATGGGAATGACCTGATGATCTAACGAAGAAGGGTGCCAAGCTGCAGTAGCTTGTCTGCCCATTATCACTACAGTCCGCTAATGCTCAGATCTACATGTCAACAAGCAAAATAACAATGCAGTGTTCTTATACATCTTGGATGCTAGAGGTGGACTTTCTTAGTAATTCCAGCTCCTCGAGGATTCAGCATTGCGATCCATTGCGATTGTCTAACGGACGACAAAGTGGCAGAACTTCCTTAATTAAAACCTCCACTGTGTTTGAATACTCTCATCCGCAGCGTGTCCTCTTTACGAGCACTATACTATGAATGCCTACATCTCCCAACAGTTCAGTTCTGGACCAGCTCTTGACAAAAAATTCTCACAATAAACTAAATAATCATCTCTACTAAACGGTTCTAAAGCCAAAATATGGTCTGGATTACTAAGAAGGAAGTAGTTTTAAGCTAGTGGAATTGTGATAAATTTCAATCACGTTTCTCAAACATTTTCTTATGTAGAAATCGGTTTTTATAAATATCTAGTACTCTCAACCAACATAGTGACACACTAACAGCACTGTCAATCAAAAACGTATACACATAATTTAAGAAAGACTGATTTATAAGCCTCAAATTTTTTTTTTCAAAACTGAAAACTTACAACTAAGTTCAGCATCACGAACTGTGTTTAATATTACTTAAACTCTGTTTACTATATACAACTGACGTTTACAAATTGAGAACATTCAACTTTCTACAGAAATGTGTGCATTATCATTAGGTTAGAGAGAACGTTTGCATTCAAAAAGGGTGATTTTACAACAGAGCAGCGGTAGTGATAAAAGGTACAATAAATCACGTTAACCGAGCATCACTTGCGTCATTATCATTAGTGAGCACTGAGCACACAGAAGAGTGCATTTCCTCACTTTGTAATCTGACAACGTGAGCAGTATGACGTAATAATTTGACTGATGGACGGGCAGGGAGAGGGTATAAAAAAAAAGAATCATGTTCTTATACTGGAGTTTAATGCATGTCTAGTTATAGAAGCTTTATAATCTATGATAACATATTTAAGTTTCTTTTAATATTACTGGATTAGAAATCAGGATCTTAGATCAATTTGCAATGAATTTTGTACAGTATGTAAAATTCTTTAAAAAAAATGATCTTTTTTATATAAGTCCAAATTACACTACTAATTTGTACACAAAATTATATGTAATAAAGCTAAAGTTTCAAAATTATTTTAATAATAAAATTAGATACAATTGTTTCGCCTTGCGGCATCATCAGGCAACTGATATTTAACAAGTATTGACAACTATTTATTGTCAATTAACACAAGTAACTGGAAACTGAAATACAATAAGAGAAATCGGAAAGGGTAGGAAATCTGACCTAGCAGGTAGATGAAGGTTGATAACTATGTTAAGGATGGGTTTTAGAAGGGGTGAAAAATAAAATCAATAGATTAAATAATTTAAAATGTTTAGAAATAAATAGATCTATTCCACTTAGGCCTATTTTCAAGTTAAATGACCAAATTGAATTAAATTCTTCACCCCTTCTAAAACCCATCCCTAACATAGTTCATCAACCTTCATGTACCTACTAGGTCATTCCCCCTACGATTCCGAAATTGTAGCTCATTTATATTATTAAAATAATTTTGAAACTCTAGCTTTATTATTTTATTTAATCCTTGAATACGGAGTTTCAACAAGAAATATCTGCTGTTACATTAAATACAAAAATATATTTTCTTTTACAAATATATGACGTTGTGTAAATATTTTGATTTCTCTAAAAGACAAAATTGTTAATTGTAATAAACGTTCCTATGATTTTAAAGTAAAGTTGAAAATGTTGAATAAATTAGCATTGTTTGACTGATTTACTTAGTCCTATTAACGTATTTTTTTTTAAATCGTGAAACTGTCACTTATATTATGTTTAAGGAATAACTATTACCAATCTCAATCACACATATGGTGAGGTTGTTACAGCCAGAGTATATTAAGCTCCAATACGGAGATGCTATTTTTAACCAAACACATGATAGGAATGAGGAAAGGACACAGCTTGTTCCAAAATCTGAACTAAATTGTTGCATTCTAACTACGTTAGACAGGGCGAATGTGTTTACGAAAGTGCCAAAGAAATGTGTGAATGCAGCTTTAATATTAGGTTAAAACATACGTCACAATATACGGTGAAGGCGAAATGATTCTAAAATATCTTTCAATGTGTTCCAGATGGCAACGGATTCCTGGCTTCTCTAAAACGAGCGTATAAACACCCAGTTGGACACGTAAACACAACCAACAACAAGTCAAAGTTACAACTTTTACAGCTTGCTTCACCTTACAAAATATAGACGATTTGTTACGGCCTAGTCGGATCGTTAATTATGCTCTTTTATTTATTTATTCTGACTGTACACATTTGGAATGTTTTATTTTGGTCTATTTCGAATGGCCATTTAATGATATTTATTTTATTTGGAATAGTTTAAATTAGAACTACGATTAGATTTTCTTGTCTAGTTTCTACAAACCTCAACAACTGGTGATAAATCGCCGACAATTAAAATTTTAATAAATTAGTTTTAATGGTGAAAGAAATAACACAAATAACAGTGTAGTTTTATATTATTATGGGTTAATCTTTTAACAATATTACTTCATATGTAGAAGACGTAATATATTTACTTATAGTCTAAAGTGTTATTATTGGAAATAATAACTAAGAATATTATAAAGCAGTAATAATATTAGGAATAAGTTAATTTAGAAATCTATATTACTTCTGATAAATTATGCTAACATAGTAGTTGAAAAACTCAGCGTACTTTCCACAACACTCCTTCGGCCCTTAATCAGGTCTAAGTAACTGAACTGTTGTACCTACTATCTAATAATATTGTTTTATTTAAGTTGTTTTAAGTTGACAAACAGAATCCGGTAACGTAAAATCAATGTCAGTATGGCTTAAATAACATAAATTTGTGAAAAGTACAAAAAGTTTACTTTTAATATTTTAATTTAGTTTTGTCTAAAATTTTGGTGACAAATTCTAACATAATAATTAGTGGAGCATAAATTCAGCATTTAATCAATAAATTTCCGATGCTTACATTCATAAAATTCACATTAAACTTTTAAATGTTCAATAACAACTCTCGCCGATGATAAAATTTAGTTTTTATAAAAATAAACTGCAAAAAAATAAGTAATATGCACAACAAAAATTGTGAGTCTTTAACGTCATTTGTTTAAAAATAAATCTCTCGTTTTAACTCGACCGCCTTTGCAATATTTAACTTGAAAAGCTTACGCATGAAACAGTTCCAGTCCACCCTCTCCTTGTGGGTGTGGGTGGTGTATCCATGACCTCTCCACCCTCGTAAAGCTTTCTGTTGTATAGACTTGATTATTGTCCTGTAAGGGAGTAATTTAACGTTGCATTTCTTCTGCATGCATTGCACTCCCTTGTACTTGTAGTATATTATATTATATCGCCTAGTATATCTCACATGCAACATTTGAAATGAAAACCAAAGTTCATTAATCTTAGAAATAAAATGAATAGGTATTAAAATAGAATAAATTTACATTTAGAAAGAATAATTGTGCTTCACGAACATTGTGTTCATACCAAATAGATAAATAATAATGCGGTTGGATAAGAAGAGTTTATCATTTATAACAATATTTATGTGTAATTACAAACTCTAATAGCACTTCTCGTTTCAGCATCCAATAGTAGTTGTCTTAGAAACGTAAAATTCTCAGCATGGTTTTAGGAAATATAGGCTAATATTGAGATGTAAGGATGCGTATTTGTATGGATTTTTTTAGTATCTATCTCAAACAAAAAGGTATATTAATAATATGCAGATCGCCAAGTTGCATAAAATAAACTCTTACGGTCTCTTATAGCTTCTCCTTAAGAAGGAACTGACTGAAACGTATTATGAACGATCGCCATTTTGAAATAGTTACCATCGTTTTTTGCAACAATTATTTTCAATGAACAGTAAAACCTAGTTTACACGTTAATTTTGACTAAAGTTCGATTGAAATTCCCAGATTGCTAAGAATGTTTCGTTGATGATATCCAACTAGCAAAAGTATTCTGGTAATGGTATTAAGGTTCCTAAATAAAAAATAAAAATTCAAAAGAAAGTTACAGGACGATAAACAAAGCTTCGTTTTGTTCACAAAGTATTTGTATTGTTTTATAAAACTTATACCGACTATTTTCTATGATACTTAACATATAATTAGTCTGTTATCACACATTCTATATTAGTAGTTGTCATCTTCTAAGGAATCTAGATTCTTTCCCATCAGTGTAGGACAAACTAGGTTGCTTATAAAAGAAATTTCAATAACAATTAGTGAAATGCATGTTGATTGTTTTCAAGTGAAAAGTTTAGAAAGTGACCGGATACGGATACGTTGGTTACATCTACTTTCTTAGTGTAAACTGTAGAGCGCGTTGCATCCGCGAGTCTTCCAAACAGGTCACACGGTCATGCCATCTCTGCAACTAGATCGATACAAGGATTTACCACATTCAATATTTACATTAGTTTACAACAACAAAATATCAGATAAAACTCTAGATTGTGCCTTATTTGATTTATTAGAGGGTCGGTGTTAAAGTCTGTTCTTGAGATTAAAAACGGTACAGAAACAATTATCAAACTTTCTCACCCGTAAATAAACAATGAACACAACAGTATGCTACAGTTCAGCAATATAATTTTTAAAATACCGAGTTTTCAATAACGGCGATAAAGGTAAAATTTGTCTGCAATCTTCAATAAGCACTGTGGTTAAATGTAGCAAATTTTTATCCCTTAACCACAATTACAGAACTAATAACTAAAACATTATAGTTGCAATAATAATTATTAAGAGTACTGTATTTCATTAAATATCCTGATGTTCATTCCGATAATATTGTTATCACCATCAGAGGGTTTTACTGCTAAACTTAAACTATTTGTTAAGCAGCAGAAACCTCTGATTAAGAAACCATGTTACACCATAAGTATTGAATTTATTAATAATTATTGCAATTTTTGTATTTTAGTTATTGTCCTGTCATTTGGTTAGGGGAACAATCAATTATCGTTCATGGTCTCTAATTATTTTCAAATAGTATTTTTCTTTCACCAATTATTTGGATTTTTAACCTTAATATTATACTAAAACATTAAAATTTTATTTGATTTTTAAAATAACTCTACCTGTAATGGAGGCGTTGTGTGCTCTGGGGGGGGGGGGGTAATATTCGATTCAGAATCTTTGTGAGTAGTGTGACCAATATGTTTTGCTTTCGTCCTTAGAGACAACATTTGGGTACCTAATCTAATTCGGGTACCTAAATTTGAGTTACAGTAATTATTTATAAATTTATAATAAATCAAAAAACCCTGTAACTACGACATTTTAATAAAATCGTCCTTATTATATCTGAGACAGACAAAATTTGTTTATAGTCTCTTCTTTCGATTCAGGATGTGGACTAAATATATAGATAAAAAAATATAAACGTTTATTTAATAAAAACATAGGAATATTTTCACTCTATATAATTTTCTTTTTTATTCAGGGTATCCCAAATCAGATATAAACACATGGATTGAATCTAAAAATAGGTCCCCCCCCCCCTACAATTATAATGTTTTGTCTCCATTTATAGATTAAGAAACTAAAAAAGTATGAAATGTTAACAAAAGACTTTACGTTTTTTTACTTAATTCGAATAAGATATCGATTGTTATTTAATTGTGAACACTGATTAAGAAAATTTTTAAGAACGCTTTTCATTATTTGCATGTTGTTTCATTGTAGGAATGAAACTCTTTAAACTAACCTTCTGAATGTTATCTTTATCAGTTTCCATCTTTGACAGTCTCATATTTTCCATATATCTTAGACATTAAAACAGTCTACCATCTACACTTCAAATTATGTAAACCTTCTAATCAAAATCCAGATAAGTGTTTGGGAAAATGTCAAGCCTCGTGTGTTTTTTTTCTGAAAATATTTTGTTCATAAGGACGAATCTTAGTAAATTTAATCAAACACCAAACCTTTTAATGCAAATTGATTAATATTTCTGAAACCAGTTATATACATACAGATGAAAAGTTCAATGAATGATTAATATTAATTGGAGAGTACAGAATGCCCAGGCTCACTTAATTGTACGGAGTGAAAAACACTGTAAACTCCCTTAACGTTTTTGTTAGTCGATGTAAATTAATACATCTCGCTGAAAGATTTTACCTTCGAGGGGCTGAAGTAAATTAACACCTTTTCAGAATATACCCAGTCCCTTGGATGGGGTAACTGAGTTATAAAATATGTACATATTATTTTAAAATTGTATTCAATAAAGAATTTAAAAAACAGTTTTATACTAGAAAAGCTGTTGAAATATGGGATTGTTTAGGAGTACTTTGTGTGTACTTTTTGTTATATATGTATTAAACACAACATTTTTCTTACAGGTCAATAGTAAACTAATAATAATTATAACTTTTAAAATATATAATCGACCGAAAATTGTTTAGCATATGCGAATTTGGTCAATATGAACTTTAAAACAAAGTTATTCCAACTGGAGTTGGTCTGACTGGTTTTATATGATAATTGAAAACTTATTTTATTTTTCTAAGATGATTATAATAAACTCAGTTCTTGCTCTAGTTCGGAAAATTAGTTTTTTCGAAATGACTTACTGCCAAGTATCTCATAAAATATTATTACCAGGAAGAAATTACACAATTTATATTTTTAGTGGAATACTACAATACAAAAGTTATCATTGACATCCTAAACATAGCTAAGTACATAAAAATAACCTTACAAATCTCTTTTTTTTTTGGTGCTCGATGGTAAAACTTTTCACAAGTTTCATTCTTATAAGTTAAGAGAGAGAGAGAGAGAGAGAGAGAGAGAGAGAGAGAGAGAGAGAGAGAGAGAGAGAGAGAGAGAGAGAGAGAGAGAGAGAGAGAGAGAGAGAGAGAGAGAGAGAGAGAGAGAGAGAGAGAGAGAGATAGTGCTTAATTTCGGTGCACTCTGTACATTCAATATAATGATTACAATGTACTTATAACGAGTTAAAGAAATTCATTATTTCTTTTGAAAAATTAAGTCGATGATACGAAACCAAGATAAGAAACGGTTTCAAAATTTGACATCGCTTCGGATTTTCATTTTTTAACCATTCACTAAGCAACAAGAACGTTTTAAAAACTAATTCATTATTTTATTTTGTTCTATAATAATTACAACATAATTGAAAAGGAACCCGTATCAATCGTTTATCTATTATAAGTCTCCAAGTATCGGAAGAACAACTTGTTAGAATATTCATTTCAACCTCACCTACTTTTAAATCAACTATTACTGTTTGACTCGGATTTCTATTAATTAATTCTTGCAACATTGCAATAAGTATTGTTTGCGTAACTTTGCCTCAAATAAAATTCACAAGGAGTAGATGCTGAAGATAGAAACACTGTTCACGTGTTACGGATAAAGTACTAGTTAAAGGAAATTATATTGAAGGCAAAGGAGGATAATACGCTCTAATTATTTTCAGATGTGTTTATTTATCCCATTAATTAGTAGAAGGAAAACCTGGTCAATTTTGTATTGATAAGAATTGGGAATTGCGTCATATTACCAAGATAAGAGCTGTAGGTTATCACTTCTGTCAAATCCCCCCTCCCTCCATGTAGTCAGTAAAGATAGTCGCCCGCAATTCATGTCCACGTATGACGCAGATCTTTTATAAAGTAATCATCACCTGCGATAACTGGAACTTACTTGCGTCAATAAATAAATAGTTATATGCATTGTATTCATGGTGAATTATTGCATTTTTTTTTTTTTTTTACTTTTTGTTAATTTTGAGAAAATAAGATATTCGGTTCTGAAATATAAACTTAAAGGCCTTAGAAACTACTAAGTTAAATGTGTATTTCTTTGTGGATTTCTATTTAAATTTTATTAAAATATTTTTGTATTTTACATTATTTACAAACTTTACAATAATAGAAAACTTTACAATAATTCAATAATTCAAATTTACAATCATTTAAAATAATAATTGTTTCAATGAGTTACATTCTTATTAGTGACTCATCTTAGTGGACCTGTGCAGATTAAAACATTTAAACAAACATAAGCTTCCACTACTGATGAAAACCAATCCAAATCTCTTAGATTTTCTTATATTAATATGTTCTTTACTCGCTTGTACAGGCGAGTACACATAGCTATGCTCTAGCTTGTGTCGATGGCTATACTGTAGATTGTGTCGATGGCTATGCTCTAGCTTGTGTCGATTCTTAAATTACAATCGCGAAGGCATGTTTTTTACTCCTATGATGATTTAGTCCGACATTTCAAATTTCTATCATTGGTGCCCACGGTGGTGTTATAAATAATAAAAGATATTCCTTGTCGAAACATCGTGTTTTGCACAAATGATCGTGTTTTTTTTTTTAATTTTATTATTATTATTTATTTTTTTTACTTTATTGGCCAATATGGTAGAAAAATAAATCTTACAAAGTCATCAAAAGGATCGTATAAATGAAATAATGTTTATGATTGCACTTTAAAACAGGATAAACAGCTGCATTACCATTCTACAGTGGTTATAAAATAACTTGAAATATTTAATAGCTTATACTTTAACCAACCTTATTAAAATTTTAGATGCATGAAATCAAAGGCAAATTTTAAAAAAACCTCCGGTTTATAATTCGGGAATAACAAAAATACAAAAATAAAACATAATATTTCTAAGATCAGATGTTTTTAACTACTTAAGCTTAAAGTTTAAAGGAATGTTTTCCTTCCTATTTATATAGTAAATATCATTTAAAATTACTGACAAATGATTAATTTTTTTTTGTTTTGTACAAATATTCCACTCATATCGTTAGATAAGAACCTGGAGAGGTTGAAGACGGCTACATGAATCATTTTCGTTCTGGTATTGCGCACCCTTAAGATAATCCTTCATTCCGTAGATATAATTAGATGAAATCTAACAAGAGAGGCTTAAAGCCAAGTTTGTAATGGAGTGGAGTGAATTTGAGAGTAGAGTAGGGTCTAGTAACAAGGTTAGCAATGAATTATGCAGACTTCTTTTTTTAAAGGTTTACATTGCAGTTCATGCATTTAATTTCTACAACAGATAATAATAATTTTGTTTATATAATTTACTACTAAATATTTACCTTCACGTCTCCACTACCTACACCAAACACCACTTTCGATTGTCCGTTTTCAGAGATTTCTTTTACACCATATGCAACAATATGCATTATACAGAGCAAGTACTTCATAACCATAGACTGTCTTAGCTAGAGCGAAGTTCTTTCTTATTCAATGCCAAATCTCCATTAGTTGCAAGGATATCACCTTCTACAGCTTCATAAAACTCCTGTAGGCCCTTTTACATGTCGGAATCCAAGCAATTACCAGTAAATTTGAACCACATCAAATATATAATTGAAGAATAGAAGGTTGCGCCCAGGTATCGTGATAAATACCTTCATAAATATGTTGAAGTACATTTAATTTCTTGGCTTTATTTGGTAAAGAGACAAAAAGCCAAGGTGACCTACTATACATGCTAGTGGGATTGCATCACTTCAGTGTATAGTATCAGCTTCATTTCCTAACTGACCAACTTTAACGTATAATTATTGAAAAATAATATATATAAAAAATAAAAACATATATATATATTATATTTATATTTATATATTTTTATTTGTATATATATATATATATATATATATATATATATATATATATTACACAAATAAAAGTTTTAAAATACCAAATCAATCGTTAGTTAATTAGGCAATCTATAGATATCCACTCCATTATTTAATTTAAGCAGACACATAAATTTAACCTCCCTCCCTCCTCAATACAGTAAAGGAAGAGATTTTCTTTATTAAATATACGAAGTACACTGTAAGGCCAAGACACAAGCGAAGCGAGAGGGACTTTTTAATAAATAGTAGGACGACTTCAAACAAGTAGGACAGAATTAGGAGGCTCAGAAATTCTGTGTAATAACTGTTTTTAAACAACATACCCTACTGGATGGATAATACCCTTTGATATATCAATATAGTTTAATATTTATTACAAGCCCCAAGATACTGAATGTGGGGATTATATCTAGAGGATATTTTTTTATTACATTGTTTGTTTGACTGGGTAAGTGTACCAACATGACGCCAAACAACTTGATCATTATGTGCTTAGGTAAAACTTACCTATCATTAGTTAATATTTGTGATAAGAAAACATACAATAAATATCCACTTTTCGAATCGCATAGAAGTTTTATGTCACCTTGTAAACATTTAAGTATTTTAAAAAAGTTATCCTAAGTAGGTATTAGAGTTATTTAAAATAGGCATTTTGACTTTTACGTTTATTTGTTACACAAATAAGAAAAAGAAAGAATAATTTAGCTCTAAATTTGATCTTTAAATAGGTTAAAATTGTTACTATAAAACTATATATAGTGGTAAATATGAAACCATATACCTCACAACATTGTACAAATAATTAAAAGACAAATATATATAGTTCAAAGTTCTATTTCTCAAAACAGACAACTCAGTTTTGGTGAAATTAGGAAATTAACCAGCTAAACGGATCAAGTAAACAAGATGTGAAAGTAAATTTAATTTCAAATGTAATTGCCAACACGAGTATAAATTTCCATAGTAAATAATATCATAAAATATACTGCGTAAAAACATTGCAATAACTTTCTCGTACATTCCATTGGCAAAACCAATAATAATAAACTTTCCCGTGTCGCCAAAATTTTATCTAATACCATTCATATGTGAGAAAGATATAATTTATTATAGTTTTCTTTATTTAAGAGGTTTTTCTCATGGAAGGTAAGTTACTACAGATTTTTTTTTTTTTTTTTTTTTTTTTTTTTTTTAAATTTTTTAAATGGTATGGATTAGGTTGAATTTAATAAAGCCTATACTTTTTTAAATTATAAACTCGTTCGTGTTGGCGATAAATGATTATATCTCTGTTTGATAAAAATAAAATTATAGTTACAGCACGGATTTCATTTGTTTTTTTAAAATTATTCCTGGACTGTTATGTTTTTTATTTGCAATATAACATAATAGTTTGGGCCATTAATTTTCTATTCATCAAAATATAAACTTTGTGAAATTTCGTTTTTCATAACAACTAAATAAAAGTTTTTTATTTCACTGATAATTCCAAAACCGGCATTTTGTGAAATATGGTAACGAACACGTTTTGTTTGGGATCTTGTAAGCTACATTTTAGAAAATTTGATCAAATAGTTACCGAAATTTTTAGTTATGGTCTTACGATAACCACATTCACTGTTTTGAATTATAGTTAAAATAAATAATAATCAATGGATAGTTAAAATATGTCAACTCGTTTTGGGTGCAGAGCATTGCAACACAACATCCACATGGATAGAGGTTAGGTTATAAGACCTATTTATGGGTTCAAGGGTGTGAGCAAAACGTGTATTTTCGCAAAAATCGACATCGATTTATTGAACCGTTCGTAATTTTATCCATAGGCCTACTAATTAGTTTGAAAAGTAAAACGAAAAAGAAAACTAAATTTTGATTTATTTGGTTAAATTTACGGGAAAATATTTTTGTAATTGTTTAAAACCAGCGTCTATAAATAAAGTTTATATGAGAAACTTTGTACAATATTGATGGATTATTATATATTATTATTATTATAAAGACAAGAATGCATCCAAATTATATACAAATAAATTGAATTAAATATCAACAGTAGCAGGAGTTGTGGAATATTACTCATGACAAGAAGTAGGCCTACAAGAATGAATTGTTTTTGTTTGGGTTAAGTTTTGTGAGCTATTAACTACAAATGTTTTATTATGTTTTGAATGTTTTATTTTTACAAACTACAAATAAGCAAAACTCTACAAATGTGTACTAATATCAACTATATCAAAGTTATGTCATGCTTTACATTATCACATATACATATAGGCAGTATTGTGATGCCACGAAAAGCGACTTACGGGGACACCCATTTTGAGGGTCCTGCATAATTTTTTTTCCTATGTCTATCACTTAGCCGTAACCAAAAAGCTTGGATCAATTTTTATAAATTATGGTCATGTTTTAATTATTTTTTAAGTATTTTTCATTTGTGAAACAACTGAAATTTGTGTATAGTGATATAAGAGCAAAATTTTGAGTTGGACAGATTTTGCTAAAATGTAGGCCTACCCTCAAAAGCCCCAAACAAAAAGAGGAAATGGACCATTGCTGTTCTAAAAGGCAGAATATCTCAATAACAGTGAAACCGATTGAGAAAAACGTTTTTGAAATGTGAGATTTGTGATCCAAATAAGTATGATAAACTTACAATAAAAGGAAAATTACGTTTAGTAATTAAATTAGAATATATTAAATTGAACCCTGAACACAGACAGGTTTGATTTTCTTAATGGCTACTATTTAGCTAAAGTTGAACAAAATCATTACACACGATTTAAAGAAAATCAGATATACCTGATTTGGTCTAATGGAAGCTTATGAACTTATTATAAATTGGCTTTATGTAATGGCGAAGTTAACAAACAAATAATTAGCTGTAACGTAGATGTAAAACCTCATTGCACGAGTTGCAGGCTCTTCTCCCATCTCAAGGTCAATCACTGTTTAACTCCGCAGTTATTGTTCCAATATACTCACCTAACCTAATCATTGTCCATTGACAACATTTTCCAGACCATGAAATAATTTCAAAATAACCATACCGAGGTAACTTTGTTCATATTCAGTGGACCACTTATATTGGCAGTTATTATAATTTAATTTATCCACAAAGCAACTTTACTGTACTCACTGTGGGTATGAGGAGTATTGTCTCCCCCTCACCCTCCTTAAAAATATTGATATAATTGACCGAGCAAAACAAAGTCCTATTTTAAAATTACCAAAATTTTGAGTTGGACAGATTTCGCTAAAATGTAGGCCTACCCTCAAAAGCCCCAAACAAAAAGAGGAAATGGACCATTGCTGTTCTAAAAGGCAGAATATCTCAATAACAGTGAAACCGATTGTGAAAAACGTTTTTGGGTCCTAATTGTGAAACCGATTGTGAAAAACCGGTCCTATTTGACCAGTTTCAGTTATGAAATTTGGTTCATTGCAACCCAGACTGAACGACCTATGTATAAGATTTAAAAAAGCATACTTTTTAAATAGGGGCTACTCAAAACAGCCATTGCACCTTTACAAGGCATGTACACGATTAAGAATATAGAGTGGCTCCGAAGTACTGAAATATTGAGGTCTGAACGACGCTTAACGAACAGCCGTACAAATAAAAGATGAAATTTGATCTGTTTCATAAAACTTTCCCGTAAGACGTTTTTACTTGACCAACAAATTTAAAACATTTATACAAATTTTTATGATTTTATTTATATGAATTATAATCTTTTCGAGTTTCATACGATTACAAAAATATGGAATAAATAATTATTTATAAAAGAATTGGACTCTATTATTACCTGTGATTGGATTTTAAATTTGTTAAAATTTTAAGAAACTTGTGTACGTATATGTATCAATTAGAGTAAATATAAACACTAGTCAGATCGTTTACGCTTCCAATTACGTTCACTCTTCTGTGAAGCCTACTTTACACAAAACAACTAGTAACAGTTTTACTCTATGTTGTTCTAGTTTCGTGAATCATTTTCATTCTAGTACCTTCATATAAAAATACAATGAAACCTTACATGAAAAAAAGGAATTTAAATTTATTAAATTAATTCTTATACGGAATTTTAATTTTACCACTCTCATTTCTGTAGATTATAGAAATGAGAACAGATACAGAGAAGCTTCAACTAATTATCAAATATCAGAAGGACAACAAACACTTTTTTGAAACAAAACAACGTTTCATTGACTAAGTCAATACTTAGATACTTAGATACTTAGATAAACGTGACATAAACTGAAGATGACTTTAGACATTGAAAACTCGTCTTATTTCAGTAAAGTGTTTGTTTTGGAAATTTGTGGTTTATTATTATTTTTTAGGTAAAGCTTTTAACCATATAAACCTTTGATAAATATACAAAGAATACAATATTATAGTTATCACGTGAGGCAAAATAAAAGCTTTTATCCTTTAAATTAGGGAAATGCCATTCCAGTAGTTTTCTGAAGACATTCAACATAATCCTACATTATTGTTTTAATTTCTATGACAAGTAAATCTGTTTTGTAGTTTAATAAAATACTAACGCCATAATATATTTTTATGTGTAGTTCTTAAAATAAGAAAAAGACAAACGTCAAGATGTGTTGAAACAAAAGTTTAGTTTGAATAAAATAAGAAAATAAGTGACAATTAAGGATTATTATTATACATTAAATAGTGGTGTATTCTAAGAATACTGTAAGTATAAATTTTCTTTCAAACAAAGTAATTTTAAATTATTTTACTTCATTAGTCTAATAAAACTAAATAACTGTTAGAAGAATAAAATTGTTTTATAGGTAGGATTTGTTAACAATGAGTTTATGAAAAATGAGTCTATTTTATTGCAATATTCAAAATAATTTTATTGTTCTATGTTATTGCATTTTTTTTTTCAAAACGTAGAGGGCTTCCAAAACGTACGTCAAATTTTCAAATTATAAGAGTAACAATTATAAAACTAAGTTCTGATAGCAAATTTCCGATTTTGTATTAGTGGCATTTCAAGCAATAAAAATTAACTATGCATTTTTATCTATAGTTTTACAGCTTTAAATTATAATTCTTTAATCATTAATTTTCCAATATGGAGGCGTCATGTTAAATAATTTGCTTAATAAGCTTTTGCTAATAACCATTGATGTTGAGGTAGAAATTAATTTGAAATAAATAAATAGATTAAGACTTGTCACTAAAGTCTTGAAAATAGTACAAATTTTGTACTAATGAGTACAAACTCTGTTACATGTTTATTTTATGAAATCGTTGTGATTCTTCATTAAACGTCTGACAGTGACTTTGACGACTTTATCTTTGAAACAATACATTGGTGATTTACAGCATTGTTTTTGTTTTTTGGAAAAATTCAATTCATAACTACAAGTTTTTAAAAAGTGTAACAATACAATTTAAATACCTATGTAGAATATATTATATGCAATAACCTCCACTCATTCCAGTATTATTAATAAATTCATTAAGCTGCCTACATTATGAAAAATTCTTAGATAAAATGTACTTACTGTACTTTGTATTTACTTTTCCAACTCGTACATAGTTATTTAAATGTGTACCTTTAATACAATATTTAAAAATTGAAACTAATAGGAAGGATCGTTTTATGAAAAACACAGGTTTTAGTTATTAAACAAGAAAATGTAACATAAATTCCATTAATTAATTTATTTTTTTAATATAAACTAAATTCCATTTTTTTATATAGTTGACTTTTTTCAAACCGAACTCAGCCTATAAACATTTCGTTCACTAGCTCGTTCGTCCAAAATGTAATCTTTCCTTTAGTAATCGGTTTCTGAAAAACGTAACAAATGCAACTACATTATTTTTATTATAATACTCTTTGGTTGTTATAAATATTATTGTAACAATAGTTATTATTATTTTTAGCCTAGCAAGTTCTTACATGAAACAACAGCTATAATTTGGGGTTTTCCGTGAGTATGTGTGTAAGCCTAATTTTATAAATTGTTTTTATTACGGACGAACACAAATTTTTTAACAAAAGTTTTCAATCACCTAAAACTACGAAATATTTTAGTTGTTAAATCAATAGGCGATTTTTAAGTAATTTAGAGGAAAAAAATATTGAAAAATTATCTTAAAATTAACTTGAGACTTTTTTTTATTTATTATACTTCACAAAAAACTTTACTGTATATGGAATTGAACAGAATTGATTAGAGATTAAAGGAGAAATTACATTTATATTTTAAGTGTGTAGCACGAAGTTTCTCTAGGCACATTTTTTAACTCTAGTAGGATCTTTGTTTTTAAAATGTTGAAAACTTTCAATTTTATACTTTAAATTTGTTTATAAAATTTCTTATATTTTAGGAGAAGGGTAATATCTAGTATAGTTTTTAAAATGTTCCCTTTTAATCATTTTGGAGTAATTGTTAAACGTTCTAAAATCTTAAATTTGTATACAAAATATACATTTATGACTTGCTACAGTGTATGTATTTGAATAAAGAATGTTGAGAATTATATTTCTGGTGTTTTATAATGTTCTAAAATCTCTAGAATATAGCAACTTGAGTAGGCCTATATACAATTATATCTCTGAAAGGAGAGTGAAGTCGAAACATTTATTATAAGTTGGTCAAGAAAATACAGCTTAATTTCATTTAGAGAAAACTCACGAATTTTGATTATTATTTTTTAAATACTCTATATAATTTTGGTGAATGGTATCTACCCTTCCTCTTCGTCCTTTGGAAATGAACCACAGAAATATTTTTGAGTATTTATTATAAGTTTGATTATAACACCAGTCAGAGGACATTTCAATACAACAATAAACTCTTTATCTTGTCCAAGAACAATTGAAACTTAATGAGTCTTGTGTCAAGTATAGCAAACGACCTTCTTGTATGGAAGCCAGTATTATTTCATCAGCACACACTGTTCCCCCCCCCCACCTCACTCCTCCACATTTATCCACCGTTTTATTCTTATTTCACCTGCATAATTTCTTCTTTGTTTAAAAGTTAAACACATTTTACATGCATTTATTCTCCTTTAAAAACATACATTTATAAATACGGACATGACACTTTTCTAAGGCCTAATAATTTCGTCATTCAAATATATATTTCAAATTATTCGAAATAAACAGTGATCACATGCACAATCCAGGAGTACATAGGTAGACTAAAAAAGAAAATACGTCTAATGAAATTAACGGCACAAAATCATTGTAAACTTTCTTACAAACCCAGAAAAAAATAAATTAATGGATTCGTTAATGAGTTATATACATATATATATATATATATATATATATATATATATATAGAGAGAGAGAGAGAGAGAGAGAGAGAGAGAGCCTAAGCTTTTTTTTATAAAAAAAATTTTTTTAATGTGTTTTATTTTTAGTGTAGATATTTCTAAATTTCTTGTTATTAAAAAAATATATGATAATCGGTTCATCCGTTTGCCTTTAACCACGACATGGATTACAGACGAACATATTTTAAAAACACACTTTTTTCCGAATCTCAGACCTCAAAATAGATATTTCCATTAAAACCTATTCGACAAATTTTCTTTGTACATGTGAAAATTAAAATAAAAAAAACTTACGAAATTGAGGTTTCTAAATATCCGTAGAAGTAGCTGTGAAAAGTACGACTGCTTAATACTATTAGAGGTAGTATATTTTTTTTACTAGTGGTTATAAATGAATGTTATCAATTTGTTTTTGTATTTTAATTTTAAAAGTAACCTTAAACTTGAAAAACTTAAACATAAAATCTTTGAGTTGCTATATAAAGATGTAATATATAAATATTTAATAATAAAGGAAAATATATTGATAGTACCAGAGAATTGATCTCGAAAACCTACAACTTTAAACGATAAAACATCTTACAGTTCCTTACATCTGAAGTCCTGTATACGTAATTATTGTTTTCTTTCTTTTTTTTCCATATTTTAATTCGCTTAAACTTATTTTACAGTCTGATGAAAAAAATTGAGATGTATAACACTGTTAATTTGGTTTTTTCTACTATAGAATCACTTAAGAGTAAGTATAATTATTACTAATCTGATTTTAACTTTTTTTTTTAATTAGCTGATTTTCTAAAATAGTAAATACATTTGATATTGGAGAAAAGTCACAAATGCCGGTCTTCCTGAATTTTGATCCTGAATTTCAGAGTGGCATTTATATACTTATATTTATGTAAGTAAATGGAGTATGTACCAAACTGAATTAAAAATTTAAGTTTTACAATGTGAATTAGCCAGAGTAAATTGGAAATATGGTGTTTTAAAAAATGATTCTGATATCAGTATCCCCTTATTATTTTAATGTTTCGGTTTAACTACAGGAAATAGTCTTAAAAATATTAGAAGTAAAAAGATATTAAAGTAAATTTGATTTCTATAAAAAGTGACAAACCTTTGACACTAAATCCAGCTTAACAAAGTTTTGTAACAGATGTTTAAAGTTTTGATATTTGCCAAAACTGTCTCTTTTATAACCGATTTGATTTAACCTACACAACAATCTACAAAACGAAACTTTTGATACAAATACTCTAAAATACTAACACGGAATGTCCGGTATTTTTTTCGACATTTGATGAAACTGCAATGTTTTAAAAGATTTTGATAAATCTCTTTTTCTAAAATGAAGGAATAAAACAAATCTAACACGTTTGGAATTATTGAAGTGTATAGTAAGTGTCATATATTGCATTGATCGTTATAAATATTTTTGAACATTTTGTTGAACCAAATACACAAGACTATTGACAAGTAATCAAAACTTTGTATAACATCATTTGAGACAACTTTAAAGTTTTATGAGTGTTTTATACAGTTCTGCAAGTAAAGTTAACTTAAATCTTCATTTTGTTTTGATTCTTTGTCAAAGCTTAGTAGTTTCAAGCACGACAAGTATTTATATTATTCATTTTTAAAATTAAAATAAACCGATGAAGTGTTTGATTGGTTTATGATGAGCCGAGACCTTGCGCCAGAACCGGTCTTGCATGGACTCTAGACTGGGACCAATAAAATGCCACCAGATGCTTGAATAGTGTCAGATTGTTGGGTATCGATTACTTATCAACTAAGATAATTCAATACAATGGAATGTGTTGATTTTGTTCCTTAAATTTTCAAAATGATTTAAATTAATGTAAATCTAACAACAATGACAAAAAAAAAATCTCTAATAATAATTTATTTCCAAAGTGGGTTCAACACTACTTATAACTAATGGTATACAAGCTGCTAATGTGTCTAAATTATAAATAATAATAATTTTATATGCTATACAGCTTTTAGATATAATGTGATCAAAATGAAACCCCTCTTCAAAATGTTTTTATTATTTAATTTAAATTCAATAATATATTATCTTAAAATACTCTTTACTAATCTGATGCCTCAAATTAACAGTCAAGTCACACCTATTTGTGTTAGTTGCCCAATTATTAATAATTATATATAACTAATAGTTATAATTAAATATAATTTATCAAAATGAAAATTATATAAAATATATCTGTCTTTTAATATACATATGATGTTATTATGGATTTTGCATATACAGCCGTAGATAAAATGTATGCTTATTAGCTTTTTAAAAAATCAAAAATTGTATTACACCTAAAAGTATAAAAACATTTGTCATTTTTATATAAAAACTATTTTACGGATTTATATTATTATTTTCAATTGTTATAATATACTTATTACATTTACAATTTTCTGTATCATTAAATATAATCTTTTTATTATACTCCATAATTTTTATCAAAATTAAACGGTAATATACAACGATTTCATGCCTAGCATTTTTTAAATTTTTAATTATTATTATTGGTTCACAGGCTTGTCTCTGAAGGCTTGATAGCTTATTTTTCGTGTTGATCTGTAATGCGTTTGTCCACCAATACTATTGCGGCAATTCGGAGCTAGGTTTAACAATCATACAACCATTGACCCATATACAGCCGTAGACCTTACTTTCTTCCCAAAAGACGTTTTGAGATCATTAGATATCTTGTGGGTTTTAATATTTTCCAATCTATTTATTAGTTAGTTTCTTGTCCAATAAAACCTCCAGATATTTTAAATCATCTGCGAGTTTTATTTGTTCTCCCCCCCCCCCCTATACATAGTTCGATTTTTCTTGCGAAAAGCACGATAATAGTCTTACTAGAGTTATCGATTAGACCTTCATTTGTGCACCAAGTGTTAATTTCTTTAAGAGCTTCATTCATCAGTTCCGATAGTCTGCTAAGGAATTTTCCTTGAATCAACACCACAATGTCATCTGGGTAACCATATTAGCAGAAACCTGACTGTTTGGTCTAGTGATTAGGGAATCTACTGTAGTAGGCGAGAGAGGATACCTCCTCGTGAAGTGTCTTTGACATTGATAGCTTCAATTTATCCTCAAACTGAGCTACTCTAATGAATATCCGTCTTAGCAGAGAAGCTTAGCAGAAGAATCTACTGTAGTATGCGAGAGAGGATACCTCCTCGTGAAGTGTCTTTGACAATGATAGCTTCAATTTATCCTCAAACTGAGCTACGCTAATGAATATCCGTCTTAGCAGAGAAGCTTAGCAGAAGAATCTACTGTAGTAGGCGAGATAGGATACCTCCTCGTGAAGTGTCTTTGACATTGATAGCTTCAATTTATCCTCAAACTGAGCTACTCTAATGAATATCCGTCTTAGCAGAGAAGCTTAGCAGAAGAATCTACTGTAGTAGGCGAGATAGGATACCTCCTCGTGAAGTGTCTTTGACATTGATAGCTTCAATTTATCCTCAAACTGAGCTACTCTAATGAATATCCGTCTTAGCAGAGAAGCTTAGCAGAAGAATCTACTGTAGTAGGCGAGAGAGGATACCTCCTCGTGAAGTGTCTTTGACATTGATAGCTTCAATTTATCCTCAAACTGAGCTACTCTAATGAATATCCGTCTTAGCAGAGAAGCTTAGCAGAAGAATCTACTGTAGTAGGCGAGATAGGATACCTCCTCGTGAAGTGTCTTTGACATTGATAGCTTCAATTTATCCTCAAACTGAGCTACTCTAATGAATATCCGTCTTAGCAGAGAAGCTTAGCAGAAGAATCTACTGTAGTAGGCGAGATAGGATACCTCCTCGTGAAGTGTCTTTGACATTGATAGCTTCAATTTATCCTCAAACTGAGCTACTCTAATGAATATCCGTCTTAGCAGAGAAGCTTAGCAGAAGAATCTACTGTAGTAGGCGAGAGAGGATACCTCCTCGTGAAGTGTCTTTGACATTGATAGCTTCAATTTATCCTCAAACTGAGCTACTCTAATGAATATCCGTCTTAGCAGAGAAGCTTAGCAGAAGAATCTACTGTAGTAGGCGAGATATGATACCTCCTCGTGAAGTGTCTTTGACATTGATAGCTTCAATTTATCCTCAAACTGAGCTACTCTAATGAATATCCGTCTTAGCAGAGAAGCTTAGCAGAAGAATCTACTGTAGTAGGCGAGATAGGATACCTCCTCGTGAAGTGTCTTTGACATTGATAGCTTCAATTTATCCTCAAACTGAGCTACTCTAATGAATATCCGTCTTAGCAGAGAAGCTTAGCAGAAGAATCTACTGTAGTAGGCGAGATAGGATACCTCCTCGTGAAGTGTCTTTGACATTGATAGCTTCAATTTATCCTCAAACTGAGCTACTCTAATGAATATCCGTCTTAGAAGAGAAGCTTAGCAGAAGAATCTACTGTAGTAGGCGAGATAGGATACCTCCTCGTGAAGTGTCTTTGACATTGATAGCTTCAATTTATCCTCAAACTGAGCTACTCTAATGAATATCCGTCTTAGCAGAGAAGCTTAGCAGAAGAATCTACTGTAGTAGGCGAGATAGGATACCTCCTCGTGAAGTGTCTTTGACATTGATAGCTTCAATTTATCCTCAAACTGAGCTACTCTAATGAATATCCGTCTTAGCAGAGAAGCTTAGCAGAAGAATCTACTGTAGTAGGCGAGAGAGGATACCTCCTCGTGAAGTGTCTTTGACATTGATAGCTTCAATTTATCCTCAAACTGAGCTACTCTAATGAATATCCGTCTTAGCAGAGAAGCTTAGCAGAAGAATCTACTGTAGTAGGCGAGAGAGGATACCTCCTCGTGAAGTGTCTTTGACATTGATAGCTTCAATTTATCCTCAAACTGAGCTACTCTAATGAATATCCGTCTTAGCAGAGAAGCTTAGCAGAAGAATCTACTGTAGTAGGCGAGAGAGGATACCTCCTCGTGAAGTGTCTTTGACATTGATAGCTTCAATTTATCCTCAAACTGAGCTACTCTAATGAATATCCGTCTTAGCAGAGAAGCTTAGCAGAAGAATCTACTGTAGTAGGCGAGAGAGGATACCTCCTCGTGAAGTGTCTTTGACATTGATAGCTTCAATTTATCCTCAAACTGAGCTACTCTAATGAATATCCGTCTTAGCAGAGAAGCTTAGCAGAAGAATCTACTGTAGTAGGCGAGAGAGGATACCTCCTCGTGAAGTGTCTTTGACATTGATAGCTTCAATTTATCCTCAAACTGAGCTACTCTAATGAATATCCGTCTTAGCAGAGAAGCTTAGCAGAAGAATCTACTGTAGTAGGCGAGAGAGGATACCTCCTCGTGAAGTGTCTTTGACATTGATAGCTTCAATTTATCCTCAAACTGAGCTACTCTAATGAATATCCGTCTTAGCAGAGAAGCTTAGCAGAAGAATCTACTGTAGTAGGCGAGAGAGGATACCTCCTCGTGAAGTGTCTTTGACATTGATAGCTTCAATTTATCCTCAAACTGAGCTACTCTAATGAATATCCGTCTTAGCAGAGAAGCTTAGCAGAAGAATCTACTGTAGTAGGCGAGATAGGATACCTCCTCGTGAAGTGTCTTTGACATTGATAGCTTCAATTTATCCTCAAACTGAGCTACTCTAATGAATATCCGTCTTAGCAGAGAAGCTTAGCAGAAGAATCTACTGTAGTAAGCGAGAGAGGATACCTCCTCGTGAAGTGTCTTTGACATTGATAGCTTCAATTTATCCTCAAACTGAGCTACTCTAATGAATATCCGTCTTAGCAGAGAAGCTTAGCAGAAGAATCTACTGTAGTAGGCGAGATAGGATACCTCCTCGTGAAGTGTCTTTGACATTGATAGCTTCAATTTATCCTCAAACTGAGCTACTCTAATGAATATCCGTCTTAGCAGAGAAGCTTAGCAGAAGAATCTACTGTAGTAAGCGAGAGAGGATACCTCCTCGTGAAGTGTCTTTGACATTGATAGCTTCAATTTATCCTCAAACTGAGCTACTCTAATGAATATCCGTCTTAGCAGAGAAGCTTAGCAGAAGAATCTACTGTAGTAGGCGAGATAGGATACCTCCTCGTGAAGTGTCTTTGACATTGATAGCTTCAATTTATCCTCAAACTGAGCTACTCTAATGAATATCCGTCTTAGCAGAGAAGCTTAGCAGAAGAATCTACTGTAGTAGGCGAGATAGGATACCTCCTCGTGAAGTGTCTTTGACATTGATAGCTTCAATTTATCCTCAAACTGAGCTACTCTAATGAATATCCGTCTTAGCAGAGAAGCTTAGCAGAAGAATCTACTGTAGTAGGCGAGATAGGATACCTCCTCGTGAAGTGTCTTTGACATTGATAGCTTCAATTTATCCTCAAACTGAGCTACTCTAATGAATATCCGTCTTAGCAGAGAAGCTTAGCAGAAGAATCTACTGTAGTAAGCGAGAGAGGATACCTCCTCGTGAAGTGTCTTTGACATTGATAGCTTCAATTTATCCTCAAACTGAGCTACTCTAATGAATATCCGTCTTAGCAGAGAAGCTTAGCAGAAGAATCTACTGTAGTAAGCGAGAGAGGATACCTCCTCGTGAAGTGTCTTTGACATTGATAGCTTCAATTTATCCTCAAACTGAGCTACTCTAATGAATATCCGTCTTAGCAGAGAAGCTTAGCAGAAGAATCTACTGTAGTAGGCGAGATAGGATACCTCCTCGTGAAGTGTCTTTGACATTGATAGCTTCAATTTATCCTCAAACTGAGCTACTCTAATGAATATCCGTCTTAGCAGAGAAGCTTAGCAGAAGAATCTACTGTAGTAGGCGAGATAGGATACCTCCTCGTGAAGTGTCTTTGACATTGATAGCTTCAATTTATCCTCAAACTTAGCTACTCTAATGAATATCCGTCTTAGCAGAGAAGCTTAGCAGAAGAATCTACTGTAGTAAGCGAGAGAGGATACCTCCTCGTGAAGTGTCTTTGACATTGATAGCTTCAATTTATCCTCAAACTGAGCTACTCTAATGAATATCCGTCTTAGCAGAGAAGCTTAGCAGAAGAATCTACTGTAGTAGGCGAGATAGGATACCTCCTCGTGAAGTGTCTTTGACATTGATAGCTTCAATTTATCCTCAAACTGAGCTACTCTAATGAATATCCGTCTTAGCAGAGAAGCTTAGCAGAAGAATCTACTGTAGTAGGCGAGAGAGGATACCTCCTCGTGAAGTGTCTTTGACATTGATAGCTTCAATTTATCCTCAAACTGAGCTACTCTAATGAATATCCGTCTTAGCAGAGAAGCTTAGCAGAAGAATCTACTGTAGTAGGCGAGAGAGGATACCTCCTCGTGAAGTGTCTTTGACATTGATAGCTTCAATTTATCCTCAAACTGAGCTACTCTAATGAATATCCGTCTTAGCAGAGAAGCTTAGCAGAAGAATCTACTGTAGTAGGCGAGAGAGGATACCTCCTCGTGAAGTGTCTTTGACATTGATAGCTTCAATTTATCCTCAAACTGAGCTACTCTAATGAATATCCGTCTTAGCAGAGAAGCTTAGCAGAAGAATCTACTGTAGTAGGCGAGATAGGATACCTCCTCGTGAAGTGTCTTTGACATTGATAGCTTCAATTTATCCTCAAACTGAGCTACTCTAATGAATATCCGTCTTAGCAGAGAAGCTTAGCAGAAGAATCTACTGTAGTAGGCGAGATAGGATACCTCCTCGTGAAGTGTCTTTGACATTGATAGCTTCAATTTATCCTCAAACTGAGCTACTCTAATGAATATCCGTCTTAGCAGAGAAGCTTAGCAGAAGAATCTACTGTAGTAAGCGAGAGAGGATACCTCCTCGTGAAGTGTCTTTGACATTGATAGCTTCAATTTATCCTCAAACTGAGCTACTCTAATGAATATCCGTCTTAGCAGAGAAGCTTAGCAGAAGAATCTACTGTAGTAGGCGAGAGAGGATACCTCCTCGTGAAGTGTCTTTGACATTGATAGCTTCAATTTATCCTCAAACTGAGCTACTCTAATGAATATCCGTCTTAGCAGAGAAGCTTAGCAGAAGAATCTACTGTAGTAGGCGAGATAGGATACCTCCTCGTGAAGTGTCTTTGACATTGATAGCTTCAATTTATCCTCAAACTGAGCTACTCTAATGAATATCCGTCTTAGCAGAGAAGCTTAGCAGAAGAATCTACTGTAGTAGGCGAGATAGGATACCTCCTCGTGAAGTGTCTTTGACATTGATAGCTTCAATTTATCCTCAAACTGAGCTACTCTAATGAATATCCGTCTTAGCAGAGAAGCTTAGCAGAAGAATCTACTGTAGTAGGCGAGATAGGATACCTCCTCGTGAAGTGTCTTTGACATTGATAGCTTCAATTTATCCTCAAACTGAGCTACTCTAATGAATATCCGTCTTAGCAGAGAAGCTTAGCAGAAGAATCTACTGTAGTAGGCGAGATAGGATACCTCCTCGTGAAGTGTCTTTGACATTGATAGCTTCAATTTATCCTCAAACTGAACTGCTCTAATGAATATCCGTCTTAGCAGAGAAGCTTAGCAGAAGAATCTACTGTAGTAGGCGAGAGAGAATACCTCCTCGTGAAGTGTCTTTGACATTGATAGCTTCAATTTATCCTCAAACTGAGCTACTCTAATGAATATCCGTCTTAGCAGAGAAGCCACGTAGTTGCATGTCTGTTCTATTTTTTAACCCGATTTTTCTGCCACAATACAACTGTATGCAGTATTGTCAAATTCAAATTGGATGTTTAAAAATGCCGCAACACCTAATTCTTTCGAAGATATGGAGTCTTCATATATCCTGCCGGTGTATAGCTGTTTCATAGGATTTACCTGAATGATATTATTATCGAGTGTTATGAATGGGATTTTAACACTATCCCATTTCGTACGTGTTTCTGAACCACTCGTTGCTTAGTTTTTAACACAAAAAGTTTGTATAATCTCCTTTTTCGAGAGATAAATAATTTCTTTTATACCTTGGGGGGGGGGGATAAATTTGTATAAAGGCTCAAATTAATTTTCTTTGTAGATTCTTCCTTTAAAATCCTAAATTAACATTTTTACACTATAAAAAGCGGTAAAATTGTTAAACTCTATAATAAACAATTTTCAACTTTTTTTTTTTACGATACCTTGTATAAAATGTTTTAAAAAGAAAAAATATATCTGTGACTGCTAGAGTTCAAAGTCGGTAAATTTAGCCTGATTTTGATTTTTTCAACGAACTTCTTGAATAATTAAGCCGTTTCAAATAAAATATATTGAGTTTTCCATATTTTTGTGAATATTGGAGACAAATACACTCATATATATATATATATATTTATTTACCTACATAAATAGAGATTTGAAAGACAATTTAAAAATGAATTTGATCGTCATAATTCAAGTGGTAGAATTAACGATTAACAAGTGTTCTAGTAGATTTTTTTTTCAGGTTAGTCCATTTCTAAACGCATGTTAGATCAAAACTAAAGATAAAGCCGGATCCTGCGTCTTATTGAACATTAGGATTCCTATTTAAATGTTTGTGTCGATAGATAAACATCTGTGGTAAATATTGTTTGCACAATAACATCGTTATTTTGTTACAGTAACCTAATGTTGATGAAGTCCAAAACACGTGGAGACAAGCGAGTTCGATCGTGGGAGATACTTGGGTTTTAATATCGCACATAATATAAAGTTTGATTTAAAAAATTAAAAAATCAGTGGAAGCATTAATTTTGGATGTGCATCTGGACTCTAATTAGAATGTAAAGACAAAAAAGTAAACCTACTTTACTAATATTATATAACCAGAAAATAAACTACTAATAATAATCTTTAAACTTTATAAGAAAGAATTATAAGGATAATATTATATAAATCAGTTTGTTTTTACTATTTGCATTTTCGTTTAAATAGAGATTTTGCTCTTTACGTTATTTTTAATGTACTAGAAATATTCTGTACAGGTTAACCTAAGAATAACTCTGGAAAATATAAAAACTTTGTAAAAGCAAAAAAAAAAACTTTGAGATTTTATTGACTACACTGATTCAAAAATTGGTTAATACATTGAAATCTAGCTTGGACCAATTTTCAAAATT
Organism: Aphrophora alni; assembly: GCA_963513935.1. NCBI lineage: Eukaryota > Metazoa > Arthropoda > Insecta > Hemiptera > Aphrophoridae > Aphrophora > Aphrophora alni. The sequence continues at coordinate 88,095,937 of OY740767.1, forward strand.
TATAATTACAAGGTCAAAATTTGTTTTCTTACTTCCATTTTGGAATAAATAAAAATTTAACTGTAGCTGTTACACATTAAACTCAAAGTTTCATTCTCCGCTTTTAACTGAACCGACATTTTAATTTATATAACTATAAATTGAAATTTTGAGTTTTGGAAAATGTCCATCATATAAGATCATTACTTATAATCTTAGACCTTTACCGATCACTGAAATGGTAACTTTTGTTACACAACTTAGTGATGTAATGTCAGAGTGTAATCTCTGTACTGTGATAATGTCGAGTCAATTAAACGGGTCTAACCTGCCATCGAGGAGGTGGTCTTCTCTGCCCGACATTATATTTATGTCTTTTCCAAGTATTATGTTTTTTCTCTATTTATAATAACAAACTGGTTTTATTATCATTCAGAATGAAACCCCTCCTCCTTTATTTTAATTCAAAGTTAAAAGATATTATTGTATCAATTGTTTTTATTTTGTTGTTTAGTTTGTAAAAAGTAGTTATAACGTAAACTGTGCAAAACATTACACTACCGTGTGGTGGGGAGGATTCCGAAATGAAACCCTTTTTTTCGGTTTCAAGACCGTACTGTACTATAACGAATATTAATTTTTACACACACACATTTACAAAACCAAACACAAAAACAAAATAACATTCAGTGTCCAATTTCAGTTTTCTTCTTATACGTAAAACAAATGTAATTTTCTTTATTTTTGATTTTTGTTCATAAACTTGTAGTTATAGGAGGTAAGAGTTAACTTTACCCTTTTATCAATTTATTGTGAATGTAAAAAATATTAAGCTATGTTGACTTCACTTGTGTCATAAAGCTCTTCTAAAACGTAAATAGTATTTAAAATGTCTGCGTTTAAGGTTTATTTCATCAATTATTCTTCAATTGTAATTTTATTCCATTTTGTCACGTCGGTTTTGAATATTAACCTTTAGATTTGTTACACATTTTGAAGAAATATTCAGAACCTAATTGAGAAATTAGGTTTTTTTGTAACAGTTCCAAGGATGAATTTTGGGAAGACGGTGACCAATACATTTTATTTGTGGGCTACATATTAGCCAAATTTGACCAAAATCGTTGCAGTAATATTTTAATAAAGTGGTAATTCTCAATTTTGGACTTACAGTACTGCACACACTACAGACAGAATTTTTTTTAAACATATTTTTGCTCACGGTTAGTCAAAACAGATATTCCCAGAACCACTCCTCATAGATTTTTTGAACTATCACAGAGTATATGTGAGAAAGTAAACTGGTAAATTTGTTTTATTTTTACAAAGTATTCAAATACCTAAACTTGAAATGAACTTTATTACTGTAGATATCACTGCAGAAAATTTAAATTTGTAATAGGTGTCTAAATTTATACAGCGAAAACGACTAAACTCTAGATTATAAATGTCAAATTTGCTACTAACAGTTAACCAATCATTTGAACTAGGATTCTTTGTTTTGCTACGATTCGATTGGACGTTTTCATACTGGAAGGTTAGGCATTAGTTTTCACAGCGATTAAACCTTGTGTTTTTTCATTTCGCCCGAGTTGGTGACTCGAACCTCATGAGCTTCATAGATACATATTAGGATTTATCTTCACTTCCTACACTCCTTTATCACCATTCATTATCCGTGGACATTCCTTCCTAAGTTCGCATTATACCATAGAAGAAGGAATTGGAATAAGAAAATCACAACCCATGTTAAACAGCGTGATACAAAATATCCTTAGTTTGGTTACTGGACAACAGAAAGCGCTAGTAGCATCGGTACTTGTGATACAGTAGCCAAGCCTTTTTGTCCCGATGCTACTAGCGCTTTCTGTTGTCCAGTAACCAAACTAAGTATATTTTGTATCACGCTAGAGACTGTGACTTTCTTATTCTAATTCCTTCTTCTATGATTATACTCAGTATTCAGGCTTGAACAAAAGTTGTATCAAGATAGCTGTTCTTTCTAACTGTATAGTAATACCGCGTGAATATCTTCCATTATAAAGTCATTTATCATAATAATTTATTTCATCTATTATAATTTAAAAATAAATTAAATTGTGAAGGTGGTATTTTTTTACATTATTAATAAACTCAATATTTAAGTTCAAAATATCCTAAATCTAAACTTAAACTATCTACAATATCAACAAAACATTAAAAAAATTATAATAAAACCTGTTTTTGTTTATTTTACTCAAATCTTAAAAACGGAATATGCAACTTAATTTTGAGTATATTTTTATTCGTATTAAACGTATTTTATTCTACTGTTTAACATTGTTTTTATTGACATTGAAGACACAATAGGTTAAAAGAGTCTAAGGCTCATTTTATACACATCTGTTTTATTAGCTCATCATCGTTGTAATACATTAAACTATTAGCCTATGTTTTATAGTTAAAAATAATAAAATATTTAAGCTTAGCATTCAATAAAATACTTGCAGCAATAAGTGTTGAATTTTAAAACAAACATTCTAGCCATTGTTGAAAATTATATTATTAAATATAGTTATTGATGAAAGTTAAATTCATTGGTAACTTACAATGTTTTAGCATAAATTTCGATCTTCCATTTTAATTTACATTCTCACATAAACGTAATTACGAGAGAAAGTTCATTGGTCTGAGTTTTTCGTAAAACATCTGTTTTGATGTAGGTCTATACTGATTTGTAAAAAAAACGAGGTTTTTGAATTATGTCTGATTGTCCTATGTCCAGTGCTCTACATACTAATTGGGAAGCCCAATTTTAATCACATTTGGTAAGTGGATACATTTTGATCATATCTGTAGAACTTTATTATTATAAATATTATAACTCAACAATTGAGGTATCACTGAACTTTATAGTGTCACTTACTTTTGTTCCTACGAACAAATCACTAAATTTCGAGTTTATCATATTCATTACTAACTACAGTATTTATAAATCATTTTGTTTAAATGTTGCTCCTAACGATACAAATAATTTTTTTTCTCTTTAAGAGTCACCAGTAAATTTCAAAATATCAAAATGAACCCTAACCACTGTGGAATTTGGTATTTTCCAAATTTCTTGTGTACTGTGAAATTTCCTTTTACGTGCACTGTGGCACATTTATTTAGACCACAAAACTTTCCCCAAAATTGTATTGAAGTGGTTAGTGCTAAATATTTTACCTTCACTGACTAAGTCAATGATTGATTTTCACTTTTAAACACATTACATGCCGTGTTGGAGAAACAGCGACGAACACATTTTGAGGATTTACTTAGTTTTAAGTAAATTAATACGATTTTTGTACAGTTTCTTTACTTCCTTACTCTTTATATAAAAAATAGAAACAAACCATGGTAATGGAGAAACGATGGTAAATCGACTGTGACTGCTTTCGTTGATATAAATTATGGACCACCTATGTCCAAAAAAGTGTGCTTAAAAATGGCAGCATGAAGTAGTTATGAATTATATAATTTACTTAAAATCCGTTTTTATTAAATTTTAGTCCCAGGTACCAAACGTAACGTAATGATTACCATTTCTCAAAAAATGTTGGTTCAGTAATTATGGGACGAAGAAATAAACAGGGAGCCGGCACAAAAAAACATTAAAGAAGCCTAATTTGTGGAAATTATATATATCGATATCGATACTATGATGCGACAATTATAATAACTTAAACCAATACCAAATTATAAGTAATAGAAAATTGCAATTCTAGAGTTATTGGCAAAAATGAAAAACTGAAACGAAACATTGTTACCATCATGCTAGATTTTATCCAGAGTGCTCTCCGTCAAGTTTGTGATAGTAAACACTTTATTCAACTAATTTGCCAACTAGGGCCAAGTTACCGAAGCGAGCAAATCGAGATGACCATAGAAGAAACACGGCAACGTTCGGCCTTCCAAAGATTAAGACAAATTTTAATTTTTAAATTAACAATCGACTGGTCACAAACACGAAATTGATAGAGGACCCCCAATTTATTACGTTTACGAATGTATTAAATTCTGAGCACATCACACCTACATGTTGAAAGTTTGTGCAGTTGGACTATATTATTACACCGTGCATAGATGGATGACCTAGATTTTGACTTGACTATCACTCTGCTCCATAACAATAGTTGGAAAACTCTATTTCTACTTTGGACTCCTACAGAATAGATGTAATGAAATGATTTTGTAAAACTATTTTAGTCCCTTAGGAGTTAACCATATTTGATTGAAATCGGTTAATTAGTTGAAGGTAATATAATTTTTAATATATTTGAATTTAATTCTTCTAAACGCTATTCTTTTTGGGTTTATCTATTTCGTTATCTGCAAAAATATAAAAGTATAATCAATTTTTGTAAAACTGAAAATCTGATAGAAACTTCAATTTAACAAGCAAAAAGGGAAGAATCTCATAACGCGTAGTGACAAAATATATATAAATTCTCTGTTAATTTTTTTTTTTTTACTTCTTTTGGTGAAATTATATATACATATGTGCTTTTAAATCTAATTTTCCAAACGGCTTCAATGGTTGTGCTTTTACCGAAAAATCAACGTTGAAATAACAGAAAACATAGTTGAAAATAAAAATGTAATTTTTATATAATACATAATGGTAAATATTAGATAACAAAAAAAATTTATTGTTTGTTTTGTCTATGTTAATATTAGGTAAAATCACATATATTATATACAGGGTGGATCAGAGGCAGGTGATTATTTGAAACTTTAAATAATTAAACATCAACAAGATATAAAACATATTGTTGTTTTACAAACATTCAATACATATTGGGACTTAAATTAGTGAAACTTAATTTGTTTTGAAAATCGTGTCATCCAAGTGACGTTTATTGTAATACACTGATCAAGACGTGACGTAGGCTGCCCTGTGGAGGAAGCTGTCTTAGGTTGCGGGAGGTGGAGGTGTAGAGGGAGGTACGGGTAGGTAGGTCGACCCGGAAGGGTCTGGAGTGATTGTTTCGGGGAATGGTTGGCAAGCTTTTTGGCCCTAAAAAGGACTACTCGGCCACGAGAGGAGAGTGACTGGTTGTTTTTAAAGGTTTAGAGCTACACATAAAGTGGAACTTAAGGGTCCCCAAGGGCGGTATTGTGGATTTTTACAGGGCGCATAGGTATGTGGATGGTAGTTAGTGGGCGGTATGGGGAACTTGACATAAGTCGGTGTGGAGAACTTTTAGCGGGCTTGGGATAGATAGTTGTTTTTGAGTCCGGTGCTTGCGTAGTCAGCGGGCCACTAACCGAACTATACGGCTTTCCTTGTTAGTCTTCGGCATGAGGGTTGTCACCACTATTGCCAGACTAGGATCTCTTACAATTTCCTTTTCAGGAGGCGATAGGGTGAGCTCTGTTGACCGGATGCCAGGGTTTCCCCTTTTTATTTCCTTTTAAGGAGACAAGAGGTTTCTTCTTCGGTCCAGGTGTTGGAATAGGTGGTCACAGGGTGGTTCTCAAATCAACATTACTTGTGTGGGCTGCATCGGGCGCTCTGTTTGGAAGTGTTAATACAGCTCAGTTGTCGCTAGATGTAGTGGTGGTGGCGCCCGGAGGAGAAGTGATTTTCTGTGATAGTTTGTCGGCTCTTATACAATTACCAGCTTATCGTCCGTGTGAGCTGGCCATTGTATCTGAGCTACGATCATGCGAATCAACCAACGCACGAGGTGAGCTCGTAATTGGTTCGGAGTGTTAACGGACCGCCATTGTGGTGTGATCGCGGTTTTTAGCGCTCTCGTCACCTAACGTGAAGTTGCTCGGCCAATCAAAAGCAAGCTACGACTACGAGGTTTGTGTGGTCGTATTAGCCGTTAAGGTCGGGGAATTGAAATGTCCGCTGGCGTGTGTGTGTCGGCGGATTTTACCGTGTGTTTGGCGGGAAACTAGTCGGGTGAACTAGGTCCCTGTATAGGTGACATTATCAACTGTGGAATAAAATTGTTCATCACTTTTTGCAACATTTTTGTGGCGTTATTAATCTCACTTCACGCTCAATTGCTGACTTGAGTACATCTATAGCGTGGAAGCGATTTGCAAATACCCTTTCCTTTAGGTATTCCATAAAAAAAAAAATGTGCAGTAGACAAGTCAGGCGACCTGGAAGACGAGAAAACATCCCAAAGCGAGAAATGAAATAATTTAGAAACAGTCTTGGTAAAACTTTGATGTTTATCTCTGAAGTATGCGCAGTTACATCATCTTGATTTAAAATGTGCATTTTGATGTTGATTGTGCTTAGGAATCAAAAATAGTCTTACCATTTCTATGTAATGTTCTGCATTGAAGGTGACAGTTCGTTCTTTAATATATTTGAAGAAGTAAGGGCCAATTATTCTGGTTGAACTTATTAGGCCTATACACCATATAACAACTTTTTCTGAATGCAACGGCTTTTGATAAAGACGCTTAGGATTAATATCTGTCCATTACGTAAGATTTTGCTTGTTAACAAAACCAGTAAGATAAAAATTTGCTTCATCAGGCATCTGCTGTCAACGGTTCCCTCTCTAACAAGCATTATTTTTATTACAGAAACGAACTTTTTTGTTTTGTTTTTTGCTTAAAATGAAGTTCGTATTTAAAACAAATACTAAGTACCCATCTACAAAATTATAAGAAATCATCATTTTGTACAGATATAACTAATTTGGCCTCATTTTTGTAGATTAACTTGTTTCCAACTAATTTTACCTTCATGACCTTTGCAACAGCAAGATTAGAGTTACGTTCAAAAAGTTATGTTTTGGTGAGTTATGAAATATTTTTCATGGTATTTTATTATCCACTTTTCGAAAAATCACCAAAACATGTTTTTTTTCTTTCAAATTTAGAAAACATTTAGAAGAGAAGTCTATGTGATTTAGAAACGAAAATTAGAATAAATAATCGCGGATTTCAAAAGAAAAATGTTATATATATTTATACAACTGTGAACATGGGCAGGTCCATAAACAGAAATCAACTTTACATAAGATTATTTTTTAAACTATGAATACATACTAAGTTTTAGTATTTAGTATTTAGTACTATCAAACGATCTTAATAATACAAATAATATTATGGTCAGTTATGAAAGCGGTTTTTTACTGATAAAATGGTCACGTGATTTTAGCTTTTTTTTTCTGGAATAACTCTTTCGTAGTGAAATAAAATTTAAAAAGTTATTATAGTATAGTTGTTTTGTAAATGTTTTCTAGAAAATGATACAGTTAAATTGATTGTTTAGCCCATTATTTGAAGTGCTTATACTATTTCACCTAGTTTCAGTTTATATATATATATATATATATATATATATATATATATATATATATATAAGCAAATTAAACATAGGCTATTTATATATTTTTTAAATAATATTCTTCAAAACCTCGATTACAAAAGTTTGAACTGTCTAATTATTAATTATATCATTAGATAGAATAAAACTCAAACACAAGATCTCACAAAAATTACGTTTACTTAATCAAACGCGTTTCAACGACAAAGTCGCCATCATCAGTGATACATAAGTTACAATAACTAAACTATAAATTAAGATATAACTATAAGTTATAGTTTAGTTATTGTACATAATGTATCATTGATGATGGCGACTTTGTCGTTGAAACGCATTGAGTTAGTAAACGTACTTTATGTGAGATCTTGTGTTTGAGTTTTATTCTATCTAATATTACCTCACAAGTCAAGCTCAATATTTACTTATTTCATTGTTTCGTCCATTTTATTGTTATTCAATTAATATTGTACAAAAATGAGTAACCTTCGTCTTTACTTATTATGTTTGTTGGATATTGTATTATGATTTGAACTGTTTATGTTGCACACCAAATAAAACCAGGTTATACAAGAAACAATATTCAGATCCCAGTGAGGAAAACTGTAATTGTCATCACATTTTTCGAAATTAACGTTAACTATTATTGAAAGTTATTTATTGGAGCTCAATAACGTAAAATATCTATTTTTTAGGTGATTTTATAACAACCAACTTTGCATCCTAGACGTTTTTTTCTCCAATCTCCCGAACTTAAATGTTAGGCTTACACCTAAAGCCAAAAAACGTTAAAGCACTTTATATATATATGCCTTTTCTTTGTCTCTCACACAATTGGCCTACGGTACAGTTTGTGTAGGCTACTACTTACGTTTAATACTGATCACTTAAAGTTAAATGATCAATATTACAACTTTTCTTGAAGTACCTCTAAAACAGCTTGATCCCATGGGAAAATAACCTTGACTGGAATTGGGAAGCAAATGAAATTGGCACAACAAGCATGTAGACACGTTTCGAATTCAAAACATAGTTTTGTAAACAAGTTTTGACCTCATAATTGTTTTATTTTGTCTACTGAAATGCTCGCAAAAAACATGTTTGGCAGGGTCATTCACATTTCTCAAAATTACAGTGGTCATTCGGCATTGGCATTTTTTAGAGTTAATACTGTTTCACGTCTTGTTAGATTAGTTAATAGTCAGCTCCCGGTGGCGCTGGAGTCACCTTATCACAAGATAACAAAGTGTGATAAACCATGATTTTATATTGACTGATGACGTAGGTTACAGTGTATAATAAGCATCTTATAAAGTGATAAACACTTCTTATCAACCGGTTGGAAAAATTACGTGTTTAAATAATCATATGTTCAATCATTGATACTGCAATGAATGTTGTCAATAGACTATCTACAACTGAATGTAAACAATAATCATTATACAAACTTTGTATTCTTGTTGTTGTAAGTGTGGAATTTTAGATTTTTGTAATCTTTACTCTATGAGTGTCTAAACGAGAGAGAGAGAGAGAGAGAGAGAGAGAGAGAGAGAGAGAGAGAGAGAGAGAGAGGAGTTTGAATTTTATTTGAAATATCCATTTTGCTCCTATTGAGTAAAAAAAATTGTTTTACACAATATCTTCCTGTCTGTACACCAGAAAGCTTTGATTGTTAGAAAACAAGTTATAGATGTTGTTGTTAAATATTTGTAAATAGACGTTTGGTTAACTGAATTTTGTTTGTAAAATTAATCTGTAACTCATAATTTTAGGTCAACTGGTTTCCTAAAATTCCATTTCCAAATTTGATTTAATCCTTTTTATTAATTTTTCTCCTGAGGTCCTGAGGTCCTAATGAAAAATTATTGGCCGTCATAACCTCTTCAAATTTTACCAACATTTGATTGAAAACAGAATCTTTTGAGATAATCTATCACCTTCTAAGTGAATAATAACTCAATCATCTTTTCTATTAGCGGACAATATACGTTTAACTTATAACGGACAATGTATTTAATTGGGCATTCAGTTGGTACTTTAGTTGAGAAAATAACAATTTTATGTTTTGGTGTAAAAATCACTACGGTACCACAAAATTTCATTTATCCAAAAAAAGTACAATATTTCCTCGATATATGCTCATTATGTCCACATTTAAAATTTGATAAAAATTGTTGCAATCGTTTATATTGTAATGCATTTCACGGACGATAAACAGTGAGAGACACAAATTCCAAAAACCTTTTATATTATTGTGGAGGAGTATTTCAACGAAAGAGTCAATATCGATTTTTAGAAAAAAAGATGATGGAACATCCTACATGCAACCATTGGATAACAATAGTAATCTACTCAATTAATTTCTTGAGTGATGCAACATTAACTCTACTCTTAGATTTGGAATTTTGAAAATTCGTTATTCCGGGGGGGGGGTAGAGTTTGATATCTGAAATTAAAGTCTCAAAAATCAAAATTAAGTTCAAAATACAGATAAGATTTTCTCTTTTTTATTTAAGATTACCTAATAAATTATATATTTATTTTAGCCTATCTTTTCCTGAATACAATACATTTAATATATTTGATTGGCTTCGAAAATGTAGATTTTAAAATATTTTGTTTTGAAACATAGTAACATAGTAAATTTCAAAAGAATACAGGGTAAAAAGAATAGGACTTCCTAAATTATAAATCTAAAATGCAGAGTAATTAAATTTCAAAAAAAAAATTTTAACCCTATAGAATTATTTAATATAACCGTTTGGATTTTTGAAAAGTCTTAAAAAGGAAAGTCAAATTGTGAAATCAAATTCAAAATTAGGACATCAAGAATCACGACAATACAATACATTTAATATATTTGATTGGCTTCGAAAATGTAGATTTTAAAATATTTTGTTTTGAAACATAGTAACATAGTAAATTTCAAAAGAATACAGGGTAAAAAGAATAGGACTTCCTAAATTATAAATCTAAAATGCAGAGTAATTAAATTTCAAAAAAAAAATTTTAACCCTATAGAATTATTTAATATAACCGTTTGGATTTTTGAAAAGTCTTAAAAAGGAAAGTCAAATTGTGAAATCAAATTCAAAATTAGGACATCAAGAATCACGACAATAATAACATCTCAAAATCAAATGAAGGATAAAGTTCTTTACGTCATTAATATCTAAATTTATATTTATAAACCTTATGTGGTCATTATATTCAATGAATACATTTCTTTCAAACATTTCTTAATTTATACTAGTAACTCTTTTTACATATATGTAAATTCCCATGCCACAATTTAAAATTAACAATCTGTAGATATGTTAATAAACAATAGACTCGGAATACTGTTTTTCCGACTTGCACGAAATCTACCGGTTGTTAGTAAAGGCACGCTCACAGATTCTGTTAAACGTTACATAGTTCAGTGCCGGACTTTAATTTTTAAAGTAAGAGGAAAAACATACCAACTGAAATAATATATAGGCTATAAAGATGACAATATTGCGTGTATCTTGTTGCTTCACCTAACCTCAAATTGATTTTACGGTTATTGTAATAAATACCCTGTTATTAAGTCTTAAATTTGGTTGTTATGGTAACGAGTATTGAAATAGTTAAGTTTCAAGATCAGACAGCTCATTTGAATGTATATTAAGCTTAGTGTATTTGTTATTTTTGGACAAATAAAACATTTAGCGCAGGACAAAACTTAAAAATCCAGTTAATATCATGGCATCCATAATTATGTGCAACTAATAATGATCAGTCAAATAGTTTTCGTGATAGAGGATACAGGGACTTGTAATATTTCGATTTCAATTTTCTGCCAACGGATCTCCACGCCGATAAAAATGCTTTCTTCAAACTCATTTTATGCTCATTACGCCTTCCTCAGAGAAACTGGTACAAGTCAATAATGAGCTTGTTGTAGAACTTAAGTTGGATTAGATCAAGAGTGTATTTATTTGTAGATTTAAATATAGGTCCATATTTTAAAAGCACAAAAAACCAATACATAAGAATCACATTGTCATAACTACTATGCACTCAACAATAAAGTGTTATTACTTCCATGCATTATATTTGTACATACTATTTCTCTATTATGAATAGTAAATACGTTCTTTACAATTCTTTCCGTATTGTTTTCAGTATGAAAGTTTTAATGTGAAATCAAAGAAGGGGAAGTATTTTTAACTGATGACGTAACAGATTAGGTATAATTGTCAAACAGGCCGTGACATTTGTGATGTGCAAGCGGCAAGCTCACTCACTTTCACCGACTAAATAAGATCTGATCAGTTATAAGGAATCTTATATAGAACACTAGGTGTCTGGGCAAAATACATGAGTTTACGATTTCGACAACTTTTATAGTTTGATGGTGAATGAAAAAGAAAATAGGGTAAGAGAGAGAGAGAGGGGGGGGGGGGTGATCTAGAAAGATAACATCGGCCATTCCCGACAGGAAACAGGGATTCAGTTAAAAACAATATCGTTTAATTATTTATAGTCCAAAGAGGCGCCACTTATTGGCTAATAGTAAACAAGAATTCTTTGAATATGTTTTGACTGGTTAATACAACACGATATCAACATTCTCCATGAAAACTGATGTTTTAGTAACTAATAAATATTAACTAAATAATTGGCATTGCATTTCAAAACCAACAATGTTGTTAAATTAATTTAGTTAGTTCTTTAATTTACTATTTCATAGATTTATCCAATTACGAAGTACAGACTAGATCTATATATAGGATAAATTTGGTAATCGCACAAAATTTCGACCTTTGTTTATAGACAGATATTCACGTTTCTTGGCCTGAGGAAAGCGAAAAGTTATGTTCAACATGCCATCCGTCCATCGTCGTCGTTGTCGTCTATACATAACCACGAAAATTAAAATAGGAACAAGAAATTTGGTATAGGTACAGGGTGTTAAATAAGTACCGGGACGGCTTAATATTTTTTTATCATTACAGAGAGAGCTACAAACATTTGCACATTGTTAATGGACACCATAACCTATTTTAGTTCGTATTCAGTGGACCGCTACTTTTCCAGGGGGACGGCCCACAAGATGTAAGTAGAAAATCTTAAACGAGAGCATATGTCGAGTTGTACATCGAATTAAAGGTCTTTATGAGTAGAACACAATGCCACAAACCCGACCTCAAAAGGTTCACCCTAGCTAAAATAGCATGGGTTTAAAGTTCATATTAAATCAAACAAAGAAAATGTATTCACCAAATAGGCCTCTCTTAGGCCTAAGAAAGTTTTTATGACTCATAGTGGGTATGCCCCAAAAAGGAAACATACTTGGTTTAGATGCAACAATCATCAATTGCTCTAGTTTTGCCTGTGAATTAATAATCAAACTGTCATGGACTTCATTACATGAACCTAATAATTGCAAATTTAAGCAATCTTTAAACGGCTGCCATTTCCGGCTCGGTTGTCCGTTTGCGTTCGGATTTCCGGCATTGTACTGTACTAATAAAGACTATTAATTGTATGTACATATCAACCTATGCTTACATAAAAAAAAAAATCAATTTGACTCCTTTATTACACAAAAATCTGTGAACAGATTTCACTTTAGATAATTATTTCTCAGTTGATTTTTAAAAAGAAGAGTCAGTTCATTTGTCAATTATGCGTTTTCCCCCTCTTTTAATGAAAATCAATCCACCAAACTGATTTGTATAAGTCTGTATAATTTGTGATGCAATTGTAGTATGTTTTGTTAGTATTTAAAAAAATGAAACACATTAAATTATTTAGACGTAATACATATTGATTTTTAAAAGTTTAAAAAAATTTAATAATAATTTAAATAAATAATTATTTTCAGTCTCAAATTGACATTAAGTCGACTACTAACTCCTATTATTGGCCATTCATAAAGTTTCTGTTAAACATGCAGTGATTTATAATTCTCATTTTTTACCATTTCAAAATTTATAAATGGGGACAATCAAGTGGTTATTACTAGACCTCAATATATTACTTATTATTTATATATTGCAACACACAAATTTAGATTCTTACGTTCGTAATATATAATCGAAATTAAAATCAAATAAACCTACGTTTATTACAATTGAACAATTTCATTATCAATTCTTCAAGATTGCAAAGTTTGGTAGTTTTGAAGGTATACGGGACATGCAATATCGGGTGGTTGTTTGCACATAAGGAGGAAAATCAATCCGCGACTTGCGCAGTAGGTGTTGGAGAGGGATACAGAATTACAATGGTTTTAGTTGCATACTAAACAACTACAAGAGGAAATGAATGAATTTTGTAATTACGTAGAATTTTTGAATTTTTAGCAAATACACGGTGGACATACATCTCCAAGTTACGAAGTCCATCACCCAATATGTTCTAACTATTCAAATGCATTTCAATTAAAACTATTTTAGCTGTGATCAATGCACATGTAATTTAATAACGATTAAACATCTCTTTCCTCGGCATCTCTTCACACTTTTAACTGTTTCAACTTGATTACAACATCCAATGAGCCTTGTGGTTGGTAACTATATGAATGAAGTGATACCAAAACCACAAATAAAACACAAACACAAATAACGTTAGAAAATTTTATAAACACTTTTGTACATTTCGGTAACATCCTCAGAGAGAGATAAACATAAATATTGGTTTATATCCCTCTGAGGATGGTAGCTATGTTACCGAAACGTACAAAAGTGTTTATTAAACTTTCTAACGTTAATTGTGTTTCTGTTTTATATGTGTTTTGGGGATGACTTCTTTCACATTGTCTCAACTTGCATAATTTTCGTTATCCAAATAATATACACTTCAACATATAATATTGGTTTTACTGTTTTCGGAATCATTAGGTGGTTGGTTCGACAAACCCTTAGTCCCCTAATTATTAGTTTTTTTTTTTTTTAATTGTAAATCACCAATTATTTCTTACAGGTGACTTAGTTTAACCTAGAAATTAATGATGGTTTTGAATTTACTAGAGATACGAAGAAAGTGAACGAGATATTTTCAACTGTGAAATCCGATTATCAATTTGTACAACCTCTCTTATTAAGTAATGGACAACTCTCAAATATTACTTAACTTATGAGATAGGGCTGCACTTTTAAAATTTTTCTATTATTATATCCCATATTATCAATTTGAAACTGGATATTGTTTGTTAAAGGGAAATTTAAGAATAGGAACTAACGTAAATTAAGAATACCTCTACACAAGCCTTTACCTTTTCCTTAGATAAGTCACTCAAGTGCTGGAATTTAATTATACATTTAATAAAACAAACAAGACGTCTCGTCTATTCATTCAGAACATTTTATTCGAATTCTGTTATTTTTTTCAAATGTAAGTGAACAAAATGTAGTATTTTTTAAACTATTTGAACGATAATCATTATTTCATGAAAATTTCAAATCGAATAAGCGTATGGAAACTTAAGTAAATCAACTGTTAATTCTTAAAAGTTTGAATGTTATTATCTTTTGGCACCATATAGAAACCAATTTTATAAATTTAAAATCATTAATTACATTAGTATATACAGTCGACTCTCGCTAACTCGAAATCTTCGATATCTTGAATTATTTTCAATCCCCTTGGAAAAACCTGTCTAAGTCGAAAAAATAACAATACATAACTCGAAATAATTTTACGGTTATATTTTACCTCTATAAGTCGAAGAGACACAAATATTATCCCTATAACTCGAAGTTCAGTAGATAAGTCGAATTCAATTTGCACTTTACCTCCACAAGTCGAAGTTTACCTCTATATCTCGAGCAACGATGAGAATGCTCCTTCTGACGAAGAAAATGAAGAAGAGGAGCCAGCAGACATTACACCTAAAGAAGCCAAAGCTGCAGTACGTATGTTTTTAGAAAAAAACCAGTGATGCACCAGACAGTGTGTTTACTTCGACTGTTTCAATCAAAAATATGATTGACAAACGTGCTGCCAACAGTCTTAATCAGAAGAAGATTACGGACTGTTTTAATCGTTGAAATTAATATAAGGACTGTACTGTTTACCGTGTATGTACACGTATTTTATTATGTATACTCTAAATACACATATTCTCTATTGATAGAGTAATATTGATACAGTTAAAAGCTTAGTTTTTAGAGGGAATAAATTACAGTACAGTACACTATTCTTTACCTCTATAGTTCGAATTTTTATTTGGTTTACCTCTATATCTCGTTACCTCTGTAAGTCGAATTTAGTCAATATTGACCTCTATAACTCGAACTATGCCTAAGTCGAACTACACGTGACTCGAAGAAAAATTGTAGTCCCATGAATTTCGAGTTAGCGAGAGTCGACTGTACATCCAATATAAGGTTACATTAACCATTTCGATATACGAAAATTTATCACCATAATAAGTATTTATTTCTGTTGTATTACCTGCAGGTCTACTGGTCAATTTTTCATCTTTTAGGTGGTAGAGTTTAATGATTACACTAACTGTCTGAATGCCAATCTATATTTTATTACTTAATTCTTTAATGAAAAGTTTGCTTCTTAATGTATTTTATTATTTTATATATTAAATTGTATATTGGATAAGAAACTGGCTTTGTTCCAGTATATTTCATTTAATGACGTAGGCCTAATATTGTAGTGTAATAGTTATTAATATAATTACAAAAATAGTAATTATTACACTGCCTAATTACTATAAATAAACTTAACCAGTATTAACGCAATTGTCAGTTTGGTCAGAATCTGTTCATAGGATATTTAAATTTTTTTTTTAATGGAACACAATATACGATGGATATTTAACACACTTTAATCATTTATGATAGTTTTATTTAAATTTAATAATTAATTTACATAAAAAACTACAATTATAAGAATAAATAAAAAGAATGATTTGCACAAATCCACACTGTACTTGGTTATAAGCCTACAATCCAGTTGCTTATGCCTTTCCGACGTAAGATCTCGGTGAAAAGCAGTCTAGGCCGCATGTACATCAACAATTTAGTTCAACCATTATATAATTGTAGAGAAATCGTCTGCATTTTGACATCGACCATTGAACTGCGTTCTATGTGCCGTGCTTTCTATTTTCCTTTCTTCCGTGATGTGGATAACCTGGAGGAATGTGATCTAATAGTCTCCGACAGTCTATACAATTCAAATTTATTTAACTATAACACAAATAAAGTGGAATTTGATAGTGAGAAGAATCTTTAGAATGTTATATTTAATCAAAAGTAATAACAATTTGTTAAATACAATATTTAGATTTATTTGTAGAAATTGGTGAAATTTTATAATCAAGAATTTCATCGTTTTGAATGAAAAACAAATTTTCTTCATAATTTTTCTAAGCTAAGCATTTTTTGTTGTTGTCCAGACAATAATAACTAAAAGAATTTTTGTATATTTAAAAAATAATACTAGTATAAAGTGTACAAAAAACAAATTTTAAGGTCTCAAAAAATTTCTTCTGGTTTTGAAAAGGAGACATTATTTACTTAGATTAACGATTTCTAGATTAAGATTAACTTATTAAAGATAAACGTGTTTCTTATCATCGGCGGTTCATTTAAAAACAATTTGCTAGTTATTCTTAAGTATTACGTTTTCTTGCAATATGGCAAAGTCGTTTGGAGTCTACATTTTGCTAATATTAGTTGTGGCGATTTTGAGAAATGAGGTATTTCATAACAAATATATAAACTTTTTTTTTTTGGTTTCTACCTACCTATAGTCTTCGTAAGAAATTTTGAGGGTGATTAAAAGTATTGGTTGAGTACGGTTTACATTTAACCAGCCAAGCTATGAACTACTAAAAAATGAAATTTTGACTAACATTGGTTTAATTGTTTCTATTGAACATCACGGGTTGAACGATAGAAAAATTGATTCTGAAAAACACTTGTGGTTTCACTTGGATTCGGGGGGGGGGGGTTACCCCCTACCCGATAAAATTTTCTTTATATCTATATGTAAGAAAGTTAACAGTATTTAAATACCAGTGCTTAAATATTGACTTGTAGTTATAATATGGACGTTAATATTATTTGACAATATTATCTTAAAAGTCCTAATTTAAAGATGTGACTGAATTTTTTCCTTAGTAATAATGGATCACAGCATATATATAATAAAAAGCAGACATCTTTTATCAATGTGACTGAATTTTGCCTTAGTTCTGATTGGATCACAGCATATATAATAAAAAGCAGACATCTTTTATCAAAACTTTTTATTTCACCCCTTATTAAAAGTTATTTGTTTTATTTTAATTTAATTTGTATATACATATATTCTTAACAATTTTTGGTTTGAAGTCTGCGATTATTTATTTAAGTTAATAACATAGTATTTAAATATTTCGGTTTTTAGTCTACTATTAATAAAATAAAATCAACTTTTGGTATAAAAAAATTCTAATAGGGTATCAAAAGTTTACATATAAATTATTTAATATATTATAACATAAAATACCTTGTTTAGATTCATACAGTTTTGGTATTTTTTAACTTCTGTATTTTTCTGTTTGGAATTACAAATTTATAATTTAGTATCAAACTTCTAATTTTTAATTTCACCTATTGGTTGGATAAAAAGTTTCAATAAAAACCTAAGAAACGCCATAAAGGAGTTAAATGTACTCAGATCACGGTCAATATAACATTAAATAATAAGAGAACCGATAATTATATTTAAACGGTTTTGCTGTTGTTGTTACATGGTGGACCCGGGAGAGTGTTGATAATGAGACTTTACATACATATACTCTGTCATCCAAACTTCGCATTGTATACATGAACGTAATTGTAATGTTTCTATTCTAAAACATTTGTTTTATTATATTAAATAACAAATTCTATTTCCATCAATTAGTCACATATTTGTACATACATTTTTGTGCTTATAAATGAAATCTCAGGTTTTAAAATGATTATATTTTTAAAGTTTGTTTTAGCTTGATCAGTTTACTTATAATCGTTAGTCAAAGAAAACAGTGTCACATTTTTCTCTTTGACATAGAAAACTTTTTTTTTATTTTTTCCCACTTAAATCTTAAGTTTCAACTTGATTTATTTAATGTCAAGATTGAAGAAAAATTAAATTAAAGTATATTTTAGATACTCATAAAATGTTAATTCTCTTTAGTGCCTCAAAACTTTAAATAATAGTATCAACTGAACCGTTCTAACCGAAAACCTTCTGTCGTAGCATTAAGCGTTTCAAGTGGAAATAACTGGAATTCCAGTACAAACAATTATAAAAGGTTTGGAATGGGCTTTTAATAGATTAGTTACGTATTCTATTAACAAGAATAATAGGAATAGAAGAGTATGATGCATTGTGTAAACGGGAGTCCTTCTTGTCATCTATGAGTTATGCGTTATGGATTTTATATGTAGTTACTTGCATAATTTTTTTGTTTTATGTTTAACAATACTTATTACATAATGTAACAATATTTCTAGTAAACATGTTGTTGTTGTTTTTAATGAACTTACTTGGTATTTGTTCAATTCATTCCTGTAACTTCTTTGAAGGAAAAATACACATTTTTTAAGGTTAATTGTTAGTTAATTTTAATATAAGTTTTGTTGTTATCTATTTACAATTTGTACATGCGTAATTTCATTCTTTTTCTTTTTTTATATGTGTGCAAAAATAACCGTAATTTAAAGTTTTGTAGACATGTATCGATCTTTACATGTAGGCCTACACAGTACTAAGGAAGATAGGAGGCTAGACCACTGGATAGAAACACTTCGAAGAAACACTAAATAAACCTATGAAAAAAAAATGAGGTAAGCCATGAAGAAATGGTGGAAGGAATTGGACCTGAATCTGAAACTATGGTATAATAAGAGATGCCCTGGAGAGTTAGAAATAGAAAATCTCCGAGAGATGACCAAATAACAAAACAGAAAAGGATATTGAGAAAAATATAGAAGGAGAGGTATGGCGCATACACAGCAAAAGGTAGATAGAGGACTTGATTGAGGGCGAGAAATTGGTGATAGGTATTCGTGAAATCGTAGAGATTGAGGCAACGTGGTTCGAATAGAGGACGACAAGTTGCCGAGGGTAATGTCGAGTGTAGGAATTGATGGCCTGAGAATAAGGGAAAGATCTAGAAGAAGATGAATTCAGGATGAGGAGTAAGACTCGAGTGTGCTGAGAGTCAGGAATTGGAAACTAGTTGCAATGGATCGAAGAGAATAGAGGTCAAGGCTCATCGTGGGCTGTGGCACCAAATGGTAAGAAATGTATCGGATAGGTGCTATAGATCAACCAATAAAAAGTTATAAACTCATCTTAAACTCGCTTAGATACAATTTAAGCAATTGAGGCTTTTAATTACGAATGGCACATGCATGCATAGACTAATACAGATTTAATAAAATGTCTTCCAAAATAATTGTTTATAATTTTAAAATGACATTTAATTTTTCTTGCTTATGTTCATTAGACGAGGGATCGCATTTTGTTATTATTTTTAGCAAACTTAAACTTAATGTTTGCAGATCACTTAGGGTAGAAAATTACCTTTGGTCGGTTTTTGTAAGACTTTCAGATACGAAGAAATAACGTAAAATCTAGTTTCAATCTTCTGGCACTGCCGATAACTTTCCGATCATTATTAATGTTTATCAATCATATTCAACGAGAGACAAAATCAAATTTACTTGTAAAATTATACTCAAATCCAGCTAACCCTATAAATACTGATTTTCTTCTTTCTAAACCTCAGGGACACAATATAGTGAGTACAGGCTTGGCAATCCCTAAAGAACCTAGCTGGGTCCTAAACTTTTTCACTTGGATTAGACCCATCGCTTTCAACTTCCCTGTCAGGGTTTCTTGACCAACTCTTGTTGTCTCCCGACCGCGGCGCTGTTATAATATTAGAGGACAAGGTGATATTTATTTTATTTTATTTTCATCTTTTTTTTTTTATAAATTAATGATGACGGTGAGGATTTTTGTCTTTTAATTAACAACAAAAAAGAAGAAAATCTCATGCTAATTTTGTGGTTATGTAGTTAAAGAATATTTTTTCCAAGCAATAACACTGTTGTTGTTTATCATTGAAAACATATTTGGACATAATTTTATGCAAATATTTCTAAGCTGAATCAATGTACAGTATTATTGTGGGAAGTTCTAGAACCTACTTCTAACGATTGTGATTTTTTTGGAAAACGATCTTGTCTAAAAGCCTAGTCTATTTATCACATTAAAATAAAATTGCCAATTCATGAAGACTTCGGTATCTCACATAAACAAGTAGTAATAATAAAATGATGTCATTTTACTCCGATAGGTCTCTAATGTCCAAGTAGAAGATCGTATTCATTACACCTAACACTCACTCAACGTCTAAGTTTTAGAAAGAACAGTTTACTACAATGTATCGTCTCCTTCGATAGACTACAGTAAGAATAACAACAATAATTATGATTAATCTGAATACAGTAGAAACTGAGATCTTTTTGCAGATAAAGAATTTCAGATCAATTCTGTTTTCATTAGTTATTTTGTTAAGTTCAATCTACATTATGTGATAAAACTTTTCATTATGACGAATTGTTTTATTGTTGTTATGATAAGCTTTTATTAGCAATACATCCTGACTATAGTATTCATGTAGATTTATTAAATGAGACCTTATTAACTTCACAGTTTATATTGCTGACGGCAAATAAAACAAAGATATAGAAAGCTGATGTCTGTCACAACTCACATGTCAACACACAGTGATGCAATGGAAATAGTTAGAGAACAAATAGTATCTTACCATCATAACATATACAAAACAGAAATGAATGACAACATTTGAAACAATTCAAATTTTTGCTGACAACTACCAGGTTAATAATGTTTTATAAAATGACTTCATTTGAGACATGAAACAAACGTCATAATTATTTAGGTGTATTTATAAAATTAACTTATATACACCTGTAAGTTTTCTGTGATGAGCACTTAATCACTATTAATTTTAAATGTCCATAGATGGTCTCAATTTGAATTTAGGTGTAAAATCATGTTATGTTCTTTTTATACTATGTAAGAACATTGTCCATTATCTTCTTTTACTAAAAAATATAGATTTTGAATATGTATTTAATACATTTCTGACTATTGTAGAAATGTATCCATCTTTACATGTAAAGATAAAAACACAAAACTGAGGAAGATAGGAAGCTGTTATTCTAAATTGTCAACATTTTTCAATTAAATGTTTAAATGTTTATATATATATATATATATTATTTGCAATTTTAGTTCTTAGTAATCTAACTATTTGGACATTAACTCAGTATGTTTACTGGTGTGTTTCTATAATTTAAAAATTTAACAAAACTGATTTATTTTCTACATTTTTGACAATATTCTTAACCATTTAAACTGGTCTTTCAGTCATTCATTAGCTTTAAGGTATTTTTTTTTAGTATTACTGTAATTACACTGAATATGCATTTCTCTGAAACATTTTATTACCTAAACGAGCCAAATATAATTTTGTTAGTACAGACTACTTTAGGAACTCCTAGAATTTGATTCATTTTAAAAATCTTTTATCTCTATCCATGTATCGTATTTTTAGTTACTGTTTATATTGCCGTCGGACAATCATTTACATTCCTTGTTTATTTTCATATTTCAATACATGACGCGTTTGGGCTTATTTTCACTAGGTACTGTCATTTTCAAATCACACAATGTCAATAAATAAAATACAAAACAAAATTGTGGTAATCAGTCAATTATGTTTAAGGTTCACATATCTAATAAATCAACTGTAACTATTGCAATTGGGAATTTGTAGAGTAAAAGTAGTTCTTTTTTATTGCTATTTGTATTCTGTAAACATAGACTATACTATACTTTATAATTAATTATGATAGTACTCTATATGTAAGTTA
Source organism: Aphrophora alni (assembly GCA_963513935.1). NCBI lineage: Eukaryota > Metazoa > Arthropoda > Insecta > Hemiptera > Aphrophoridae > Aphrophora > Aphrophora alni. The sequence continues at coordinate 88,118,173 of OY740767.1, forward strand.
TTAATGAGTCAATAAACAGATTCACTAGTTTTCAATTTTTATGTTTTCGGCTCGTATGCAAGACTCCTATATAAAAGTGTGATATTATTTTCTTTGATTATTTGGAATGACTAACTAAAATTACTAAATAATTTTTAATACATTTTTGTAACTTTTGTTTTAATTCGTAATTTTTCTTTACTCCAGAGTCTTGATCATATTCGATTATACTCGTAACATAATATACTCGTACTATGTTGAATTTGATTAAAATCTAAAAACTCTCATTTATATACGATCTGGACAAAAGATCATCTACATGCAAACATTAACCCAGGAAGATAAGTTTAGTATGTTTAAATTATATTTTAAAGTTTGAAACGCTTTTCCTGCTATGTGAACTCTTAATGCTAGAAATATTCAATTACAGTCTATAATACGTACTCTACGACCAGTCAAAATTTAATTCTTACCATAAATAATAATGTTAAATTTTTTTTAGGAACTTCGACATACTTCACAATTATTTTTCCTTTCCAGTAATCGATTTTGGCATTTGTATGGAGTATATAATAAGTTTGTAATTGTGTATGTCCCAAAAGCAAAACTCATTTCAACCTTATAGATATTAAATTCAGCAATATATTGCGGCTCCTTTAGCACAAATGCGATAGGAGTCTTGACTATTTACATAGTATGTCTATGTTATTTAATTATTTAACCTTATACTGATTTTTGTCTTTATTGAACTTTATATTACAGGTTGAGGACTATTAAAATAGTTGTCTGAAAATATTATTATGCTTTTGTTCACTTTTTACAATTAATAATAGATCTTGACTTATTTTGGTGAAATTGTCTATATTATAAACTGTAAAAAGTATATGACTGAGTCATTCTATTCAGATAATGGAGTTAAATGTGAGATATTCATGGTTTTACAAAAAATTTCAAAATCTTAGCGAAGTCTTAAACAAGATGACATCCAGCGTAGTTGGTTGCTGCTGAAACAACATTTCTAAAAGATACCTTTACAATACAAAAAATTAATAAAAAAAATCTGATTTTAAATTTTACCTCTTGGTTCTTAGAAAAACAATTATTCACTTAACCTTAAATAACTGATATTCCTGACATATTCACATCTTGCAGATATTATAAAGGATTTCAATATTTAAATTTCCTTATTTCTTTCTTTTGCAATCTAACCGACATCTCATATTTCATAGAGTTAATAAGACCATATAATTAGGAATAACAAATAAAGTCGTAATCACTATGAAAATCAAACAATTATGACTGACCTTCAGCTTTACACGAAACTATTAGATATCTAATTATTCTCATACACAATGACGAAGATAATAGTTGTTTCTATTTCATATACACGCGCATTTCCCATTTTGTTATTATTGGTTAATCACTTTAAATATAAAGGAGTTAATAGTATTTAAGCAATAAGTCTGCTTATGGTTTTTCCCTGCTCAAACTTGCTAATGTATAATCTAAGGGCTGTTTGTTGATGGTTTATTGTTTTATTTTTTCACAATTAGCCTACGTATTATAAAGAAATTATAGTGATGATGAATAAAAAGTGTCGAGGATAATAAAGAAACTACCAATTTCCTCCTTAAGACCAGTGTCCTTAAGAAATGGTTTTCTGTTTTGAACTTTTTGTTAGTCTGACTGTCCGAGTTTTCTAAGTAAATTCAAAATCGGTTTCAAAAGTACTGTATTTCGTTTTGGAATAAGAACCGGATGGTGCCCAATAATAATACTGCATGCACTTTAATTTAAAAAATCAAATCAAAACCCTGATTTCCTTAAGTTCTCTTTTATTCTTATATATATGACGTGGATATAGTATAGGTCCATACTTTTTTATATCTATAAGTATTAGTCATTTCTTTACAAATTCACAGATGGCATGTATTAATAAAAACATAAAAAATAGAATCTCCAATAAATCTGTAATTATCAAAAACTCTATGATCATAGTCAATCAGTATCAATTATACTTTTACTGAAAGAAGAAGGTTATTTGAGTCACTGTTTGAAAGCGCTAGTAAAAGTAATTAATAAAAAAACTGCATTAACTAAAGATGTTAAAAGCTCAATAGCATGACAAAAACAACGTTTTAACCAATTATAATATCTAAATAAATTTCTAGTATATTTCCGATTAGCATGGGAATGTTTTTGAAAGGGTTTGCAACACCATTTATTTAAGTGGACCGTTTGTACTATTTATAATGTTGGTAGTACTGTATTAATTATCGAACTTAGAAAAAAAAAGTGTGTTTCTAATATTTTATATCTTGTATTTAAATAACTTGTTTAACCTTTACAGTTACCTACTGACTGTAGTCTTCCATGGTACTTTAACTATTCGCAGGTCATCTAGAACGCCCTGTCTACGCGGAAGCTGCCTACGTGATACGACAACATGTTCAGGGGGAGATGACATCTAGCTCTCCCTCTCTCTTATGTTCCAGATTGCCGGAATAGTTATGGTATACCCCGATAAGACTAAATTATTTCATGATTTTATATAACGTATAATTTACCTGTGAATCTTGTGACATGAATACACATCGCTGTACACGAGATATAAACAAAACATCGAAAAGAAAATTACGTAAAAGTAATATAGGCGTAAGTTGTAACACACGACTTCACACAAATATTATAAACATGTGTTGTCCTACAATTGTGAGATTATAACTGACCCTCTTAACTGTGGAATGTCAATGTTTAATTATCTTCACTTGCTACGTTCTTACAATACGACGTCACTTGCTTTTGACTCATTCAAACTAGGACATCCTTCGTTTCTGTCATACCAAGGAAAACCCTGATATGTATTGTCTTATGACATATGATCACTATTGCAATGTCATTTTTCAGTGACTCACAGTTAGTGGTATTGAATCTCTTAATAAATGAACTTGGTTAAAAACGTTTTGATTTTGAACACCAATAAAACCTAAAATAACTGATAGAAATTTAGAAAATACCAAATAGTTTTCTTTTGGAACTCATTAATTTCTCAACAACGTTATTCCGTAAGTCTTTCGAACTTCTATTCCTAATCCTCTAAACGATGTAAATCTATTCGAAGTTTGTACTTCAAAGATTTTATAATCCTCTTCTCATGTTTAAAACTTGTTTAAATGTCATTTATGTTAACACGTTAATTGTAAAATTGTACTAATTGAGAACGTGATTTATTTTTTGCTTAAGGGCGAAAACCTCTTGATCATAATCACTTTATAAAAAAACAGGAAAAAATCATCAAAAGGCCCCCAGCCTTCGAATATCCTTATAGTGTCCGAGTCGGAGGAGAACAGAAATTGGTCAAAAGAAACCTGATACGAAAAATGAAAGATAGGATAATAGAGTGATCTAACGCGAGACAACATGCCCATACTCACTATGAGGTGGGTTCAGATATTAATTGAGTATTACGCTTCTTCAGTTAGTTACGCCATTTAAAACACACTCAAGTTAAAAATTTCTGCGTAAATAATGAGATGAACAACGTTCATGAGCCGCTTGACGCGTAACCTAAATAAGTAACTTACATTCACCTGATAACTTGCCGAGAGAATTTAATGAACAACAGACAATTGCCGTTTCAAATAACAAGATGTCAATTATTTTTTAATTAGACTCTAAACACATAACAATGTTTTCTATTTCACTTCCTTCTTTGTATTGACGAAGTTCGGAGTGATGAACTCTCTTTCAAGGTGAGCCAAATTAATTATACGATAAAGTAATCGTAATTACGAGATAAATTCATACGATCCCATGATTTATTTTAAAAACCTACTTGAAATATGCAATTACCTTTCTACTCCATATTTCAACGTTTATAAAGTGAACGTCATGTTCTTGGATTACTTGTTATTATGGCCCTTTTACTTTCTCACTTATGTAGTGTACGATACAACAAACATTAGGTTTCGTGATTCTTTATGTCCACTAAATTAGTTTTACAAAATATCTGATTTTTTACATGCCAATAACCAGTAGGTAGAAACAAAATTTAATGAAATTATAGAAGTAATTTTACCCTATAATTCTAAAATTTGTGAATACTTGGTAAAATAGTATTAGAATCTTACTTAAATTGCACTTTTATATTATGTGGGTGAAATAATTTAGATCACAGTGCCCCAAGGCATGTAAACTTGTGATTCCTTAAGCCGTTTATTCAAGATATTGACAGTTGCGGGTAGATTGTAGCTAATGATGAAATATGTCTCCATTCATTTTAATTGAACAAATGTGTGGCAAAATCAGACCAAAATGACGTAGATCTATAACTATTAGCACTTGTGGGAAAGTTTAGCAAGGTTTATGCATAGTTTATATAGTTTAAATCCACTGTTTTACTTGCATGTTTTTAAAGTTGGTGGAATCAATCACATGGTTCAATCACTTTGGTAGAATTTAAATAAGTTGAGACGTAACATGGAACAGACTTGGTGACATTAACGATTTTTTAATTTAGAGTATATTAAAATATAACCTGACAATTTATAAATATGAAATAACGTAAAGACGACTAACAGTTTGTAAATCTATAACAGTACAATGAAAAGAAGTAATAAACAATACAGAAAAATTTCAGAGCAAACCTCTACCATATAAAATGATTTTAAAATTCTCTTCTCTTCTGAATCAACAAAAACAAAACTATGATAAAAGAAATTTTTAAGACTTGCTGATTAGTTACAATTTAGTTTATAAAAAAAACAAAAAAGCCGTTTAGTAAATTTAATAAACAAAACTATTAAATACAGTAACCCAGCAACACAGTACAAAAGTTGTAAAACATTTGTTTATTTAAATAAAAATTCATAATGAGATATTACTAAATCGTACTGATAATCAAGTTTAATTCTTTTTAAATAAAAAATATAGTGTACAAAAGTAAATTTTGTATATGATTTATGACCTATTTGAAATTATTTTGTTAGAGAATTTCTAACTTGACACCATAAAATTACAGTAATCATGCCTCTAAAACACATTTTGTCAAGTAATAAAAGTAAATATTATACCGTATATATGGTTACTAGAATTTTTAACCTATTTTTTAATAAAAGTTTGCACTTACATTTATTTTTAAAATAGCTTGGATAGGTTTCTTGTTAAAAAATAAATAAAAATAATAATTAAATAAAGTTCAATTAGAGATAGCTATTTTACACCCCTGTGTTTTCTACTGTAAAAAATAATTACGGTAAATTTTCACCATAAAACCAATATATTATTTTTTTTAAATCGATAATAAGGTATAAGGTAGCCGAATTTTAGTGGGGTTCAGGTAAATTTGACTAGTAATCAAGGTGTTATTATTCGTTTATATGCTTGTTAGTAAAAGATCACCAAATTTCAAAGTTCCGGATTTTTGTCAAGATTTTTTGGTTGTTCCATCATGTAGATCTTATATTAGCATCTGTAGTTTGGCGATCTACATACGTTCATAATATCCAACAATAATAATCTCAATAATATCCACAAATATCTTTTTTAAATTCGCGTCCTACCATGGATGAGTATCAGCTGCGCGACAATACTTTTTACGTATTACAGTAAAATTACAAAGTTTATATATGTTTTCTACACATTATATTCAACGGATTTAAAGGACTTATAATAAAATTCTTACGACAGAAAACAAGTCAAGTAGCGAAAATGAAACACAATTACAGTATTGCACAAACTGTATTATAATAAGGGTATACATTAGTACCATGACAAAAGCCTTGCAGCCGTCTAGAATTTTACCTTTCTTATCGTAAAGTAAAGATAAACTGATGTAAATGGCATAAATGTGTTCTTAATTATTAAAATTATCATCATTATAGTAAAAAAAAAAATTAACTGATTAGAAAAAATTTTACATTCCTAAATTCGATGTGTTTACCTTTGACTGACCAAAAAAACAGAGCAAACTAATTGAAACCGTTACCTTTTTGAGAAAGTGGAGGGGGTTGAAAGAAGGCTAAAATTAAAGAATCGTTAATAAAAGTGGAAGCTTTAAATTATCAATTTTAAAAGTTCACTGTATGAGATATAAATTCGTGTCGTATGCTGCCATTCTTTTATAAATAATTAAAGTCTATAATAGATGTAAAAAATAGTTGAAATAATATTTGTAGCTTATGAGATAATGAACATTTTTCTACAAAATGAAGGGTTTCTTAATAATTAACAATTATTAAACTTGTTTATTATTAGATAAAGATTTATACACAATTTGTATTTATTTTCGTAGATTAATAGTCACAAAATAAAAAAGAAAGACACACAGTAGCCTACTGTTATAAAATTATGTTATATTCAAATGTATTTCTATTCAATTGATGGTAGGTACTTACTGAAATTATAATACAAATAAATTATTTAAGATATTTAATGTTGAATAAAACGTTATGTAAACTTACGTCCCTAATATGCTATCACTACTTATGTTTAAATAGTTGGGGACTAATTCAATTCATCATTTCTATCATCGAAATTATTATGTATGAAATTGGTGGATTAAGTATAACACTATTGCTGTTTTACTAAGTGAAATAGAACTAATTCATAATATTAGAAATGTTATGCTTGATTATTTTTGGTTTATGTAGGAGAATCTTATTGAGGAACAATCTTTGTACCCACAAGATAATCAATTTTAAATTGAAGCTGATGCAGGATTTAAGTTTCACTTAATCGGCTTTAATAAGCCACTGGTAATTTTGATTCTTCTGGGTGATTTTTCTGTGTGATCTTTACCATCTATTTTTCAATTTTGGATTTGAAGAAAAAAATCTGCATGAATTATATACAACAGTGATCAGTATTGGCGCCAAAGATTCAAATTTTCTAAACTATTTTTCTAATGATTTTTTTTAAATAAAAAGGGATGGTAAATCTCATAGATAATAATGTCATAGAATTAATACATTCGAGTCGCCTCCAAATTTAAAATTGCATACATGTGTCTAAAATTGATAATAGAAGTAAAATATTACTCAAGAAGGTGTGCTCTCAAGAGAATTCTACTCACCATAACACATAATTCTGCCGTATTATATATGTGATACTGCGCATTCTTTACTACATTGATTAGATACCTAGTATATACTATTAACCTTATACAAAAAATAAGTAATTTTAATCTTATATGATAAAGAAAGGCTCACCTAATTATAATAAGTGTCATGTCAGGAAAATTTTACAGTAAACAAATAAATAAACACTTTCTCCCCAACAGATTGATTTCAGTAAAATGTTACAAAGATTAACCTTCATCCTCAGTTGTTCAGAAGTTATAATAGTCATACCCTTAGGTCACATAATGATCTTAAATAATAACACAGGTAATTTATACAAAACAAAACGATAGATTAAATTAAACATATAATGAACATACAATATACAATCAATAACATAAAATATAAAACATACAATCTCGCTTCCCCCTTAAAAAATCATAGACAGACGAAGAAATATGCACATTAAGAACATAAAATATATAAGAAAAACAAAGGCCGCTTAATATAAAAATGTATTTAAGAATTTAAAACCATAAGAAGAGAAGTAAAGGGGGGGATAAAAATCCATAATCAAATTAATAGACAAAAAATGGCCCTCAAAGTACGATGTGATTAAAACAGGGAGCCAGAGGGACTAATTGGGAGGTATTTTCGTTGTCTAACAAAAATCAGTCTCGATTGTATTCATAGATGATTAATGTCTGGGAGGACGATTTAAGCACCTTTTTAAGTTGAGATTGAGTTCGGATAAAGCGTAATCAGATGCAGCAACAACATGACTGACGAACTAACTGTTGAGCTTTGCAATTAATACGCCACCACTCCGCAAGTCCGCTCAGTTTTCATCGCCATTTTTGGTATTTGATAAGAGGCGTGATAGTAATATTAATAATTTCTAAGAAACTTACACCGACCTGGGATTTAATAATAGTCTAACGACATAAAGTGTCATGCGTTAACTGGGTTGTTTCACAAACGTGTAATTTTCCTATTTACATGAAACGCTACCTTGTTTATGTTAATGTAGGCTACCTCTTGTGTAGAATATGTTAATATGATGGAAATAATTATTTCCTAATAGCGCGGGTTTCTTTCTTGTTAATTTAATTTCTAAAGTTGTAATTGCACAGAGTCTCTTGTGTGTTGTCTACGGTGCCTACACATGTTTGTACGAAAACAGATTTGCGAATTTGTGTTTGTATGTAATAGGTGTTGCTATCATCGTATATAACTTTGTACATATGTAATGTGTGTATAAACATTGTAGCTCACGAGTGTATCCCTTGCTTTAAATCAAATTTGGCACACACACACACACATGCGCAGAGGTGCTCAGATGTAGATTTATAGTGTAGTCAAATGTTTTACGAAACGCATTGGTTTTATTCTTATGACAATTAAAAATAACAGCGTTTTTGTTTATTTGTTTATGGTGTAAAGACTTTTCCTTCTAATTCTCTTTATTATGATGTCATGCTTGTGATTGAATATATGCTGGGAAATAAACCTTTAAGCAAGTCAAGTAGGTGCTGAAAAAATACTGGAAGTTTGAGAATGGTGAAACTATTCTTCGTGAGTGGGTGGAAACATTTGGAACAGGACCGCCATCTAGAGAAATCGTTTACATAATCAACGATCAATTTGAGACAACAGGTTCTGTACATAATAGAAATGCATATGGTTGACTGGTCACTACAACGATAGAATATGGACTGTCTTATTGTCTCTTTTATGAATATCCCGAAAATATCCCAACTATAAGTACCTTATGAATTTTAAAAAATCACTGCGAAAATTGCAACATCGTCTTGGAATGAAGTTTATCGTTCGAGAGTTATCCATGGTTTACTATAGGATGATCCTACCCGGCATCGTCGGTTTTGTAAAATTTTAATAATTAAAGAAAAGAAAAAGAATTGGTCTCATGATTAAAATCCTGTGTTAGAGGAAACTTCCTTTGTCTGGAGATGTAAATCGTCATAATTTACTATTACCAAGATAACGCTCATGTCATCACTTAATAACAACTTAACGAGCTGTCTGTAACAGTTTGGGCTGAATTTTAATCTTAGTTCTTTTCTTTTTTATCGAATGGATCTCACCATCACCCGACCTGACATCCATGGATTTTTTTTTCTGGGTATTTGTCAATAAATAAAGTATTCTCTCCCAAGACAAGAAACATTGGGAATGATTTTACTGAGTTTGACGTCGCCTAAGAACTCTACCGTTGGTTGTGCAGCAGTCTCCAAGATACGACTGTGTTCATCATGGTGGTCAACAATTTGAGCATCTCTAGTGCTTCTTGTACACCTTTTACCAATTCCATTATTATTATAATAAGTGTTAAAGTATGATTTTTTTTTCAAAAGTATAAAATATTTATTCAATTTTTAACCTTTGTACTAACACTTCTACATACTAAAACGCGTAATTCGTGTTCCTTAGGTATCAACTTTTAAGGAGGGATTTGCAAGAAGAATTAAGGGAAGAATAACAACAAATTTGCTAATAATCCATAACTACATTAGAGCATTACTTATTGTTTTGAATATAATGTTATCAAATTAAAACAATATCGCTACTTAGTCCTCTTGGAATCCTTAAGCCTCGACTGGAGTTCAAATTATGTTATTTAACAACTCATAACTCGATGCTAGAAAAAGAATCGAGATGGCTCATCGCAACTTGCTTCGACAACAGGCTGCTTATTGTAATGAAGACACGGTGTAGCTGAACGAAGAAGAATTGGACGAGTATGGAAAAGTCAGCCACAGTTCCAGTGATCCAGTTACTTCAAACAACCCATTATAATTGAAAGTGTTGCTATGTGGATTCAAGGTCGTCTGAATTTTTCTTGTAACTGTAATAAATTAGCTGTATTAACGTAACTGTGACATTTACATACATATTTTTTAAATTAAAATTAAACTTGAACACAATCTCTCACAAATGTGTTTATTAAATAAAACGCATTTCAACGACAACACCGCCATCTTTAGTAATGCATGAGTTACATAAATCGAACTATAACTCAAACAACTTATTCTCGCTAAAACGAGGTTTCTTTTATAAACATATTTGTAAGAAATTGTGTTTAAATTTATGTTAATTTTAAAACATCTCGTAGGTCAAGCTCAATATTTATTTATATATTTTTAAAATTTCAATCAAAGTGTAAATTAAAATTTTACCTTTATATATATTTTACCTGCATAATACAGTAAAAATAAATTCATTACACAATAGTACTTATTGTGAATTATTTTACATCACGATTTACACCTCACTATAAACCATCAGTTTATATAGTGCATAAAAATAATTTTATTTCTTGGTATAAAAATAACCAAAAATATACATATATTATACATAAAGAATGAGGGATTGGGAAGGGATCGAGAATTTGTTTTTTATACTTACAGAGTGTAGAGGATTCAAAAAGACACAAAAATTTGCTTACGTAATACTGGAACTCCTCCTTAAATAAACTATGTCAATTTCACACACAAACATATTCGATCAGAAACATATAAGGAACCCCATGTTTGTTTTCATTTGCATATTAATAGCAACTTTTAAAATTATTATAATATATTTTTTAATCGAGTTCTGAAACTATATTTAAGAGACTATATGACATATAATTTAATACTGAGCGTTATCTATTTTAACTAACGCATAATTGTAGTTGATTTTATAAGTATACCAATAAGTATACACACACTGTAATCAAATATTTTTACAAAAAAAATTACTAGGCTATGATTAACGCATGAAATTGTTTTTTTTTTTGAAAATCCCAAAATCTGTATTTTCATTGAAAGAAAATATTAACAAATAATTTTGTAAATGAATTTTACTTAAAAGCTCTCGTAAGCTAAATATAACACAAGATATATTAGGAAGATACTTTCCTTCAAATCCCACCTCCATTTGACTTTCCCATTCAGGTTGCACCGATTAGAAGGTTTGATTACAAATAATGCTCAAGCGGAACTGGATGTTCGCATACTTTGACAGAGTGTAATGACTTTCTATTACTGAAGAGAGCGGAGCGTTAGGTGTAGAAAGCGGGGTACATTGTTGGACAAGGAAAGTTGGAACTATGACCTAATCAACAAATATTTGATCACCATTCTGAACTGGAAACATAATCAACTCATATGATACAGGAGTTTCTCGTAGTCCAATCAATTGTATGTTATTAGAGTCCTTAGGTAGAAAGTTTTAATATTGTAAAATAATTATAATTAATGATGTAAGGAAAACATGGCGGTGTTGACGATCACTATCGAACACTAAGAAGTGGTGTGAAACTTTATATATAAGATTATGTATGTGTGTGTGTGTGTATGTGTTTTAGTAAACTATCCGTGACTTGTTAATATTCTTACTTTTAAAAAAAATAATTTGGTATAAAGGCTTGACTTTAAGATTAGTTTCTTAAATAGAAAAATTTATTGGTACGTTTCAAAATGGCTACTTTTTATTCAAAAAATAGGTTTTTGGAATTAATGATTCACACCCTACTACGTTCCACAAATAGTTCTTTGAGGTACGGCTTTTTAAAAACAGTCTCCAATAATTGTACGTGAAACTAATGAAAGAATTATCAGTAGAGAAACGTAAATTTAAACTACACAACCTCATACGGGGGGGGGGGGCTCATCAATCGAGAACAAGTATTTGATTATCAAATTTATCAAGTAAAGATTCATTTTACTATTCATTAAAAATACATTAAATAATTATGTAATACATAAAAAACACTTTCAAACCGTTTCCTATGAAATGTAATGGTAGTTTCTTCTTATGGGCTTACATAAACCTGCAAAAATAAATACGAATAACATTTGTAGTCCCAGTTGACTATATAAACCTGTCATAATTCTATGTAGTTTGGTTATTTATTAGTTTCTATAAATACCAAGGTTGAGGTCGACAAATGAATGGATCAAAAATAACAAAAGAAATATCACCAACGAGACTCGAATTAGCTTTCGTTTAGAAAATGAAATAAAATGAAGATTTAATGATCAGGAACTATACGAATATATGTTTTCAGTTCAGTTTGGTCATTTGTTTTAAATGGAACTTCACTTTATTTGTAGAAATTGTAGTCCACAAGGAGTTGAAAAAAACTTAATACTTTCATTTATAAAAGTCGACACTTTAAGTTTTCATAAAAAATTATTGGCATGTGAATGTTAACTATCCAAGGAAAGTAACAAATGTCATGAACGTGAAATTACAATTCTGAAATCACAAGAGAAAGTGTTAAAGAAAATTCAGACCGTTGGATTACAAATTAATAAATTTCTCTTTGCCTGATAAACATTTTTACTCGGTTCGGAAAATATTTATAACCATCTTTGAGTGTTGTTTCTATCAAAAATGTGATATTCTTATCACTATTATATTGTAGATAATAAAAATAAAAAATAATTCACAAAACATAACATGTTTGGTAAGTAAATAGACACATATGTTTTTAAAACACACATTTATTTGAGTAGTAGTCGATGATTTGTTTGATTACATTAGTAGAACCTAATTAATTTGCGAACTTCCTAATACTGATAGCTTTTGTCCGTATTCTCAATTCAAAATCATCAGGCTGATATGTTGGAAGTTGTATTCTTGAAAATAACAGAATAAAGTTAAGGGCAAATTAATACTATACTTTAAAAGTCCTACTAATTAATACTAATACTAATACTTTTGTTTATTTATTTCCGTAACCGTAATTAATTTATTTTCTTAACCTTGGTTGATTTTTATTGAAATATAACTGTTGGAATATTTTGTTTTTTCTATGACAAAAGCAGCTACAATTTAGTAAAACGTTTATAAAAATAAAGGATCCTTTGCCAAAATCTGATTACAAATTTAACTTTTAAAAACAATTGCTTTTTATACTGTTGTTCAAATAAAACAGTATATTTCATCAGTAGGGTCAAAAGTGAAGCTTTCCAATACAAGCTCAAGTTTAACGGCTGAAGCGGAGCCGAGGCCGGAAAATGAGCGAGGATCGAAAAGATTCTTTTGGTCCTAGTGATGAACTATATTTTTTGTTATACTGCAAACAATATAAGAAAACAATTGTATAAAAACTAAAATGTTATTCCCTATTTACCTTCAAAAGTTTGGACAAGTTACACAAGTTTACAGCTATTACAGCTGTTTAGTTTGTGTTAGTGGTACTTATTTATAAAATCGATGGTAACAGCTGTTTTATCTGTTATTTACAATCGAGAGTATCGGTTGTTTTTATAGATTCTTTACAATCGTTAATTAATTCGTACAAGCGAAGTAACAGCTGATGACCTCGACCTCAGCTGATGTTTTTAGGTCCTAGGTCTAAAAAGATCAACTTTAGCATCTCAATGCAAGTATTGAAAACAGTTGTTTTTGAAGCAATATGGCGAAAAAATGTTTAATCTATTCTCCTACTTACAATTTTTAATCATATCTATATTTACAATTTTGTTTAAAATTTATAATAACCATTTGTAGAAATTATCAAAGTTAATGGAAATATTCAATTTTGATGTAGTAATGAGAACATGAAATTTCTTAACTCTGTTGTTTCTCTAAAACCCAGATTTCTAAAATCATAAACATAATTAGTGTTGTAAATGATTACATTACCTGACCTCTGACGTTAGTCGAAATCTCACAGTTTATTGTTAACATCACATTCTTCTAGATCTATCCAGAAATTTTTGACGCACATAATTTGTAGTTCACCTCCACCGTAATTGTCCCCTTCCTTTCTGTCAACGGAATTCGGGTCCATCTCCTACGACTGTTTTAAAACCTGTTATCCCAATCACGAGATAACAAAAAACATTTGTTTTTAAAAGAATAATATTAATTACTCTGTGATAGTTTTGACCGTGAAAAAATAATCTCAAATTCTTCACCAAATGTATTACTTTAAATTGCTTTAATGATTTTTCTATCATTCCAAGGGGCTCACAACCGTAGTCAGTACAACCGTAGCAATTCCGCGGACTATAGCTGAATCTACACTTTTGCACGTAGTCTTGGGTAACATCTCTCTCTTTGATCTGTCCTATAAAGTCTTCTAGAGGGTTACCGATCTTTATTCTTATGCTCTTTTATTCCTTTTTTTTAAGGCGGTGATGACCAAGAAGTTTTCACCTTTAAACAAATAAAGCAAACTTGAATCATTTATCTAAACTGAAGTCTGAAAAAAAAAACAAAAAAAAACTAGTTTCTTGATGATTAAGTAAAATAAGAATATTTAGTCACTAAATGTTCACTTTCCATAATAATACGTTTTTGTTATTTTTTTATAATACATATTGTTAAAATATTGAGTTTATACAACTGAATATGACATCTACTGAGTGTAAATTGTCGAGTGATATTTAGTTTTACTTTTGACTTTTTAAATTAATTAATTTAAAATTTGACGTTATTTTTTTCTGTAAAGTAGAATCAGTTGGTCTAAATATGAATCAATAACTTTCTATTTGTAATGTGACTCCCGTAACAATTATTGTAATTTTTATAACATATCATTCGTTTAGAGTTTCTGTGATGAAACTTCAGGCAGAGATGTTAGCCTTGGATTTAAACTCGCTTACAATACATTTAGCTTCCTACTTTGGATAAAATTAGTTGACCTTAGAAAGCTATACAAATGTAGTTCTTAGAATGTTTGTTTAAGAGAAGTCCACTCCACTTTGTCTTATTCCATAGAGATTGATCAAAACAATTTTGTAGAATTTCATCTGTTTTCCTGGAGAATTATTTCATCTAGCTAAGGTATAAGTTCTCACTACAGGTAGCAACTGAAATTAGTCTAATACTTATACAAAAATATTGCACAGATCGATCACCTGTCTCCAAAACCAAAGATAATTATTGACAAAACTCTGATTTCGCTAGTTGTCAATCTAAAAGTGAAAACTAACCTTGGACGCTGTATTAAAAAAAATCAAGCTTGCTTCGTTTGTGTTATAAACACATCCTCATTGTATGTCATATTTGATTAAAATTGAGCTTTTAATGACAATAGTTAAAAGTCATTTTAGTTTTTGCCAGTTATTCCCGTACTGTAACATTTTTGTACTTGCTATTTTGCACACGCTTTTGGGTCATTAATCTTCAGATTTCGATAAAATTTGAATGAAATCAGTGGAGTCAATTTTGATAAATTAAGTATTTTATAACAGCCCCGTGGCCATTTTTGTTAGTTTTCTACGGATAACTCTCGAACCGTTATATGTAATTTTATTAAAATCATTAGAGCCTATTTTGAGAAAATGATAATTAAGGCTGCCACCCCTAAATTTTGAGTTATCAAAGTCCCGAGATTTTACCAAAACACCAACATACCAAATTTGATTATAATCTGTCCACGGGTTGTAGAGCTTTCTTCATACTATAGACGGCTGACAATCATCGTTCCATAAACCACTTTTTTGGACTCAAGAGACTTAAAATCGGAAATATCCGCAAAAATCAATATCAATTATTCTTCTTTACCACTCCTGAAGTGGAATTTGTGAATATGGTTAAGATGCTTTCAAACTTTAGTGTAAAACGAGAGAACTTATCGAGATCCTGGGTAGTCAATGATCAAATAAATATAGATCAGCTAAGTTTCTAGCCAGCAATACAGTCAAGTATAAGAATACAAACTGTAGCTATTGCTATCTCTTTCTCTCTACACCAGTGATTATTAAGAGTTCAGCAGTGCTATCCATGGGAGAGTTTTGGCTCTCTGAATCGCACAAGGGCTCTCTTAGTGTGGCAATCCTGAGGCATCAACCCTTTCTTCACCATTTATTATTAAGAGTTCAGCAGTGCTATCCATGGGAGAGTTTTGGCTCTCTGAATCCCACAAGGGCTCTCTTAGTGTGGCAATCCTGAGGCATCAACCCTTTCTTCATGTGATCTTGGCTTCTCTTTTGTTCTCTTCCCACCCTGACGCTATTAGAATATTATTAAGGCGATGATGACGGCAATGATTTTTTGCCTTTAAACCAAGGAAAAGCTCTGTGTAATATTTAGGAATCTTTGAACAAGTTCTAAATACCAACAAAATCTCTTGATAAAATTTTTAATTGATAATATTTTTAAGTAGTATAAAAATAGTTTTTGCCCAAAATAAATTATTTTGTGCAACTTTAAAGTCTTCATATAATAATGTTTAATAGATCTACAATGATAAAAAATAAGAGAGTTCCGAAACGAAAAAATCAACTGCATAACCTCAACTTTAGGTAATGTCAGTAATAATATATATATCATCGGGATTTATAGCTGGAATTTAGTCAAATTTGAAAATGTTTTCCAGTATATTATTTGAGAATCGTACTTGGGGTTACAATAACTCATTTTGATATGATAATATTCTTGTCAATGTCATTCTTTTCTCTTGCAAGTATTATCTTATTTTAAAACTTCTAACATGACCATGACGTAGTATAATGCAGAACAGGCAAGAAACTTTTAAAAACCAAATAGACCCATAACTGTTATCACATAGGAACTATCTGAATTGTAAAGTTAAAATAACGAGTCCAACGAGACATACGGGTTTGCTAACAAAAATCGATGAACAGAATAAACTTTTACTTGGAGAGGATAATGAATTGTAATCTATTCCATAATTACCTGTAGAGGTCGTAAACAATTGGAAACTTGCGTATTTGAAAGTGCGTGAGTAACAACTCTCTCTATGTTGTAGTAACACACACACATGCGCGCGCACACATACTTCCTCGTCATTATTGTCATGAATTGAGGTTATTAGGTTAAATATAGCAACTGTCAAAGGCATAGGTTACCGAGAGTAAGGATAACATTATCATTAAAGATGTTAAATCACACGCTCAGTTCTCTTACTATATCTAATTGCATTGCTTATAATAAATTGAATTGATAATTTAATAAACAGTTTGTTAAGATTATAATTCAATTATTTAATTAATTTTGAGTTCAGACTAAAGTAATGTCTGACGTTGAGTGACTAAATTCAGTTATCTCCACTCGTCCATTTAGTCTACGTTTATTGCCCAAGCTCTCTTACATCATCTCCAGCTCTTAGTAATCTACGCTTTTCCTGGAGCAATGTCGTAAAAGTTCTTATTTTGGAGATCCATAAACGAAACGTTTCCTATCTTTTATTCAATCAATTTCACTAATAAATGGACACTATTATTACAGAATATTTTATTTTTTATTATAGCTTATTTATATAGAACACGATCAGCTGTAACCACGATAAGAAATAGGACGTGACAGTATCATTTGATATAAATATCACAAGTGGTGATACCTTCTACAGAGAAATATATTTGTCCATTTTATTACAGTTTGGTATTTAGTTCGATACCCGGATCTCTAAAAAGATTAGTTTGTAAAATTTTTAATTGCGTATATCTAAAAAATCAATTGAAAAAGCACTGAAATGAGGTGATAATTTCATCACTAAGGCCAAAAGTGAAGCTTTTCAATACAAGCTCAAGTTAAACGGGCGAGGCGGAGCCGAGGTCGGAAAATGAGCGAGGATAGAAAAGCTACTTTTCGTCCAAGTAATGAACTGTATTTTTCGTTATACTGCAAATAATATAAGAAAACTATTACACAAAACTAAAATGTTATAACCTATTTACCTTTAAATCGATGGTAAGAGCTGTTTTAACGTTATTTACAATCAAGTGTATCGGTTGCTTTTGTAAATGCTTTACAATTGTTAATTAATTGGTGTAAACGAAGTAACAGCTGATGAATTCGACCTCAGCTAATGTTTTTAGGTCCTAGGACTAAAAAGAACAACTTCAGCATATCAATGCATGTATTGAAAACAGCTGTTTTTGAAGCAGTGTGACGAAAAAATATTTATTTATCAAATGCATTGATATGATATACCTCTCCCAACTCATTAGGGTAACAAATAACGTAGTTAAAACTATAAAGGAACTCTAACCTATCAAAGTTAAAAACTCAGTAATAAATAAAGATATCAAATATGTTTTAGTATAGACTGAAGGGTGATAAAAATATGATAGTTTTTACTTAATCACTTTGGGTTAACGTTTAACTGTTCTTTTTGGTATTGTATAGAAGTTAATCTGGGTTTACAGAAATCGTTAATTGTGTCTGGTAAAACAAATTTTCGACATTATGACTTCTTCAGTAAATATTTCATGATAAACCAGAATTTTATTACTATCTAAAAATATACCACACTGAAAAGATACTCGCTCTCAACTACGCGAATCGTATTCTAAGCGTCTCGTTATCCCATTTAAAGTGTACCATGTAAATTACATTAAAATACCACGAATTATTAACTATTTTAACCCTGTCATAAATTGCTAAATCTTGATTGTGGTATAATTTAATATAAGCTAGTACTTAATTTTATTCCACATTTACTTCTAGACCAAATTTGTTGCATGTTTTATATAGACTTCTCAATTTATTTCTATTATATTAATGTCGTTGTTCATTAGATTGGCACCAACAGCTTACAACAAAACTAATAACAGCAGCAATAATCCATCAATTTGTTAGGCTATTCCAATTCGAACTTTATTTACTGCTTCACACTAAACACTAGACTAAATAACTTTTTTTCAGAACACCAAATTCATTCCTAGCAAAATAACGTATTAATTATTTCAGCACCATGTCTGTGTACTGACTTCCTGTCTAGGCATTTTTACAGCAATGTGTAAATTACATTAAAATCAATGAAATTTATTCTTCCCATTAGAAAAGTCTTCCCACCTAATGCCTATAAATGATCCCATTTCTTATTTTGTTTTATTTTACCTAATCATTTACCCTACTAAAATAGTCTAAGCTTTCTGATGCAGGTATGTTTGTTAAAAAAGAGGGAGAGAGAGAGAGAGAGAGAGAGAGAGAGAGAGAGAGAGAGAGAGAGAGAGAGAGAGAGAGAGAGAGAGAGAGAGAGAGAGAGAGAGAGAGAGAGAGAGAGAGAGAGAGAGAGAGAGAGAGAGAGAGAGAGAGAGAGAGAGAGAGAGAGAGAGAGAGAGAGAGAGAGAGAGAGAGAGAGAGAGAGAGAGAGAGAGAGAGAGAGAGAGAGAGAGAGAGAGAGAGAAGGTGAATTACATTCGATAGTGCGAGTGGGGGTATTCTTTATTATAAGGGCTTGTACTGAAACCCGGGAACATTTTCGGTACTAACTGAAATGATAACGGATTTAATTATCACAAAATACATAAGACGGTTTATATAGCCTTAACTGACCAGTGCTTAGCGATTCTTTAGTCCAACGATTAGGTGTCACCTTTTTATCTTCAAATTTTTCTTTCTTGGGTTGAACAGGAAGAATTCTATGTATGAGGCGGCACTGGGGAAATGGGCCTACATCTGAAACAAAGAAATAAAAATACAATATAACATATACATAACAAAGGACGAATTTCAAATGACGCCCGGGATGTGTACAATTAGTTATTCACTGTCTTTTAAAACTTGTGAATATAGTGTTCTTCAAGGCTCAGTATTGAGGCCTCTTAGTTTTTATTTTATGTAAATGATCTTATAAGTTATACACAGCATTCTTTATGTGGATTACTCAATATTGAGTATTTAGGTTAGGAATGTAACTGAACAATTATTAGACAAATAAATAGAATTCACAGTGTGGTAAAATAGTTTCCTAGTTTGAATCTTATTCTGAATAGACGAAAGACTAGTGTTATGCAATTTTATCTTATTATTAAAACTGGTAAGAGGTTAGGTGTAGTAAATTCTCCTAACTTTCTAGGAAATGTGGTTGACAGTTAGCTAACTTGGTAAGATCACATAAATTTAAATTGTATAGTGAGTAAAACTATAAAGGTTTTGGCAACATTAAGGTTTGTATAACTTCCACTTATTGATCTGTGTTTAATTTATGCAATATCAAATTTAGAAAGCTATAATACTTTAGGCAGAGTTTTAGACAGAGATGAATTCATAAGAATATCAGTTGCGACCTTACAATCATTTTTTTAAAACAATCATGCACGTAAAAAACAATAACGCTTACCTTGAAATGTTTACAAATATTCACAGCTACAGAACATAAAACAAGTTGTTGGGCGCCATCGTAGTGCTCACTCAGTTCCATAATACGTGACTCGGCCCTGCGGATTTAGCACAATTATATGAATTTTACATTTACTTGGGAGGTCAGGGTTCGATTTTACTTTTTCGACAATAACTGCAATATTTGTCGTCGAAGAGAAGGTGTTGGTACATGCAGAATTGAAATGTGCAA
Organism: Aphrophora alni; assembly: GCA_963513935.1. Lineage (NCBI taxonomy): Eukaryota > Metazoa > Arthropoda > Insecta > Hemiptera > Aphrophoridae > Aphrophora > Aphrophora alni. The sequence goes on from OY740767.1 coordinate 88,138,492, forward strand.
ATTTAGTCTAATTTAGTGAATTTATAAGTCTAATAACATATGATATAAGAACAAAAAACCTCTTTAAAATGGCCACCGCTTCGAAATTTTCAATTCGATTTCATGTTACGATAATTTCATGTTTCTATATTCATATTAGTGGCCACTATCGTGCTTAATTAATTTCAGACAACAACGACGACTAACATTAGTCAGAAATAGGAGGTCAAAATTTTTGCGATTATCGAAATTACCGTATATTAGTTTGTATACTGCCTAAATAAAAAGAAGCGAGATGTCTGGCGGAATTGGTTAAAAATTAAGATAGATTTAGTTAGAAGATAGATAAATAAAAATAATATTAAAGTCAGAATGGAGACCAACTGTTGCGAGAGACAAAATTGGAACAATAATTATGATGAATGCTTACCTTACAAAGGGAGTCAACATTACAAACAAGAGGGGGCTATATAAGCTCTTGGACAAAAGGAGACGGGGTCTTTGGATCACAGGAGGGATCGCTGCTCGTGGCATGTTCGGAAGATAGCCATGCTTGGCGAGTAAGAGTAGAGAATGCCCGATAGGTCGAGAGAGCAACGTTGGAAGAACTTTTCAAGAAAGGTGAACAAATCATTGTGTATTGGAAAACTTGTAATTGTTTAATACTAAAAGTAAACAGTAGAGTCATAATGGTTGGAAACATTCTGGGTTAATATTTTATGTTATAGTTGATTATATATCTATTTAAAGAACAGAGGAGAGATAACTGTAATGATAGTATAAATTGTCTATGTATAATGAATACTGAGTAGTGTTAAAAAATTGTATTGATCATTAAGGAAATGTTGCTATCCAGTTTATATACGATTATAAAATAAAAATTCAAGAGAATCAAGTAAAACTGAACTAATAAAAGGAACTTCCTAACACACCATACCTGGCCCGTACATATTTTAACCAATCATACACGTAAAAACAATAAACCAAACTTCAAAAGGTTTACGCCCCATAAAACAAACAAAATAGACATTTTCAGATTAACTCCCATAAATCTAGAATATTTGAAGTGTGCAAAGCTACATGATAATGAAATTTATAAATTCTCCAGCAAAGTAATTTTTATTGTCCCAGGTTTGTACCAAATGAACAGCTAACATTACAAAACATCGATGTGATTGTTGTTAGGCTACCTGCCGTTGTTAGTTTTACCCTGAAATACATCTTAACCCTAATCCCTAATACTCGCGTGTGTAGCGAACACAAGAGTCTTACAAAATCATGTTCACCTCTAATTAATCCAAGCTCCAATGCTTCCTGCTAAACTTAACCTCTACTTGTCTATGTCACATTCTGTGTACCTTGTTAGCATATAGCTCCCTTTGTTACGCATTTTAGATAATTATCCTAATTAAGTTCACGTTTTACGATAAAGTCTACATTTTTCAGAGCAACGTTTTGATCAAGTTAATTAAAAAATTATCATATAAATTACTTCAAGAACAAGGAATCAGTTTCGAGTGTTACGCCATTATTGTAAGTTGTAATATAATCATCTATTATTTATGTACTCGTAGACTATATGTGAAGTTAATGACCATAGCCTTTTTTCAGACGACTAGATTACAACTATAATTGAAAATTATTAAAACAATTGAAAAATTCAATTCACATTTACACATTCAATGCCACTAAAAGTTTATAATCTAAACACAATACCGTTGGATCAATTTATAACCAGCCGGGATAATATTGTCTATAATATTTGGATTAAACGCATTTGACAATAGAACACCAGACTACGTTTTGGAATAATTCAAAATTTTGACTTAAAAATCTGTAATTATTTTTACATATTAAAATCACTAGTTATAAACTTTTAAAAATTCCAGTTATATTTCTTATTAGCTGGAAAATAAAGTTTAAAAAATATTATTATTATTATTATTAAAATGCTTATTCGAAGATTTGCCATCACTTATGTTTATAAAAACCAAAACAAAAGGTCTTTGGAGTATGTGTCAACTCTCATTTTCAACCCTATGACATAACGAACATAGTAACCTAAGTTGCAAACTGAACTTAAACCAGGAACCTAAGAAAGGAACCTAAAGCTACAATTAGGGACTCCCAATATCAACAATACGTATGAGCAATCCATCATTATCCAATAACTTATTCTTATTTTTATTCTTGACCTTTTGTAAAACTGAAAATGAATACTTCAAATTAGGGTGATGTGACGATTACGAAATTGGATTTAAAAATGAGTTTTATAAAAACAAAATTTCCAAATACAAAATTTCCAGCTTTACAGCTAAAACTACTTTCAATAAAAACAATGTTAGGTCATTTGTTGTAATTTGTTAACTAACAATTCATTTTAAACCTATAATCATTTTGTTAAGACTTAAACCATTCCAAAATGGTTTATTAAAAGTTTAGTTCCTCAAAATGGGAAAGGTAATGTTCTCTATTACCAAATCAATTTATAATAATCTCTATTTATAAGTGTTCTATTTTTTATAGTTTAAGTTGGCAAGATTGTATTTTTAGTCAGTTTTGAGAGTCTCAATAAATAGTGAATTAAAATTCTTTAAAATTGTATTAATTTCCCCTCAAAAAACTGTTAATTATATCAAGTTTGTTTTATCAAAATTCGATTCTTCGTGCAAAATGACAAGCGAATTATAAAACAATTTTGGAAAATTCAAATTTCACTTTTATTACAAATTTTGTATGTTCGTAAACTTGTATCATTTTCAATATAGCACCATTTGATTCATCTTGCTAAGATAATTAAAGTATGCATATACACAATACAATGATACCAACATTCGAAAATAGTGTATTTAGCATAATATGGATTCTACATAAAAAAAAAAAAAAAAAAAAAAAATCAGTATATAATTATACAGATAGCCTATTAGAAAATTTTACATTCATATAAAATGTTAAAAACCAAAGGTTATTAAAATACCGCTCATTTTCTTCTGCAAAATGAGTTTATAAAGGAAATAAAAGTATACACATTCTGTTTTATTATTTCCCTTAATTTTTATAATAATTAAAATGAGAGAAACCTTTTTCAAAACATTTTATGGATTGTTTACTTTTATATAATTTCGAAAATACTGTGTTAAGTATTTAAGAATTTACAAATTAGAATAGGCCCCTACTTAACTCTTATTATTTCATTATAAGTCTATCTGCATTGCACAATCCTCATGATTTATTTATGTTTCTTTACAAAATAAGAAGGAAATCTATAAGAATATAAAGTATTTAGTGATTTTATTAAGTTGTTTACTTATTTGTTACTCCATATATCCAAAGTCATTTATGTAAATCGTCTTAAACATTTTTATTTTTCCAATTATATAACCAATTACCATAAAATTTATCCTAAGTTTATGATATACATATATTCATATAAACAAATAAATTATGAAATGTTACACAAGATTTTAACAAAAACTGATAAAACTATAATAGTGAAAACTTGAAATATAACCTTACGTATACAAGAATAAACATAATTTATGTTATTGATTTGTTCTTTGAACATTCCTTTTTCCTTAAACTGAGTTACTGAAGATGTACTGAATATAACAAAATTTATAACAAAGACATTGACTTTTATCAGATGCTCCGGGTTTTGAATTATTGAGTTAATTGGCTGTAAGAATGTACAACAATAAGCAATTTAGGAAAGATTAATACAAATGGAGGAGTATAATTCAAGAATTAGGCCTACCAATGCGATACTCTTTTATGCCTTATATTGACAAGTTACACTAAAATTAATGTAAAAATTGTATTAAGCTTTTCCAAAACCATAGAAAAACTAAGTTTCATAAAAATTTAAACGTAATTTTTAAAAGGTGAACATTGCTTCCAACAATTTTGCAATATTTATAATGCCAACATATTGATTATATAGTTGTTACATTTAAACTTTAAAGTTGGAGTTAAAAAATGAAAAATGTAAATTCTTATTTATACAATGTTAATTATGAAGGGGGAAAACGGATTTTATACAAGATGTTAATTTTAAAACTAAAAACTCCACATTTGAACAATCTAAAGAAACAATTCTTTGAAAATAGCGTTACACATCCAGATTGTGTTGAAACTTATCCGCTTATTTGTAACATAAGAAGTACTAATGACTAGACGTTTGGACATTCAACCCGAGATAGCCGTTAACCAAGTAATATCATTACTAGTTATTATCTACACTCAAAAAATTAATTTTGTAGTAAACGATTTATTTTTAATATCATGATTTTTTTTTTAATTTCTTCTCAAAATGTATTGTTTATATAAAAATAATTTATTTTATTTAAAGTTGTTTTATGTATTAAAATTTAAAAGAGAGATTGATGTATTAACAGAACGTATCATTTTCCAAAAATACCAGTAGCTAATCTGTACCAATACAGTAAGGAAGGCTTCCAATCATAAAGCGGCAAGAAATGCACTGATGACATTGTGTTTGAATTATTGTCAAGTTATTTCTAACTGTTAATGTTCCACTTTTAACACAATTCACCAATAGTTTTACCTTTGAAAGAATCCGTCTGAATGGAGTTAGGGTCATTGACTTGCAAATTGTTTTAGTATTTTGGGAGTCTTTGTTTGTAAAGCAGGTTGAGGTTGGCTATCTGCAGTTGGTATCAACAAAGACTCCAGCTCCTGTAGCCAGAGGCTCGACAGGTGACTCCTCTTACAGGTGAAACTCTTCATTACACACACGCATGTTAAAATCAATTGGTTTGCGAGCTGATATGATACGCTTCTATGTAGTTGAAACAGGTCTTTCGTTTAACAGTACAATGTAGGGGCGTTTAAATTCTTTACTGCAATAAAAGTTATTTTCAATAAGGATATTTAACCACCTAGATTGTAATATCTCATATAGTTAATAAAGGGTGTGGGCTATGAGTTTGAATAAATAAGCATTCCATATATTATAAATAAAAAAATTATTAATTAATTAATTTGATGATTTCTGTTTTTAAATAAAAGAAGTTATGAGATAGATCTGACTCATGTAATCCAGACCAGTGTACTGATCGTGGCTCTGTAAACCATGAATACTATATAAAGTTACTTGATAATTTAATTATGGATTGTTCATATTGTTGACATGATATAATCGGACATTTCCCATATTTGTGTCTTAGTTTTTAAATAGACGAATGGAGTTCACACAATTTAGGGGTTCATTAATTTACATTTAATTATGTTTATTAGGACTATTGCAAGAGTAGTTAGATTACCATGATATTTGGTTTAACAATCTGTATGTAGATCTGAATTATATTACTGATTGTAACAGAAAATTGACGGATAGGTTTTACAGATACATTTCAATTTTGTTCTGCTTAAAGTCATACTTTTTAGCTAATTTTGTCAATGCTTAAAAACTAGCGTTGGGAAAAATAAACCGTGGTATTGGGCCTAGAATTTTAAATAATATTAAGAATTGTATTTAACCATTCGGAAGAGTGATAAAAATATTTAATGCTAACAATTTTAAATTATAACCGCTATTTTCTTATTATTATTGACAACTGTATAATTATAATATTTGTTATTATTTAAATTATTTAATATAAATTAGCATATTCTCTCTCAAAATTCTACAAGGGCTGTAGTAAATCTTATTATTTATTGTTATTATTGAGGATCTTTTATTTTCAATTAAGATTAGAGAAGATATTTATTTTATTAAAATAAATTACCACTAGTTACTCCAAGATAAAATCTGGTCAGTATGTAAATACTCTATTCTAAATATCTATGAGTATTGTGCCATGGTTAGGACAACAAAAATAACGTTACATGCATTTATATCTATTAATAAATATATAAAGATGTACTTTTGATTACTATTGTTTTTGATGCTGTAACTCCTAAATATACTTTTCATGCGTCACTAAATTCAGTGGGAATATTTATTTTGTATGTTGGTAGTATACCACAATTTATCGTGGATTTTGTGTACACGAATAATACGTTTCTAACCTAACCTTTGGCTTACAACACTTCTTAATAATAAACGTTGATGAATTTTCACAAATTTTCCCATTCACAATACCAAATAGTAAGTAAATTAAAGGTATTCGTCGATATCTCCCAAATAATGTCAGTTCAGGAGTTTTTGGAGGCCAAAGAGTGAATAACCATGGCTAATACCGTCATAAAATAATTCAAAATCGGTCCTGGATATCTTAACCGAATATGAAGTTTTCGTCCCCTCCAATACAATTTTCCACTGCATAAAAAACAAAATTAGGACTAATTTGGAAATATTGTTTGAAACCAATGACAGTTAAAATTGTTCAAAGGTCGATTGTAAAAAATCTGATAAATGTTATTAGAATGAATTTCGAGAATGAATTTATCTCAGTAACTTCAACTTTTGGATTTTAAAAATTGGGGGAAAATATCTGGAGCTGCAGCAGTAGCATAATTACCAACTTTAATAAAATTTAGTCTTTATGTTTGGACTATTTTACACAGCACGCAAGTCAGACTTCATTTAATAAAAGGATTTTTGGACTCAGTGAACCTACGATATTTCCTTGAAAAATTTCATTTCGGTTTCTCAATTTATTATAAAAGTTATAATGACAACTAGAAGTTACTTATTTTGTAGCAGTTAGTACAAACAAAGTACTATATGCCAAAACGTATCAGTTAGATGGCAACTGAAATACCACTCATTGGAAAACAGGGAAAATGAAACCTAGACGGCAACTGGAAGTTACTTGTTTTGTAGCAGTTATTACAAACAAAGTACTGTATGCCAAAACGTATCAGTTAGATGGCAACTGAAATACCACTCATTGGAAAACAGGGAAAATGAAACATAGACGGCAACTGGAAGTTACTTGTTTTGTAGCAGTTATTACAAACAAAGTACTGTATGCCAAAACGTATCAGTTAGATGGCAACTGAAATACCACTCATTGGAAAACAGGGAAAATGAAACATAGACGGCAACTGGAAGTTACTTGTTTTGTAGCAGTTATTACAAACAAAGTACTGTATGCCAAAACGTATCAGTTAGATGGCAACTGAAATACCACTCATTGGAAAACAGGGAAAATGAAACATAGACGGCAACTGGAAGTTACTTGTTTTGTAGCAGTTATTACAAACAAAGTACTGTATGCCAAAACGTATCAGTTAGATGGCAACTGAAATACCACTCATTGGAAAACAGGGAAAATGAAACCTGTCCGTCAACGCCACATCTACAAGGACAATTCGCCCTACAACAAATTATTGTGTTATTGTTCACGGTTTTCTGTTTGTGTAAAATATCTTTATCAATAAAAAAGAAATATTCAAATAATAATTCGAAATTAAAAATTTTATATGATTAAATCCACAATAAAAAGTACAGTTGTCAATTATTTGTAAATATACCTTCTTCAGACGTTTAATCAGTTTGAAAATTTGTCAACCACATTCTAATTTGGTGAAAACACAAACACCTTTAATAGACTACCTCCTTTGCTAAGATCTTATTACATTCGTTAAAGATGCCACCTGTTTCAATAGTGGTGAATCACAAGAAAAATATCTTATTTTTGTAATCTTACAACAAAATCGATACCATTGTTGAGTAACAATGCTGATATTAGCATAATCTTACACACAGTTTCAAATTGTGGTGTAAGCTATGAAATCTGCTACCGTATGTAGTGCAACATCTAAATAGAGAGGAATTTTTGTATCTTCTGTCAAAACAACGTGCTGGATCTCTTAGATATAAATAGTTAACAATAGTCTACCATTAAAATATTACAGTTCGACAATGAAAAAAACATAGTTGTATAACTTTACATGGATTAAAATTTTAAATTCTCCATTATTAACTGAACTCGATAAATTATCAATGTCTTGTATTTTTAAATATTACGGTAATTATAAATTGTGTACGGGTTCATTCTATGTTAATTAAATAACAATTACGATGGCCTACAACATATATTTACCCTAACAATTCTACATAAATATAACCGCCTTCCTGTTACCACTACATTGAATATTTATATAGTAACTTATTATTTTTATCCACCGTAACGAAAGAAGTTATTTTTTGTCCAAATGAAGCCTCAACGTCTTTCATTTTTTCGCTACCATCCTCATGGTAAACTTATGACCCGAAACCGTCCAATAAGCACTATTCATAACACATTTTCAGCGTTTGTACACAAAGTGAACGAAAAGTTCGGCATGCTTCAAAAGTTTATACATTTGATATTTGTAATGATGAATTATAAGAAGTGGAATAATATTATAACTGTCAGCCCCTCCCCCATCTTTTATAGCCCCCTAAATTTTATGGGGCTTACTCATAATTGTCAAATATAAACACCGGTCGAGTGAAACCTTATTGTAAAGGAATATTTAAAAGTATTATACGAAAGAACGAATGAATAGCAAATTTCCTTTGTTCTCAATCCAAGATGGCGGATAAAAATGTCTCAGAGACATTAAATATATACAACCGTCTTAAAAACTTTTCAATTTGAGATATCAGAATTTGTTTTCATTATTAGTGATAATGTGGTACTGTAATTCTAGTTCTTTAGTACCTTTGCATTCTTGGTGCGGGGGGGATAACTGAAAATATAAACTCCGGCTTAATGACACCACACATTGAAGGTGTACCAAAATAAACACAGTAGTGGAAACCGAAATAACGTATTTTACAATAACATCGTTTTTTTGTCACCATAGAGATGTGGGTTTGATACCATTACATGCAGAATTAATATAGGCAAAGTCATTAATTTAGGATGTTATAAGTTGAATAACGTACGACATATTAATAGCCACCATTTGACATTTTCAATTCCATTGGTCCTGATTTCAATAGAGTTCTGTATGAGAACACTATACTTCCTGTAACAATTTTCTTGTTCCTATCTCAATTTTTGTGGCTGCTATCGTACTTATCTAGACAACAGCGGAAGGACGGGATGTTGAAAATCACTTTTTCTGTTTCCTGAGGTCATGAAACATGAACATCAGTAAAAAAACGGAGGTTGAAAATTTTTGGGATTGTAAACTTATCTAATATATACAGCCTAAAGAGTAAGAAATAATACTAACAATGCAAAAATAAAAAAAGTGTTTCACTATCAAATCTTATGCTTAAACTGATTTTAAAATGCTTCTCCTAATTATCATTCCTACATAATATAACTTATATATTATTATTTATTCGGGAATTTGCTGTCATTTGTGTATATAAAAACTAATACAAGACGTTTCGAGACTATAACCAAATAAATGACCAGTGTATGATAACATTGAACTTATTTGCATTTCTTATGTTAGTTCTGTTGAGTTGTGATTTTCCCTGCCAAAGTGTCTATATAGTCTCCCTGGGATAGTCCTTTTTATATGTGTCATGTTCTAGTTGTTTTCACTTGATTACAAAAGTTGATCCATCGTCTCGAAACGTGTATTAGTTCTTACACATAAGGGGGTCAATATCCGAATAAACTGTGTTGTTAATATAAACAATCCATCATTGACAAATAACTTCAAAACTAAAATAACTTTAATATAACTAGAAATGTTATAATATAAGTATCAAACAAACAATTACAGCATTCTTTACCAAAACTATCAAATATACGAACAGAATAATAATATATTAAGTTGTAAAGCAAATGGATATAGGAATGTAAACATTTCGAATTCACTTATAGATTTCTTGCCGCAATCTTGAATTCTGATCACGAACTGAAATTTGGTTTCCTGCGATTGTGTTTCTATTTATGTGTTCTTAAAATGAAACCAAACGCGAACGATTTTAGTTTCAAAAAATCAAAAAAATATGACGATTAAAGTTTAAGTTTATTATATCTAAGGAAGCTACCAATGAAGAGCGAATCAGCGTTAGGTACCTATGAGTCTTATAGTAAAAACAATAATGACAAGAATTTCAAAAGAATTACTTTAATTATAATCTATACAATTCGTGAAAGGCAAATAAACGATATAATGAACATTTGGATGTAATATTATTAAACAATAGTTATATTAAGAAATGACGAAGTTTTAATTTTGTGATAAATGAGATAATCCATTCGTGTTTTTGCGATTTTTTTTATTTTAAAAGAGTAGCCTAAAATGATTTATATAAGTGACCGTGTTGATTATATATATATATATATATATATATATATATATATATATATATATATATATATTATATATATTAGTCGTAAATTTCAGATATGATACCTCCTATGATGTTACATTGTTCGACAAATGTACGAACCTTGAGAAAATACCAACAGAACAACTGTTTTCTTTAAATAATGGCTTTAAATAATAATACTTTCAATTCCAGAGATAAAATGAAATTTATTATAAATTAATAGATACTATAACATTTCCAATAACTATAAAAGATCAAAATAATAATACCGGTTATTTTCAAACTAATATTTAGTGAGATATAAACTTTAATAGAGCAAAAACTTACTTAAAATATTTTGCTTGTAGTTTATAAGTATATTTCTTTAATATTTAATGGAATAAAACATCAGTGTCAATTTGTGTATCATTGTATAGAATAACGTATTCCTAATCACTTAACTAAAAAGAAATGTAATTAACAACTTGTAATAAGTCCTATGTTATGAAGTGTCTACGTCCTTGAACGAAAGTTTATGACCCACATCTAGATTCCATCCCTGACCTGATTAGCCGGCAATAACCTCACGGTATGCAGATGATGTGGTAAAAATAGTCCGTTGTTTTATGAAGAGCAGCTTTGCTTTATTGTCGGCCTCCCGCTAACCGAGTATTTATGCAAATATGAGTCTATTTTGATTCACAAGCAACCGCAGTGTATGCAAAGGTACCATTAATCGAGTGGTAGTACGAGTCATCCAGTTCAGTGTTTTCCTGTTTACCTTTGACTTTTCCTTGGTGCAACGGGGTCATCGTGTCACGCTAAGGGCTGCGCCATCTCTGAGCGCATGCGCGTTCTATGTATCGCTCAATATTGGCGGGAAACTGTAAAGGGTGGGAGTATTGATCTTGGGGGGAGATACACGTAATAAGTGACTCCGTTACACCACTTGTGTTTAGGATGTCAGCAAATACCGGTATCTTTGAATTATGCATTTTATACAAATTAAAACGTTGTTGCTGGCACCTCTTTGTTGTTCTCGTGTACGCTTAAAAAGCTTAGTCGAAGTATTAAATTAAACCATCACACTCTGCTTTTAACAAATGTTCTAAAAATACAATTCAATAACAAATATTTATAAAGAGAGCTAATAAAATATTTGTATTATATTATCTATATATAGGATCATTCTAGGAGTAATCACAGTAGTTTGTACACATGTAAAGGTTATATATATATATATATATATATATATATATATATATATATATATATATTATGTTCCATTGAATCTATCCGAAAATGCTTTGTTTGGCGTCTAACTTGTATTGTATTCCTATTAGTAATCCAATTTCTAATGCAAATATTGGATATCAATTCTATGTTTTGTATACTAGACTAATATAAATCATGATGTTTATCATATTTGCTAAAAAGTATAAATTAGTAGAATAAAAAAACTAAAATTTCTTCCACTGAAATTTTTATTCTGAATATCTTAAAAAGGGTTAACCATGCAGAAACATTATAAGAAATGTAAAGTGTTAATCGTTTAACAATAAATACGATAATATCTTTCTATTTTATTCTAGATGAAAGAACTATTAATGAAAACTAGTAATATAACTTTGACACCTAGAAATTTTTTCGATTATTATAATTTTGAAATCTTGGTCAAACTAAAGAACTTAAGTTCTAATATTTTCCAAAAAATTACTATATTATACTCATTACTTAAAATTATAACTAATAGTAGTGGATTTTAGGTTTTCTTATAGATGTTTGGAGACTTATCCTTTCCAAAACTCTAAATACCTTTTCATTCTTTTGTATCCACATCACACAACCATAGGTGACAATTGGTCTAATTTCTCATAAATGTTTGGAGATTTTTCCTTTCCAAAACACTGATCATCTCTCATTCTTATGTATTAATGTTCACGTCACACAACCATAGGTGACAATAATTGATCTAATCAGGGATCTGCACACTTGGATCTTAAGTTTTCTCATAAATGTTTGGAGATTTTTCCTTTCCAAAACACTGATCATCTCTCATTCTTATGTATTAATGTTCACGTCACACAACCATAGGTGACAATAATTGATCTAATCAGGGCTCTGTACACTTGGATCTTAAAGTGAAGAAATAAGAGACTTATTTGACAAACAAACAAAAAATGCTGCTAATTGATACACCCATATAATCCAATTCTTGAATAGAACTTCGAAGTCTTGAATAAAACTAAGAACAATCCTCCTTGACTTCTATTGTTTCTACTGCAAGGAAGTTTCAACTACTACAAATAAGACCATTATTGACCATTCATTGATATTGTTTGGTTCATCGTATTTAGACAATAGATGTACAGTTTTTGCAAACAAACAGCTTAAACCATTTCACTTCAGTTACCATTCGGTAAAATATTTTCTTCGTGGTACTCAAAATAATATATGATCTATAATTTTTGTGTGAACCTTTCACATGGCACCTTAGATAACTGACTCCCTGATAATAAATTACGTGAGTATATGTCTTACAGAAAAGGTTACGGGAAAATATCAGAGAAGTAGAAATAACACGTTGTGTTTAGTTATATAAACTGTATACGTTTTAGTCTGTGTATATATTGCAGTATTTCACGCCGTAATTGGTAAATGATTTCTTTCCGCAGTAAGCAAAAATATTTTTGAAATGCCAAAAACGTAGGATCTATCTAATTAATTATGATATTGGGATCTACGAAACGCACTTAAAATTTATATTTTCTAAGTTTATTGACACCACACTCTTCGGCTAAACTTCCTCCACTTCTGTCATTTTCGCCGAGTAATCCTCTCCAAATTCTACTCCATGCTCTCCTGTCATATTGTCAAGGTTTTTTCTCTTCTTCTCCATCTTGTCATGAAATGATTTACTAAACAATGGTTGTGCATAATCATCTTCGGTATCCTATTCTGCTCCATCCGGTCTACAAGTCCAATCCAGATGATTTCTGTTACTTTGAAGAAACGGAAAATATCTTCACTTCCATAACATCTCCTAATCCGCTATGCTGCTACATCTTTTATTGATCTCTATATTCCTTTCAATGTATGGCACTAAATGTCTACATCTCCGCTCTGTAAGTTATAATGGTCTTGCATAATATCTGATCATAGTGACTTGGAGAGGAGTTTTGACTAAATAGACCAGGATGCCACGTATTATTTCGCTAGATATTTTGTTTTCTTGATTGTCAATGTGGTTTAAATGAATTTAAATCCACTTACAATCTCAAATGGAGTGCTCCAATTTAAAAATCTTGAGTTACTCTTCTCGCTTTCCCAAGTAACTGTTTAATGTATTGTAATTGTATGTATTGTAACTGTATGTATTGTAGCTGTATTCATGTAACTGTATTACAACTATCAATGTGAAGACCAATTATTAAGTATTTTATTCTAAGTCAATAACCATTTCTCTTAATAAATTCATATTTCTTACTACTAGTGCTGACATCTGCATATGCACATACTTTTTTAGACTTGTAGACTACGCTTTCTTTTAATTTAAAGACCTACCATCTCCTTGTTTGTTTCAAATTTGATCCTTTTATTTCCTACTGATACGATAGCTGTCATGTCTATCAGAGTTTGTTTAATTAGCCTTATTATCTCCCTAGCTATTCTGATCTGTAGCAATGCCTCTTATAAATTTTTCTATTTTTTGTTATAAAAAGATTTGTTAAAATGTATGAAGTGTACGTGTAGTTGAAATTCATACCACTTCTCCATGGTTTAGCTCATGAAAAATATTTGATTTATTGAAGCCTACTCCTTGAAGTACGAAACCACATCGATATTCTTCAAGAATATCTTCCAAACACCTGCTAACTCTTTGTAATAGGATTATCGGGATGATATTGTGTGCCACGTTTAGCAATGTTGTATATTGTACATCTCAATTTATCCCTCTCTTTTATTAGAAACGTATCAATTAAAATATTTGTTGACTTTTAGTTGTAAGATCTTGTTTTAATACCATCGTTTTAATGTAAAGCCTGCCAATTGTATACTTTATATTAATGTTATAAAAGTTCTAGGTTTTGACAGTATATAGAGTATTTTTAACCTTTGGTACGGCAAGAAGTACAATCTCCCCGATCCATTATTTCCGTAGACTTTAAACTTATTTAATTATCACTATTTTATAAGAAATAAAATAAATGGCGTAATATTTTTACTTTTTAAGTTATTATTGAAGAACATTAAAACCCTGTTATAGATCCTACATATGCAGAGAAAGCCTTAAACGTGACTAAAATGTTGGCTATAAGATATATAGGTGATGTTAAAACTTTGCGGAAGCTAGAAGCTAGGTGGAGTTCGCATTGTTGTCGAGCTTTTTAAAGTCTTTGCATCTCTCCGAAACTGGTCGTGTAGTCTCGTTTCGAATTATTCATATGTAAATACAAGGAAAGACATTGTAATTGTACATTTCCCACGGAATCTATTCTATTGTAACTGTTTTTGTATTCATTATCCTAAGGAGGAAGCGATTTTCAAGTCACGTTTATAAATTGACTTGAGTTAGTATTTAGTTCGATGTGTTGAATTGTAGCATCAATTAATGCGATCAGATAAAATTGGATAAGAGGAAAACTAAATCCGTTTATATACGTTAGTTATTTAGCCGCTTTCGTTCAAATCAATTCCCAACGAACTTTAATTTAGATTATTTAAGCTTGTAAATATAAATTGTGTTATTCTTCAAGAACTCTCATTAATAAGTAGCAAGTATTTTCATTGTCAAATAGGAAAAACAAGGAATTTCTCTCAACAGTCTCAAAAATGTTATGAAATACCATGATGTATGAAAATAGACAAAAAATAAAAAAACAAAACAAAAATTTCAGTTATGTCTACATTTAAAATCATTTCTACATGTTTGATAAAAAATTTCAATTGAAAAATAATTATTTTCCTGCATTCAAAATTTCACAAGACAAACTTCATTACTTTTTGTTACTGAACTTCCTACACTAAATACTCCAAAAAATGGAAGTAGGATGCCTATTGTTAGTCTCTTTTCATTGCTTTCTTCCTCTTTACATCGTCTAGTTGTGAAATACAAAACTCGGATTTGAATTTTTTAAATATTCAAACAATTTCACAAAAAAATTGATGAGATTCCATTACAACAACTTTTCACTCGGGAAATAAATTATCGTTTTAGTAATTCCTGAATGACTGAATTTTTCTGAATATTTTACATAGGACTGTTTATGAAAAACTGTCCGTTTTTATACGTTTATATTTCTTCGGGGTTTGTAGTACATAAATAGACCCCTGAAGGTCAATATTTTTACTTATCTTAAAAATCGATTTATCAGATTCAGACGACTCGTTCAGGATGTGCTGACTTTTTTTAAACTCTCAAAGGAAAACTTCCAACTTTGTTTTTCGAAGTTTTAACCGTCATCTACAAAATTTTAAAAAGCTGAATGTAAGATGATATATCTTTGCAAACGCTACATTAACTATTACAATACTAGTTTTTAAATTATTTCTAATTAATTTAAAATAATTCTACAACCTAACAAAGGTTATTTGTTCTTCCTTATTAATTTATTTGATTGGTAAGTGGTTTTATGTACTGTAATTTTTAATTCTTCTTTTTATTATTATTATTACAGAAGTCTGCTTTTTCGTAAATATTTTTCAATAATTACGAACTGTATTTTTATTAGTTTGTAACACTAATTTCATTAATTAACTATCAATAATATTTCTCAGATAGAAGAGGAACTAATTTGGATATATTCCGAGAATTGCTTATTATTTAACTTGTATTGTTTAATAGAAACATGAGCATATCAAAAAGAGACTTCTCAAGCCATAACTTATTTAGAATCATGATCCAGATAATGTATACAGCTCAAAAGTGATACAGATTAGGTGCCGATGATGAAGTTTAACATCTGACTCTACTGAACTTATCTAACAATGACTTGGTCACGCGAGTCTTCATAAATTTGATTGTCTCCTCTTAATGGCATATGGCGTATTCGCATATTTGCCAGTGGACTACATAATTCTGGTCTGGAAAGTTGAAGTTTTGGGCGGAGGTCAGAGTTAATTGTAGATTTACAACTGTCTCAGTCTGGCCCAGGTGCGTAGCGAGTCCCCACATTACAATATTAGAAGATATCCTTCTCCGCTTTTTTTTTTGTTTCTTCAAGGCGCCATGTGTCCGACTCTCGTTCTTTGTTCGGATCTTACTAACACCACGTGCCTTACATATATTTTAAGAATGATTGAAGTTATTTTCGGTAACTGTGAGAGTTTAAAAACAGTGAGAGTTTATCTTTATAAATTGTTACAAAATCAGGAGATAAACTGCTCTACTCTACGGAACAAAATAATTCAGTCTACAGTTTCCATACAAGTGTGTGTGTGTGTGTGTGTGTGTGTGTGTGTGTGTGTGTGTGTGTGTGTGTGTGTGTGTGTGTGTGTGTGTGTGTGTGTGTGTGTGTGTGTGTGTGTGTGTGTGTGTGTGTGTGTGTGTGTGTGTGTGTATGTGTGTGTGTGTGTGTGTGTGTGTGTGTGTGTGTGTGTGTGTGTGTGTGTGTGTGCGTGTGTGTGTGTGTGTGTGTTTTGTGTGTGTTATCTTCTTCAATGTTTGTTTCTTTTTTATTAAGTTTTACTTGTTACTTAGTAATACAATACCTATGAAAATAATACAAAACTTAGTAGTTATATAATATATATATATATATATATATATATATATATATATATATATATATATATATATCATATTTTTGGATTTTCAGTTCAAAGTCAATAAAATGTTGTTGTTTTTAAAATTTACAAGTAATTTCGTTAAAATGCCTTACCTAATAAGACAAAATTAATAAAATAGTAATAGTTGAAACTATTACGTGTTTTCACTTGTTTAATCATATGGAACAAAATGGTTATTTATGATATGTTAACACATTATTTTATTCATAACCATCAAAATATATCAACAAATATAATAGGCATACTGAGCTATTTGGAATATATAATCATTTAGTTCAAAAGGGAATAAAAAGTGTCCAATTCTTGATTAAATCCGACAAATGGATTTATTCATAACAAAATCTGAGTTGTAATACGAAGACATTCTAATCCTCATTTGATTTATCCTAATAGTAAAGTTGGTTACATTTGTAAATATAGAAATAGTAACTAGAAGAAGAGTATAATATACAATTAATTTTCTCATGCGGACGTAGTGGGTAGAGTAATAATAGACATTTTTAATTATAATTCGGTTTAGAAAGAGTCGTCTATTTAGTCAACTTGTCAATCCAGCGGTAGCAGGATATGAATTAATTTGGTAAAAAAAACTTTAAATAGTAAAAACATTTTTTAAATTTTTTTATAGAGGTTCGGTAAAAAATGCTGTTATACACTTGTCCCTAAGGGACTTATGTGTCGGACTCCCCACGCAGGACTACCGACTAAAAAACCTTCCTCTTCTCCATGCTCTACCCACCCCGGGACCGCTTTCGCATTACTTCAGGGTGGAGTCTATCTAATGACTCTCTAGGACCACAATTTCTATTCTTCTAGCCATCTTGCAGCGCAGCACCGATTCAACGTAAACTGAGATGGCTTCCCAGTTAGCTTTTGATGTTAGAATCTTCTCCACTATACTCTCCACAGATAGCTCCCCAATCCTGTCCCTGATATTCCACCGGTTTTCCGCGAAGCGTTCGCACTCAAAAAAGGTGTGCCTCACATCGTCTCTCTCATCCTTACAAATTAGGCAATTCCTGGAACCGACCTTCCCCATTGAGCACAGGTAAGATCGAAAGTATCCGTGGCCCGTCAAAAGTTGTGTGAGGTAAAAGTTCACCTCGCCATGAGATCGTTGAACCCATTGTTCAATCTCTGGGATTAGTCGATGTGTTTATCTTCCTACCGCATCTTCATTCCATCCCTGTTGCCACGTCTCCATGGTTCTCATTCTTGCTTCCCTATAGACAACTTTCCTTCCAATAGTACAGCTTCTTTCTTATACATTCCTCCACTCCAGGGCCAGCATCCAGAGGTATCATCCCTGCGATCACCAAAACCGCCGACTCCGACACTGTGCGGTTGGAAGACACAATTCTAAGTGCGCATATCTTCTGAACAGACAATATTCTTTTTCTGTATTTCCTCTTTTTTACGGCGTTTGCCCATATATCTGCACCATACAGCAGGACTGATTGTACAGTCTCCATGAGCAGTCTCCTCTTCTGCTGCCTAGGGCCTCCAATATTCCGTATCAGCCTACTCAGCTTAGCTGTAACGGCCGAGGCCTTTTCGGTTGTTCCGGAAATGTGCTGACAGTATGTCAGCTTAGAGTCCAATGTTACCTCTAGGTACTTGACTGTGTTGGTTGTTTGTACTTCTTCGTCTCCCACCTTCATGCGGATTAGGGTAGGGATTCGTTTTCTCGTTAGGATAATAAGCCTAATCTCTGGTTTCGGAATTGCCAGGTGCAATGAATGATCCTTCATCCACTTTCTGATTCTCCTCATCACTTGATTTAAAATAGTATAAAGATAAGGTAAATATATTTGGGTTTATTTCAATTTTTACCACTTTCACATAACGTTTATGTTCAAAATGTTACTTTTTGACATGCGCATATATGATTGCAAAGACAAAATTATTTGTGTTAAGCATAAAACACTTTATTAAAAGTGTACGTACTAAAGGAAAGTGTTTGTTTTATAACATTCAAAGAGGAAAATGGAAAATAATATCATTTTGTGTCAATGTGTATCCTATATTAACTCGTGTTTAGCATTTTACTTATACTTTCTTACTATAATCAGATTTATTTAAAATTGATCTTTTTGATTTTTTACCTCTTTGCTCGCACATGTTAAGACAAGTTTAAATCAAATAAACAGAAAATAACTTCTGCGAGTTGTAAATTTCAATTTTTTAAAATTGTTTACGTTTTTTATGCAATTAAACATATCATTAAAGGAGGTTTTCAATAAGCCAATTGAAACGATAATCATTTAGCTGTTAATTAGGTAAAACTAGTTGGTAAAGATAATAGAGAAGAGTATAGGCAGCTACTTGCACCAGTTACACCCTATCAACTGGACAATAGTAGTTAAGGTAATAGTTAGTAGTCGAATACTTCCTCCAGTTATTATCCCATCAATACGACAAACGCAGTAAAAGTTACGAGAGTTTGGTGTAAGACGTGCAGCGACTTACTCCAGATGATATCCCATCAAATCTATAAATGTAGTTAAGTTAAGGTACAGTAGTATAGGAAATCAGAAACTACTTAAAGTCATCACATCACCTTGATCAATGTTGTTAAGGTGCTTCAGAGTAAAGTGGGCAGTGAAATTATCAACTCGCCATATGTATTTAAGGAATTATAAAATAGAGTATACAGTGCAGATGTTTGTTCAGATGGCCACCTAATCAGGTGGAAAAAAGTAGATAAGGTACCAGTGAGTAAAAAAGACAGTACGATACTGCTCCAAATTAAATTCCATCAATTAGACAAACGTAGCTAAGGTTCTAGAGTTTGAAGTAGTCAATTTCCTCCCCTTAAGTTTGCATCAATTCAAGAAATAAGTTAAGGTACTATAGAAGAAATTAGAGATTTGGAATACTACAAATGTCATGCTAAATATACGATTCCATCATCTCAACAGTTTTAGTTGAGGTACTCGAAACTATAGTATGTAATGAGATACTTGTGAAACTTATTATCACATCTACTCAACAAATCTATTGAAAGTACTTTAGAATAGGCTAGGGGATAATATCATCGCTCCTCTTATTATAATATTGAACTCGGCAAACGTATTTAAGGAACTAGAAAGGAGGTGAAAATGAAATACTCAAAGGTAGTTACGGTACAAAAGAGTTGGGTAGGCAGAAATAATTACTACAATAACGAATTCAAAAAGGTAGTTTAGGTACTGAAAAGTGGATTATACTACTCTCAACAACCTTCAGCAGACTTGTCTAGTTGACTTGATAACAACTGTTGCAAGTAGTTGCAATACTTAAACTACTCTCATACAATCTTAAGTTAATTTGTGCAGTTAGGGTGACAACTGTAACACATAGGTGCACTGCTTATACTGCTGCCAACAACTTTAGGTACATTAGTTCAGTTGACGCTATACCAACGGTTACAAATTGCTGTACTGCCTACACGACTCTCTAATATAGGAACTATAATTGCTAATTGATTGAACAATTAATGTAGCCTGTAGGTGCACCCTCTATTCAACTATTACTTAAAATGTAATTCTCGATTTGACATGGTAATAATTGTAGATTGTAATAAAACTCTCTACAAACTTCTTACTATTACAGGAATCGTAATTGTTTAGTTGATTAATAATAACTACAGAATGTAACTTCTTTGCTTACTCTATACTCTGTTACGTTAAACAAAATTATCAAGTTGATAGGAATAAATTAAAGTTGCTGCTCTGTTTTTTCTTGTTTTTCCCCCCCCCCTAATCCAATTATTGTTAACCTAATAAAAACTAAAGCATATAACTGCTCTGTTTACTTTCCAGTGAACTATATTTGTTTTGATGGGATAATAACAGAAAGAGTTAGTTGCACTCTATACATTATTATATAGATTACTTGAACTACGATTGTTTAATAGTAACGATAATAATGAGAAATGTAGGCACCTCCTTCGATTAATTGAAATAAATAGTTTACTTTAACCGTAGTAATTAAGGCGAGCGGTTTCTCAAACTAGTAAATTCTTAATTACAAAAATTAAAATTGTCTAATCGTTCACTATAGTTTAATCAATATATACCTTTGAAGGGAAGTAGTAGAAAATACACTAGTTCAATCAATATATTATACCTTTTGAGGGGAAGTAGTAGTAAATACACTATATTTCAATTAATATATATATATATATATATATATATATATATATATATATATATATATATATATATATATATATATATCTTTTGAGGAGAAGTAATATTAAATACACTACAGTTCAATCAATATATACTTTTTGAGGATAAGTAGTATTAAATACACTATACTTCAATTATTATATACACTTTAAGGGGAAGTAGTAGTAAATACACTATAGTTCAACCAATTATTATACATTTTGAGGAGTAGTATTAAATACACTACAGTTCAATCAATATATTATACATTTTGAGGTGAAGTAGTAGTAAATACAATATAGTTCAATCAATATATACATTTTGAGGTGAAGTAGTAGTAAATACAATATAGTTCAATCAATATATACATTTTGAGGTGAAGTAGTAGTAAATACACTATAGTTCAATCAATATATACATTTTGAGGTGAAGTAGTAGTAAATACACTATAGTTCAATCAATATATACATTTTGAGGTGAAGTAGTAGTAAATACACTATAGTTCAATCAATATATTATACCTTTTGAGGGGAAGTAGTAGTAAATACAATATAGTTCAATCAATATATTATACCTTTTGAGGGGAAGTAGTAGTAAATACACTATAGTTCAATCAATATATTATACCTTTTGAGGGGAAGTAGTAGTAAATACACTATAGTTCAATCAATATATTATACCTTTTGAGGGGAAGTAGTAGTAAATACAATATAGTTCAATCAATATATACATTTTGAGGTGAAGTAGTAGTAAATACAATATAGTTCAACCAATTATTATACATTTTGAGGTGAAGTAGTAGTAAATACACTATAGTTCAATCAATATATTATACCTTTTGAGGGGAAGTAGTAGTAAATACAATATAGTTCAATCAATATATACATTTTGAGGTGAAGTAGTAGTAAATACAATATAGTTCAATCAATATATACATTTTGAGGTGAAGTAGTAGTAAATACAATATAGTTCAATCAATATGTACCTTTTGAGGTGAAGTAGTAGTAAATACAATATAGTTCAATCAATATATACATTTTGAGGTGAAGTAGTAGTAAATACAATATAGTTCAATCAATATATACATTTTGAGGTGAAGTAGTAGTAAATACACTATAGTTCAATCAATATATACATTTTGAGGTGAAGTAGTAGTAAATACAATATAGTTCAACCAATATATTATACCTTTTGAGGGGAAGTAGTAGTAAATACAATATAGTTCAATCAATATATACATTTTGAGGTGAAGTAGTAGTAAATACAATATAGTTCAATCAATATATACATTTTGAGGTGAAGTAGTAGTAAATACAATATAGTTCAATCAATATATACATTTTGAGGTGAAGTAGTAGTAAATACACTATAGTTCAACCAATATATTATACCTTTTGAGGGGAAGTAGTAGTAAATACAATATAGTTCAATCAATATATACATTTTGAGGTGAAGTAGTAGTAAATACAATATAGTTCAATCAATATATACATTTTGAGGTGAAGTAGTAGTAAATACACTATAGTTCAATCAATATATACATTTTGAGGTGAAGTAGTAGTAAATACAATATAGTTCAACCAATATATTATACCTTTTGAGGGGAAGTAGTAGTAAATACAATATAGTTCAATCAATATATACATTTTGAGGTGAAGTAGTAGTAAATACACTATAGTTCAACCAATATATTATACCTTTTGAGGGGAAGTAGTAGTAAATACAATATAGTTCAATCAATATATACATTTTGAGGTGAAGTAGTAGTAAATACAATATAGTTCAATCAATATATACATTTTGAGGTGAAGTAGTAGTAAATACACTATAGTTCAATCAATATATACATTTTGAGGTGAAGTAGTAGTAAATACAATATAGTTCAACCAATATATTATACCTTTTGAGGGGAAGTAGTAGTAAATACAATATAGTTCAATCAATATATACATTTTGAGGTGAAGTAGTAGTAAATACAATATAGTTCAATCAATATATACATTTTGAGGTGAAGTAGTAGTAAATACAATATAGTTCAATCAATATATACATTTTGAGGTGAAGTAGTAGTAAATACACTATAGTTCAACCAATATATTATACCTTTTGAGGGGAAGTAGTAGTAAATACAATATAGTTCAATCAATATATACATTTTGAGGTGAAGTAGTAGTAAATACAATATAGTTCAATCAATATATACATTTTGAGGTGAAGTAGTAGTAAATACAATATAGTTCAATCAATATATACATTTTGAGGTGAAGTAGTAGTAAATACAATATAGTTCAATCAATATATTATACCTTTTGAGGGGAAGTAGTAGTAAATACAATATAGTTCAATCAATATATTATACCTTTTGAGGGGAAGTAGTAGTAAATACAATATAGTTCAATCAATATATACATTTTGAGGTGAAGTAGTAGTAAATACACTATAGTTCAACCAATATATTATACCTTTTGAGGGGAAGTAGTAGTAAATACAATATAGTTCAATCAATATATACGTTTTGAGGTGAAGTAGTAGTAAATACAATATAGATCAATTAATATATACATTTTGAGGTGTAGTAGTAGTAAATACAATATAGTTCAATCATTATATACACTTTGAGGGGAAGTAGTAGTAAATACACTAAAGTTCAATCAATATATACTTTTGAGGGGAAGTAGTAGTAAATACACTATAGTTCAATTAATATATATATATATATATATATATATATATATATATATATATATATATATATATCTTTTGAGGAGAAGTAATATTAAATACACTACAGTTCAATCAATATATACTTTTTGAAGATAAGTAGTATTAAATACACTATACTTCAATTATTATATACACTTTAAGGGGAAGTAGTAGTAAATACACTATAGTTCAACCAATTATTATACATTTTGAGGAGTAGTATTAAATACACTACAGTTCAATCAATATATACCTTTGAAGAGAAGTAGTATTAAATACACTATAGTTCAATTAAATTTATCTTTTGAGGAGAAGTAGTCTTAAATACACTACAGTTCAATCAATACATAACTTTTGAGGAGAAGTAGTATTAAATACATTATACTTCAATTAATACTGTATATACCTTTTGAGGAAAAGTAGTAAATATATTATAGTTCAATCAATTTATACCTTTTTTGGGAAGTAGTAATAAATACAGTCTAGTTCAATCAATATTTACCTTTTGATGTGAAGTAGTAGTAAATAGATTAATGTAAACTTGCCGGAAGCGGAGTAGCTAATACACTATAGTTCGAAGAAAACCTTATATGGGGAAGGAGATAGCAAATATATATATTTTTTTCAATGAAACCTTCCCAGGAGGCCTAGTTTCAAACACGCTATACTTCAATCCATGTAAACTTCAAGTGTGGAGGATTATGTAGAGTTTCAGTTATTATACCAACTAGTAGATAGTTGCGTCTAGGTTATGTAGTTAGGAGAGTATTTTATCAACGAATTGCTCCATTTCTAAACAGTGAAGTAGATATTTGTAGATCAGGTAATATAGAGTAGTACAAGTAGTGTATAGCAACTTAATTCATTTATCATCCCATCAACTACAATTGTAGTTCACTTAATATAGAGGTGAGTATATTAAATAGCAGCTAATCTCTTCAGTATTATACCACAATGTCAAAATGTGGTTCGGATGTTAGCAAATATAATAAGCAGGATTTCTATTTGATCTAGTTATTATTCCATAAAGTAGGAAATTGTTTTAAGGTAATTGAGAGGAGAATGTGTAAAGCAGCTACTTTCTCCAGTTACTTTCTCATCAAATAAACAATTTAGTTCAGGTATATAGAGTAATGTACGGGCATTGGATCTACTTCACCTATTATCCCGTTAACTACAATTATATTCTTAATATAGAGGGATAGTATATTTATGTAGAAAATTTTTGCTACAAATTAATTACATACTATAACGTCGAAAATTATAGTTCAGCTAGTAGAAATTATATTAGGCAAAGATAGACAGTTATTATCCTTTTAAATTGACAATAGTTTTTCAAGTACATAATAAAAAGTAGAGTACGTCATGCAGTTACAGGCTACAGTTGTTATCACATCAACTCGACAATTGTAGTTCTGTTAATAAAGAATAGAGTTGTAAGAGCAACTACTTGTTTTAGTTATTATTCCATCAATTCCACAATTGTAGTTCTGTTAACAGTGAGTAGCGTAAACAGAAAAAGAACTTGCTTTATTTATTACCTCAACAATTAGGATTTTTAATTCTTGTAATTAAGAATAGAGACGGCGGAGAAACCGCTTGCCTTAGTTACTACATCTAAAGTAAACTATTAATTTCAGGTAATCAAAGGAGATTACGTAGAATACTTACATATTCTTATTATTATCGTTACTATTAAACAATCGTAGTAGTGTATGGAGTGCACCTTATTCTTTCTGTTACTATCCCATCAAAACTAATATAGTTCACTTAATACTATGGAAAATGAACAGAAAAATTATATGCTCTAGTAATTTTTATCAGGTCAACAATTTTATTTTTAGCAGCAACTCTAATTTTTATCCTCTCAACTTGATAATTTGGTTTAACGCTGCAGGTTAAAGAGTAAGCAAAGAAGTTACTTTCTGTAGTTACAACGAAACAATTGTAATTCCGGTAATAGTAAAAGACATATATAGAATGCTTCTACAAACTACAATTATTATCATGTCAAATCGAGAATATCGGTTTCAGTATTAGTCGAGTAAAGGGTGAACCTATAGATAGGCTACAGTAATTGTTCCATCAATTCGACAATAAAAAGTTCCAATATTAGAGAACGTGTAGGGTGTGCTCTTATACACTACTGTTATTATCACAAATCGACAAATATAGTGTCAGTATTAGTCGAGTAGAGGGTGCACCTACAGGCTGCATATGTTATTCCAATTCACAGGCTACAGTAATTGTTCAATCAATTCGACAATTAAAGTTCCAATATTAGAGAACGTGTAGGGTATGCTCTTATACACTACTGTTATTATCACAAATCGACAAATATAGTGTCAGTATTAGTCGAGTAGAGGGTGCACCTACAGGCTGCATATGTTATTCCAATTCACAGGCTACAGTAATTGTTCAATCAATTCGACAATTAAAGTTCCAATATTAGAGAACGTGTAGGGAGTGCTCTTATACACTACATTTATTATCACAAATCGACAAATATAGTGACAGTATTAGTCGAGTAGAGGGTGCACCTACAGGCTAAATATATTATTCCAATTCACAGGCTACAGTAATTGTTTAATCAATTCGACAATTAAAGTTCCAAAATTAGAGAACGTGTAGGGAGTGCTCTTATACACTATATTTATTATCACAAATCGACAATTATAGTGACAGTATTAGTCGAGTAGAGGGTGCACCTACAAGATACATTTATTTATTATTCCAATTCACAGGCTACAGTAATTGTTCCAATAATTCGACAATTATAGTTCCAATTTTAGAGAGTCATATAGTCTGTGCTTTACTCACTAAAGTTATTATCACAAATCGACAATTATAGTGACAGTATTATTCGAGTAGAGGGTGCACCTACAAGATACATTTATTTATTATTCCAATTCACAGGCTACAGTAATTGTTCCAATAATTCGACAATTATAGTTCCAATTTTAGAGAGTCATATAGTCTGTGCTTTACTCACTAAAGTTATTATCACAAATCGACAATTATAGTGACAGTATTATTCGAGTAGAGGGTGCACCTACAGGCTACATTTATTTATTATTCCAATTCACAGGCTACAGTAATTGTTCCAATAATTCGACAATTATAGTTCCAATTTTAGAGAGTCATAATAGTCAGTGCTTTACTTACTAAAGTTATTATCACAAATCGACAATTATAGTGACAGTATTAGTCGAGTAGAGGGTACACCTACAGGCTACATTTATTATTCCAATTCACAGGCTACCGTAATTGTTCCATCAATTCCACAATTATAGTTCCAATTTTAGAGAGTCATATAGTCTGTGTTTTAAACACTACAGTCATTTTCACAAATCGACAACTATAGTGACAGTATTAGTCGAGTAGAGGGTGCACCTATAGGCTACATTTATTATTCCAATTCACAGGCTACAGTAATTGTTCCATCAATTCGACAATTAATTATAGTTCCAATTTTAGAGACTCATATTGTCAGTGCTCTAACACACTACAGTTATTATCACAAATCGAGGTATACTTTCAATATTAGTTGAGTAGAGTGTGTACCTATACCCTACATTTATTATTCCAATTCACAGGTTACAGTAATTGTTCCATCAATTAAACAATTAAAGTTCCAAAATGTGAACGTGTAGGGAGTTCTCTTATACACTACAGTTATTATCACAAATCGACAAATATAGTGACAGTATTAGTCGTGTAGAGGGTGCACCTAAAGGCTACATTTATTATTCCAATTCACAGGTTACAGTAATTGTTCCATCAATTCGACAATTAAAGTTCCAATATTAGAGAACGTGTAGGGAGTTCTCTTATACACTACAGTTATTATCACAAATCGAGTTATACTTCAATATTAGTTGAGTAGAGGGTGCACCTAGAAACTACATTGTATTTAAATGGTTTAATTACTAAATTACCATTTAATACAAAAAATAATCCTATAACTATGAGTAGTTTAAGAATAAGCTAAAATTTATCATGGGTAAAAAAGTAAGTACAATTAACAAACATTGGCCGTTGTAAAAATAACTATTAAAAAAAAAATTAAACTATAATAGCCATATTTAATAATTTGGAACGTAATTTAAGTCTTCATTAAAAAAAATTGAAAATGATTATACTGTCTTCGTCTTCAATGCATTAAAAACAAACACATAGTCTATCTAATATTTAATAATTTATTATTAATAAGCAGGCCCTCAATTTTCTGCACGTATATGTTTTGAAAATAATCTACTGCAGTTTAGATATCATTTCGTTTTGTAATAAACGGTTAAAGACTAAATGAATAAAATGACAGACGTACACCATAAAGAATAAAAATTGATACTATTGCAAAAATAGTCTCGTACGTCTATATACTCCACAAAAACTATCATTTGGTGTATTACACTATAGTAAGTTGTTTTAATTTTAAGATATACCTCCAAAAGTGGAATGATAATGGTCTATAGCAATTACAAACAACTTTGCACTTTTACAACGATTCAAACAGATGTTTTACGACCTTACATGTACAACGATTTTAAAGGAATTTTTAGCTGATATAAATTTATTAGAATATTTTAAAGCTATTATTTATTCAAAACGAATGCGTATAACTTCAACGTAATGACAGCTAGTTTATTTGAATTATACTAAATACGATATAAATATTTGAAAATAACTATACTAAAATACGACTCACATTTTATATAACAAACTAAAGTTATTCCTGGAAGTAAACTAAATGCGCAGGATTCTTGAACTGCGTTACTGTTCATTGGAGCGTATTTGTATTGAGCATGTGTGTTACATGACGAAATCTACTTGGATAAGTTATTGTTAACAATCTCCGACGCAGTCAATGCTGACGAAATCGCCTCCTAGAGTATGGCACAGAATACTTTTACAATACAATAAAATCCCATAGATTTACTTTGTCACATATACGTACAAGTATATGATAAGGTTTTAGCTTTTGTTAAAATATCATTTCGGGGTTTAAATGAATACTTTTTGTTGACAGGCTCAATTATAAAGCGTCTGCCTTTGTATGATTCCTGATGAATGTATTACCGATTTACTGACATTTTAAATATTAGCATATCATCCGTTAGTTTTTTCGGTTATGTAAATTTAGATTGTAATGGAGCTATACCATTAGATAAAATACAAATTCTAAATTTTTCCAACAGATCAGATTTTTAGGAAACGCTAATAAAATGTTAATTCCCTATTGGTCCAAACAAAACGTAGTCTACATTCAAGCAAAAGTTCAAAATTTGAAGTTATCACAGGTAACAAAAACCTAAACGTTCATCCGAGTTTCTCAGATTTTGCACTATAACTTTGTAATAAATTTAAATAAGTAGGTACTGAAGTAAAAAAACTAAGAAGCCTTGGCTGCTGTCATTAAAAATCGAATATCAACTCTAGTCTGCACCGTATTTACACTTCAGCCCTTGAGAATTATGTTAAAATGTCATTTTTCATTTATATATTGTAATTTGTGACATATTTAAAAGGAAAACACTTAAAAATTAGTGATTCCAAGTTGTAGAAATTATATGATTTTTTTCGCTAAACATGTACCTAACTGTTTAACAAAATGTCAATTATCTTAATTAAGTAAAAAACACATGAATAATTATGAGGAACTATATTACACGAAATTGTAAGGATACAATTTTTACATTGAAAATGAAAAGTAAATGAAAAGTATAATCTTAAACAAAGAAGTACTAAACTTGAAAAAAGTATTCTGTATATTTGAAATTAATCTCTTTTCAAGCTTATGTAAAACATACGGGTACATAGCTTTATAATTTCTGTCGGCTGTAATTTTTAGAATAAGACCTCTGGTTTGTTTGGATTTTCTCCACTAGGTACCCTCTTTAAAATACAACAGCATAAATATTATTGTTCGTTATAAATGTAACCATTTAAATTTTTTGGACTGCTAACCAAAACGGGAACAGAATAAAATGTCTTTTATTCCAGAACTTAGCTTCCTTAGTCCTATAAATTCCCTAAATAATGTTTGTTTGAATTCACTCGTTTAAAATTTAGAGCGGGGGTGGTAGGATCTTTTCAAGACATCCGGTATCTTAAATATTTTTTTCACTGTTTTTTGCTAAAATCGGTATTTTAAACAAGACTTAAGGTTAGCGGAAGTAATTACTATAAATATGGAGGTATCTGCCCGAGACTAGTGTTAAACTACCCGGATTCGTTCCAAACACTGAGCACTGACTTCCATCCTGACATTTAAACAGTTTGTGTTGTCTTTGTCACAATGCGAAGAACCTGTGACAAAACAGACGTTAATATTTAATAGCTCATATATTATCTTGTTAACAAAGACATTGTCGTTTGCAATAAATACTCGATAATTGTTTTGTTTAATAAATAAGAGATATGTTTTGTGGATGGTCAAAATCTATGCTGAATTCATTTAGAAATATCGATTTTGAGGTTCCTTAAAACCAAGAGAGATAATCATTATCACTTGACACGTTTTACGACAACGAGAAAATCAATGTTAATTTTTTTTTTCCTTGTTGTTTAAAGAGGAAAAAGCTTTCAGTCATCATCGCGTTATAAAAAAAAAAGGAAGAAAATAATACAAGACAAAGAACCCTAGTACTTAAATACTCTAACAGCGTCATGTCAAAATAAAACAAGAGTTGGTCAAGAGAGAGCTGATAGGAAAGATGAAAGAGAGGGATCTAACTGATGACTACATAGAAATAGGTGTAGGATCCAGCTGAACTCCGGTGTTGCTTCGTCGCATTTACTACAAAAGAGGCCCTGAGTGTACGAGTAATGTGTTTATCATTGTTCTTTTAGACTTTGAATACAAAATAGTTTCTTAAGGTCTGCAGAGCCATAAATAACTTCGATTATTTTTGAAAGCTACGGCCGACAGATATCGTTGCTTTTATTTTGACATTTGACACTATCTGTGGATACGTATAATACACGACGTTATGAAACTTTGGTTCAACATTCGTTATAAAAAATACATAAAAATAACAGTCTAGGAGCTTTGGCTATATGACAAACTATAAATAGAAACTCAAAATCCAGAAAAAATCTGTTAAAATATCTACACCCTACCTCGTATGAAAACTAGAGGTCTACAGAATTTGGTTGGTCTTTACACCAACCAAAAGAATGACAAACAACCAAGTTAATCTAACGACATAGGCTACACTGGTCAACCAAAAAATAGCAAAGGCTTTTATCAACAACCATAGTTAGTGTATAGTAACTAATTTTTAGGGTTTAGCCATCATTAACTCTTTCAACAGTTAAGACTGTATCTTTGTAATCACTCTCAGCGACAAATTGCAGTGTTAAATTTCAGGCTCATTTAAGGAAAAGGACATTTAGTTGTTAATTAATAATACAATTTGTGAGAAATAACCGCTTTATTTGTAGAATGATTTGGGTAAATGTTATTTTATGGCAAACTAATATCAGAATAAAATACAAATAATATGAATAAATCATTATTATTCATTAAATTTAAAAATAGATATCGTATGTTTATTTAGTAAGGATGATTGTTACAACGTCGTTTCTAAACGTGTTTTAAAAATTAACAAGCCTCTGTGGATGTCTTGCATCAGATTTTGAAATGCAAAAATAGATTTTGTATCAAAGAGTATAAGGGGAAATGAAAATTAACCTTAAGTGCTATGTTAGGAAAAGGAAACTGAATACTGTAAAGTATCGTTAGAGGCTTATCTGTTAATACTCACTATTTAATTTTTAATTTTTTTTTTTTAGCGTGTGGTTAGGTAAAGTAGTTTTGGTAACTTTTATTGTATCACAACTAAATTAAAATAACTTCTGCTAATTTAGAGATATTCTATAAGATTTTATAGCTGTGATCAATTTTTCTTGTTAATTAAGGGTTCAGTTTGGTTTATAAATGTGTGTTTTCATTTTCATCGTTTTGGGAAAAGTCAAAATTTCGAACTTCTTAATATCAGCTAAATTAATTTACATCAATTTTTGTCTAAATGTAACTCCCAAAGACCTAAATTGAACATTATTGGTAGAATCTCAGCAAAATTTCAATTCAGGCGTTATAAACCTAAATCCAGATGGATAAAATCAACCTTGTGCGTTCTCTTTAAAGATATCTCAAAATAGATTTATTGCTTGGCTAAGAGTGAACTGAAATTCCATTTCTCAAGGACGAATGTACTGATATCATGAGTGCTGTGTTAGCAATTAAGAATACGGATTAATTTTATGAGTTATAATCCAAAGCAATTTACTAAACCGCTATAAAGGAATTGGGTGTAATTTTAAAAAGTAATACTTTGACTGATTTTGTTATTATTATACCAGTTAAATAGAAGCATAAAAATTTTAAAACCAAAATATATATTGTAAACTATACAATTTGACTATTTGTAGCATGGTGTAGATTGAATGACATTAAATGTAATTATATTTGTTTAAATCATTCCTAACTTGGCTCGAAGCTTGTCATAGAAAGTTGGATAACAATCATCAATCTCTACTTATAATTTCATTTCCCAGAGCTATTAAGGCCTGCTCTCGCATAACTACGTGGTTGCAAATACCTCGACGAAGGATTACAACTCTTCCAAAGCAAGGACATGAAGGTGCCTTTCCTTTGGTAAAAGTCATACACAAAGGAGTGTAATATACAAGTAGAACTAATGAAGAGTGAAAGTCATCAGAAATGTGCGAAATATGTGGAGAGTTGTATGCGCGGGAGAAAGGCAACAGATAATCTTTGAGATAGTGTTACGTGATAGGCTGTCCCTACAGCACAAAGTGTACAGTGGTCGATATGGAAATTATAACCCATTATGTAAATAGGCTCCTCTAAACTCGAGCAGGGGATGGTAATTGCTCTGTAAATGCAATCTCTATTAATCAAACAAGATTCACTCATTTAGAAAGGTGAAATAGTCTTGATTGAATGTGGTAGCCATGTTTGATTACATTTCTTTTTCTAAAAGATAATATTTAACGCTAACACAAGCCAACGATGAAAAAAACTGTTTCCAATTGTTGGTTAATCTGAAAATGGCGGCCGATTTCAACATTTCGAAAAATAGTTTGTTAACATGTTTCCTGTACATCCTATAACTTTCTTACAACAGCTTTAAACTCATGATAATAGTTTGCCTGTCCAGGACGTACTTGTCACGAGGGTAGCTGAGATCACCTCGAATTCGAAATTCATAACGAGAAGACATAACGAGAGATTCGCATCAGGCACCGGTAGGCTACACAAGAGATACCATCGTGCATCGATCGTATTTTCTCACTAGTTGATTAAAATAAGGAACTGAATTGCATATAGGATGTACCAGTTTTCAATGGTTACAAACCAAACTAATCTACGATATTTTAATAAATACTAGATACAAGAATGTAACATCAACAAGAACAATGCTGAAAACAATAACAAAATCTGATTTAAGTTAACATACGATCCGATTTTACACAAAGTGCACGGTGTTTAAGAGAAACTAATACAGAAATGCTTCTATGATATCTCACAGCCATTTGTCAGTATTTTTTAGGTAATTCTAAAAACAGTATCTAAAACGTAAACAATAAGGCATTTATTCTATACAGTATGAAGTTTTCCCACTGACGTTTATTGGGACAGAGTAGACAAAACATTAGAATTAAAGCTAGAAAACAATTTTCGTTCGTTCGATTTTCCAAGTGAAAAAATTTGCTATTGTGAAGCAGTCGTAAATCTGTAAATACTTTTAACTTAATTTTTAAAAGTCACTTTTAAGCATTTAGGCCCTTAATAACCAACATTGTTAATCTTGATTCAGTACTTAACTTTTATTTTTATTAATTTTTAAAAGAACTACGTTTATAAATTTCTGTTTACTCTTGCCACAATTCTTCCTTTATACATTTTCCTTACATTATAATGTTTCATAACATTTGTTACATGATACATGTACCTTAATATATATTTTGATTGTTTTCATCAATGTATATTTATATTTATTAAATTGTAAAACTTTGATGATATTATTATAGTAATTTTGATACACTAATTGAATGTACTTCTTTAACCTTGTCTAACCTGCCTTAGTGTGTAATATTGTGATGGGTTTTATTGTTATATAAATTTGAATATCGTTAATTATTGATTATATCAGAAAATATTCTTCATTAATATATATATTTACGCTGTTCTTTAAAATTATTAACCTCTTTGAAATATGTTACAACATAAAATAATTAAATTTATTATTTGAAAATGCTTTCAAAATATGTGGTTTATATAGATAATTATGAATTACTTCTTATTTATTACAAAATATTCCAATAAAGATGAAAATTTTATTAAAATATGTCACAAAAGTTTTAAGGTTATACCAATTTCATTGAGACCGTTTAATAATTCAAACAATAAATATGTTACAAAAATCCCTAATAATCACATGAATTTTTTGAGATTGTAGTAGTGGTAGTCAAGTATGAGGTAATGACGTGAAACTATTTAATATTATTGCTTTGTAACAGTGTTGTTAGACTTGTGACAGAGAGACGTCATAAAATATTTCAATGTCAGGTTGGAAGTGAAAACTGCTCAGTCAACGTTTTGGAATTAATCCGGGTAGTTGAACAACAAAGGCACAAAGCAGTGATGAAGAAGACATTTTTTTTGTTGTTGTAACTTAGACCTAAACAAATTGTTACTTGATGTTTTAAAAATAAGTCCTTTATAATAATCTATTCAAAAAATAGTAATTAATATTGAAAAATTGTAAATTCGGTTTTACTATCGTGTAGAGATTTTTTTTCCTATTTAATGTCACAATTGCTTGAACAATTAAGATGTGAGCTTGTGTTCTGTTTGTTGAAACTACAATTTAGTCATTTTTTAATTAAATAATATATTGGATTGTATACACAAGTTTTAGAAATCTTTTTTATAATTTACCCTTTTTATAAATGAATATCGTGTTCGTAATAATAAATATCTCACGTAGGTTTTCATTAAAACCACTTTGATATCATAAGCAACGCTGTTATACGGATGGTGAAGCAAGTAAGAACCATTTTGTAGTCAGTACAAAAGAGGATGTGAACTAAATTCTGGATGAAGATAAAACTTGTCTGTCATCATTTTCAGAATTCGAAAGGAAAAAAAAAGTTGTATCATCTTGACTGAGGGTGCCATCAGACGCACCTGGATACATCAATAAAACAAAGATTTATTTGTAAGAGAACGGAACAAAGAATTCTATTTTCCATTGGAATATGTACTTACATTAACAGAATAAGATTTAATTTAATCACATACGATAAAGATGACTTTTATCTCTATATCTATGCACTTTATAGTTTACTGACTAATTTTTCGCTGACGAAGAAATTACTAAACTGCAATGAAAGGATTATCATTGTTGACGCACGAATAAGTAAAATAAATAACTAAAGTTGGTTATTCCAAATTCAAATCAGGCTACAACATGCTTCTAAAAATAATGAATGACAGCAATTCAGACACATATCGGTGACAAGGTCACTGATAACACTTATCACATCGTGGGTCAAAGGAGTCAGTTGAAAGTCAGTGATAATAAAGCAATCGTCTTTAATTGGAGCATAATTGTCCCCGGCAGTTAAAAAAATGTTCACTTATCACTTATATAATTAAATTTCCTCTTTCCCAACAAAACAACGAACAATTTAAATGATATTTATTAAATAAAATTATGGCATTTCAGATTTCTATTGAAAAAGATTCTATAATATAAAATTATAATTCAAGTTAATAAATATTAATTATTCTTTTGTTATATCTACAAGTTATACCGAGTTGTTAAAATATAAATGCAATAACAAACCTCTCACATACAGACAATTTTTTCCTTATTAAATTTGATGGATTCGTATAGACTACTAACTTTCAAACGTCATAAATAATTGATCGAAATCTGTAGAGCCTATCATGAAAAGAAATTACCTTTAATCGAAACGTCTAAATTTCAAAGTATATTTTGATATACGTTTGGATAAATTCCATTTATACGTCACTTTTTAACAGTCAGGTATAATGTTGAAAGAATTTTAAATCAAATAATCAAATTCTGTTAAAAAAAAAAAGTTTTATTAGGTCTTGTAGACCTACAAAAATTAGACCCTACATCCATTTTAAGACAAGACTGTCGTTATTCATGATAAGCTCATCGCTCAAATTTCTCAAATTATGAGTGTCTACTTTTATTATTATTTTTTTAAAACATAATATGTTGAAAAACAGTCAATGAATACAAAGAAGTCCTTAAAAGGCTTCTATATATAGACATTGTTATGAACAATTCTACTAACAATAATGATATATGTATATTTTGTATTTAATACTACGCTAATTAATCTCTGTTTATTTATAAAAGTGAGTAATGTAGGCCATATCTTATATTTCTAGGAAACAAGATCACTGCTATTCCTAATATTAACATTACACTTCAGGAATGTTGTTTGACAGCACGAGAATACATCAGTTAGATATAGGTTACAAAATGTACTTGTCATCTAACGAGCAGTAAAAGCTCCAAAAACTTGACTAGATTGTGTCACTCAAGCTTCGAGATAACGATACGAAATGTCGCTTACGCAACAAGTCAGAGGGGAGGGAGATAACTGCCGCTGGACACTGGAATATTGCATAGACCTATATGCTTTTGTTGCTGTGAGCCGGGATATTCTTCTTGTTTTCCCATTGCCAGTTTGGTTCAATGAACTGATTCACCGCCCGCTCACTTAGCGCAGATCACGCTCGGGTTGATTCACAAGCGGAACCCGCTACCTACATCTAGAAACAACTATGCTTAACAAATTATTTTATAATTGCAAAATTGAGTATGTATTTATTTTTATTTAAACCTGTTGTAAACATATAATATTTATTTATTTGATTTGTCTTTAAAGTTCAATTGGCTAATTATTAAATGGCGAAACAATTAAAAATTTCTGCAGAGCCTGGCAAAATTGATAGCCTAATTATTTTTTTTTTCAAAATGATCGTTCACACACTATGTCCTATATACAGGGATTGTTAATACTAAGTTCTGAACTCGAAAATAATGAAACGCAATTCTTGGTTGTCTTGAATGAAACTAGAACTCCGTAGCACTTACTGTGAACAGTCATTTTACGATCGTTCAATTGTTTGTATTCTTGTTTTTAGTTCTGTTACAAAATATTTGTAAAATGAACACAGATCCATGGTTCTTTGTAATATATGAATTCATGAAAGTTACTGTTATATGTGATAAATAAGTTAATTAATTTCCACTTTTTTGCTTCATGGTCTTTTGGTATTAAATATTGTTTGTCTTTTTGACGCCTATAGCATGCCATTGCTTATCAACAACAACTGTTTCCATACTTACTGGTGGCATTTTTAAGCTTAACACTTCTTACATTAAAATTTGGTTTACAGTAGGCTACACAATCGTGTTCATGAAAATGCCACCTGCGAGTGGCGAAACAGCTATAAACAAAGGCCTGTTATAGACATCAAAAAAGATAAATAAATAAATCAATTAGCCTAAGGTTTTTTTTGTTGTTGTTGTTTTGGTTTTTTTATAAACCCAAAAACAGATTAACTTTAAAAACGTATTTCAGGTTCAAATCATCGTTAATAAACAGTATATAAAAACTCTTTGCAAAAATCACATTAATATTTATGAGTGCAAATAAATATTGAGCATAACTTGTGAGATAATATTACAAAAAAATACATTAACTTTAATCAAACGCGTTTCGACGACAAAGTCGCCATCCTCAGTGAAACATGAGCTTAGTTTACATGATACATTATAGTTTAGTGTATCACTGAGGATGGCGAAATTCAAATGAGATCTTTTGTTCGTTTTTTTTTCTATCTAATATTTATGAGGATTTACATAATTCACTATTTAGTGGATTATCACAAACTCTCCCATTTATCTGTAAAAAAAAAAAAAAGAGAGAGAGAGAGAGAGAGAGAGAGAGAGAGAGAGAGAGAGAGAGAGAGAGAGAGAGAGAGAGAGAGAGAGAGAGAGAGAGAGAGAGAGAGAGATAATACAGACAGTCCACTGTCAGTAAGGTTTGTGAGCAGCTGAGGATGATGACTTAGTAATTGAAACGTCGGCGTCGTTTTGTATTTGTGTTGCACAAATAAAGTCATTTTTTGTGGAAAATTATGTTTTCATTCATTTGATTGTTAAAGTTTCCACAAGTTGAGATAAGCTCATTACAGTTGAGAGAGAATTATGTTATTACAATTTTTTATGTTTATTAATACAGTAATTGTAATAATAATCACTATTTATATATATATTAAAAAAATATATATTAATTTTTTATTTGCCTTTGTTTATTTATTTTTTATTCCTTATTAAACGTTTATTTATTTTATTATTTATTACAATATTAATTAATTAATCGTAATTTGTTTGCTGCTTAAGGGAAAAGAGAGTTTAAAAGTCAGTAATTTTGATCTAAAAATAACCACTTCCTATCAAAATGTCCTTCTATCTACAGATTATAGATATGAACTATAGATTTACAATATTCTAATGAGTTTTTATTTTATTACAGCTAGATGAAAACTTAAGTTCATAACTTTCCTATAATTTGTAAACGTATACCACTTGCTTAAAAAGTGAATTATACTTGTGCAAAAATTATCGTAGTAGAATTTTATTTTTGGAAAAGATAGATAAAAATTTTGAAAAAATATAATTTCTTACTACAGAGCCATATTTCTTACTTCAGTTAACAAAATTTTAAACTTAATTGTTCCGTTTCAAATATTTTCTTTTTGCTTAAAAAATAGGTTTGGTTTTGTTCAAAAGACCCTCCAATAAAATACCAGAAGTTTATATCACAGCTCACCACAGCAACTACAAGAAAATTATTAATATATGAATTTTTTTTAAATTGATAAACCATAATCACAATAGTTCAGAACACATAATTCATTATACTGTAACTGAAATTCTTTTCGTTTAGTTCTTGACGAGAAGTGATGAATGAAGCCATATTGAGACTCGTTTTTTATAACGTGACTGGAAATGGCTTCCAGATCCCTCCCATCTATCATAGACCAGGATGATAAAAAGGTTTAACAAAAGTTATTTACAATAAAATATATTGTCATTAAAAGCAATAATAAATGTGAATTAGTTTTTAAACTGTAAAACTATAACATTTACTCTTACTTAAATTCTTGTTCATTATTTAATCATAATCGACCTAAGGTCGATTGCAATGACAAATCTCATTTACTATATTATTTAACTTTTAACAAGTAACTATTATTCTTAGGGGTTCACGTATAATGAGTACGGTCGTGGCAATTTCTAGGGTCCTAACTGGATCTACACATTTTTTATTCATATAGTTTTGGGTTAGACCCTTCTCTTTTGTCTTTACTATTAGGTCTCTCTTGACCAAGTCTATTTTTCTTCTGATCCTGACCCTATTAAAGTATTCGATAGGTAAGGATCGTTATTTTATGTTCTTTTTTTATAAGGTGATGATGGCTGAAAGTTTCGCGCCCTTAAATAACAAGAAAAACGAACACAAAGTAATAGTGCTCTCAATGAGCACATATTTAAAAATGTTCATGTACCGTATCTAACCTTCTAAGTTTGATCATTAATTAATTATACTGTATTTAAATTTGTTTTCGAAATAATGAGTTATTTTACCATATTCATATAAATATTTTGAACAATATTATAATATTTTCGTCAGTTACGTTGAACTAATATTATCAGATCTATTGTTATTCTATTTTTACGATCCTTCATAAATGTAAACTATCCACTGTAGGGTTTACAACATAAATAAAAGTGGTGCAGGAAACTCGATCTTGGTTATTATTAGGAAGCAATACTTAACTCTCTCATTTCCCTCACGTATCAGTGTACTACCTTTTTTAGAACCTTGCCCCGCGCTACTCCTTTCACTTTCAACGCCACACTCTTCCTGATGTTTAAACATTTTACCCTCGTCTGAACATTATGTTATTATGATTAATGTTTTTTTTCGTAATACCTTCTTAAACCTATCCGTTTGAATTAATTGGGCTTGGACTGTGGCGCAATGGGTTGGATGGTAAATATCGATTCAAAAATAAATAAAGAGGTAGACATTCGATTTATCCACATAAATAAATATTCATTAAATATATATGTTAAGAGTATAATAATAAAGATACACAACCAAATGTCAACAAAAACCATTTTTATTACTAGCAAGAAATAATCAAATAAAACTGATTCGAGCGTTGTGTGAACTATAGGCTAATATTTTATAGGCCAGGAATTATGGCAGTTGATGATATTAAGCAACCTGGTTTGTCGACTGACTAAAAATATCGTTTCTCAAATGTTTTATTATTATAATTCAAAATAAATTTAAAATAAAGTAAAAAACCTAAAACAATTCTTTTCAATCAATCTGTTAAGATATAAATATGTAGACGCTCTTGCTTAAAATAATACAAACATTATATTTGTTCAAAACCACATCCACTACGTAAACTAAGTTTCATTCAAATTGGTTAAAAAATAATAATTTGACATCCCCCACCCCCCAATCATAACTGGATAAATCTTTCCAGTTATGTAGATTCCTATATTTTTGTTTATGTTATATCTAATAGGCCCTAATATGATCAACTTCATGCATATTGACAAATTGGCTTAAAGATTTTGCCTAAATCCATTAGTAATCAGGGTTCATTTTAGTTGAGATCTGGAGTTTTTTCACGTACAGTTTAGTTAATTTGTTTTGTTACAAATGTTATTTACCAAAATTTAGCAATGTGATGAAACTGATCAGAAAATTTCAATAGCTTCAATTTGGAATGAGGCATTATGAAAAGAGTTTATTTAGAAGGCATGAGAGTTGGCGCAGAAAGTTTCCTAGTAATAGCTTTTAATATAAAAATTGAAAATAATATTCAATTATTATTTATTTAAAAGTGTTTTAGTTTTAATATAATTGTTTAACAGCTGTAGTGAGCAAATTTACACTTGTGGAAACTTCAATCACCAAATGAATGTAAACATTATTATCCACAAAAATCAATTTCTTTTTGTAATTACAAGACGACGTTTCAGTGTCTAAGACATCATCCTCAGTTTTCACATGAACACAAACCTTAGGCCTACTGACGCACCCTCTAGTCAGGGAGTGATACACCCTGGGGTTGGTAGGGTATTTATGTATTCCACATTAATATGTTTTCATTCATTTGGTGAAGATCGTTGAACTCAACAATTCAATTTCCAATTGTGATTTCAAAACTATAGACAATCACATACCAATGTAGATTTCAAAAACAATATTATTAACTCAGTTTTATACGGAAACATTTTAATATAATTATTTTACCAATATCAAAATAGCGAAAACCAGTTAATGGTACCGGCAACCCTGCCATGCAAATCAAACCTTTCACAGGTAAACTGATACCGTAAATGTGTATGTCTTTACTCTGCGACGGACAACCTGGCTTCGTAGCTGCAAATATATTCGAACTTCTCCTCTTGTTACGCTACGCTCGTATTAGTCCCTCGGCTGATGACGGCGTCGAAGTATTGTAATTATGAAAAAACTTCACTATATAGAGCTTGTACTCACTACACTTCAGTCGGAATTTTACTATATGGAGCAAGTACTCAATACACTACGGTCGGAACTTCACTATATAGAGCAAGTACTCAATGGA
The DNA here is from genome assembly GCA_963513935.1 of Aphrophora alni. Classification (NCBI taxonomy): domain Eukaryota; kingdom Metazoa; phylum Arthropoda; class Insecta; order Hemiptera; family Aphrophoridae; genus Aphrophora; species Aphrophora alni. The sequence goes on from OY740767.1 coordinate 88,180,058, forward strand.
ACTTCACTATATAGAGCAAGTACTCACTACACTACAGTCGGAACTTCACTATATAGAGCATGTACTCACTACACTACAGTCGGAACTTCACTATATAGAGCAAGTACTCAATACACTAAGGTCGGAACTTCACTATATAGAGCATGTACTCACTACACTACAGTCGGAATTTCACTATATAGAGCAAGTACTCAATACACTACGGTCGGAACTTTACTTTATAGAGCATGTACTCATTACACTTCAGTCGGAACTTCACTATATAGAGCATGTACTCACTACACTTCAGTCGGAACTTCACTATATAGAGCATGTACTCACTACACTACAGTCGGAATTTCACTATATAGAGCAAGTACTCAATACACTACGGTCGGAACTTTACTTTATAGAGCATGTACTCATTACACTTCAGTCGGAACTTCACTATATAGAGCATGTACTCACTACACTTCAGTCGGAACTTCACTATATAGAGCAAGTACTCAATGGAACTTTACTATATAGAGCATGTACTCACTACACTACAGTCGGAACTTCACTGTATAGAGCAAGTACTCAATACACTATGGTCGGAACTTCACTATATAGAGCATGTACTCACTACACTACAGTCGGAATTTCACTATATAGAGCAAGTACTCAATACACTACGGTCGGAACTTTACTTTATAGAGCATGTACTCATTACACTTCAGTCGGAACTTCACTATATAGAGCATGTACTCACTACACTTCAGTCGGAACTTCACTATATAGAGCAAGTACTCAATACACTACGGTCGGAACTTCACTATATAGAGCAAGTACTCAATACACTACGGTCGGAACTTCACTTTATAGAGCATGTACTCATTACACTTCAGTCGAAACTTCACTATATAGAGCATGTACTCACTACACTTCAGTCGGAACTTCACTATATAGAGCAAGTACTCAATACACTACGGTCGGAACTTTACTATATAGAGCAAGTACTCAATGGAACTTCACTATATAGAGCAAGTACTCAATACACTACAGTCGGGACTTCACTGTGTAGACTATGTACTCACTACACTACAGTCGGAACTTCACTATATAGAGCATGTACTCACTACACTACAGTCGGGACTTCACTATATAGACTATGTAGTCACTACACTACAGTCGGAACTTTACTATATAGAGCATGTACTCACTACACTACAGTCGGAACTTTTCGATATAGACTATGTACTCACTACACTACAGTCGGAACTTCACTATATAGAGCAAGTTCTCAATACACTACGGTCGGATTTTCACTATATAGAGCATGATCTCACTACACTACAGTCGGGACTTCACTATGTAGACTATGTACTCACTACACTACAGTCGGAACTTCACTATATAGACTATGTAGGCCTACTCACTACACTACAGTCGGAACTTCACTATATAGAGCATGTACTCACTACACTTCAGTCGGAACTTCACTATATAGAGCAAGTACTCAATACACTACGGTCGGAACTTTACTATATAGAGCAAGTACTCAATGGAACTTCACTATATAGAGCAAGTACTCAATACACTACAGTCGGGACTTCACTGTGTAGACTATGTACTCACTACACTACAGTCGGAACTTCACTATATAGAGCATGTACTCACTACACTACAGTCGGGACTTCACTATATAGACTATGTAGTCACTACACTACAGTCGGAACTTTACTATATAGAGCATGTACTCACTACACTACAGTCGGAACTTTTCGATATAGACTATGTACTCACTACACTACAGTCGGAACTTCACTATATAGAGCAAGTTCTCAATACACTACGGTCGGATTTTCACTATATAGAGCATGATCTCACTACACTACAGTCGGGACTTCACTATGTAGACTATGTACTCACTACACTACAGTCGGAACTTCACTATATAGACTATGTAGGCCTACTCACTACACTACAGTCGGAACTTCACTATATAGAGCAAGTTCTCACTACACTACAGTCGGAACTTCACTATATAGACTATGTACTCACTACACTACAGTCGGGACTTCACTATAGAGACTATATACTCACTACACTACAGTCGGAACTTCACTATATAGAGCATGTAGTCACTACACTACAGTCGGAACTTCACTATATAGACTATGCACTCACTACACTACAGTCGGAACTTCACTATATAGACTATGTACTCACTACACTACAGTCGGAACTTCACTATATAGACTATGTACTCACTACACTACAGTCGGAACTTCACTATATAGACTATGTACTCACTACACTACAGTCGGAACTTCACTATATAGACTATGTACTCACTACACTACAGTCGGAACTTCACTATATAGAGCATGTACTCACTACACTACAGTCGGAATTTCACTATATAGAGCATGAACTCACTACACTACAGTCGGAACTTCACTATATAGAGCATGTACTTTCTACACTACAGTCGGAGATTCAACTCTGTCAGACCTAGTACTAAATTTTCTTTCTTAGATCAGGATCTGATATTTCTATTTTGCTAAGTGTTTTTTCCTTGTACCAGAACCATAGTTGATATAATTACATACAGAATTACCCTGAGGGGCTCACGTATAGTGAGTACGGGCATGCCAATCCCGAAGCAATCTAGATGGATTTACACTTTTTTTTCGTGTAATTTTAGGGTTCATCCCTTTTATGTTTCTATCAAGCCTCTCTTGAACAAATCTTGTTCTCTTCAACCCTGACACTATTTGAGTTAGGGGTGTCTTTATTTGATGTAATTTTGTTTCTTTTTTATAAGGCGATGACGTTCGAGACATTTTCAAACCTTAAACAACAATAAAAACAAAAATCACAGAATTTAAATCTGAAAATATTTTAAAGTATGAAGGTTACTAAATACTACCAATCAACAATTGTTTAAATTGCCAGCCAATTTGAAATCATTCATAGGATTTTTCTAATTTTGATACACGCCCACGTACGAAATATCAAACTTTTATTCTAATTTTAGTGGCTATCATGTTTATGTAGAATCGACAACGAAAATTACCACTATGTGAAAATAACTTTACGTTAATCCCTTGATTACTTTCCGACCTACTGTCAATTAACCTTGGGGTGTCAATGTTTCTTGTAGAGCCTATATGTATTAACACCGTTGACCTCCTCAGGCTGAGCACACTGACCACGTAATACTGAAAAAAACACAGAATACATCACAATTGAACACAACACAAAACACACTATACATCACAATAAAACACAACACTTAACACACTATACATCACAATCGAACACAACAGAAAACACTATACATCACAATAGGACATAACACAAAACACACTATACAGCACAATCGACACAACACAAAACACAGTATATATCACAATCGTACACAACACAAAACACACTATACATCACAATCGACACACAACACAAAACACTATACATCACAATAGGACACAACACAAAACCCACTATACAGCACAATCGAACACAACACAAAACACACTATACTCTTAAATCACAATAGGACACAACACAAAACACCATACATCACAATCGAACACAACACAAAACACACTATACATCACAATCGAACACAACACAAAACACCATACATCACAATCGAACACAACACAAAACACACTATACATCACAATAAAACACAACACAAAACACACTATACATCACAATCGAACACAACAGAAAACACTATACATCACAATAGGACACAACACAAAACACACTATACAGCACAATCGACACAACACAAAACACAGTATATATCATAATCGTACACAACACAAAACACACTATACATCGCAATCGAACACAACACAAAATACAATAGATCACAATAGAACACAACACAAAACCCACTATACAGCACAATCGAACACAACACAAAACACACTATACTCTTACATCACAATAGGACAAAACACAAAACACCATACATCAAAATCGAACACAACACAAAACACACTATACATCACAATCGAACACAACACAAAACACTATACATCACAATCGAACACAACACAAAACACACTATACATCACAATCGAACACAACACAAAACACACTATACATCTCAATCGAACACAACACAAAACACTATACATCACAATCGAACACAACACAAAACACCATACATCACAATCGAACACAACACAAAACACACTATACATCACAATAAAACACAACACAAAACACTATACATCACAATAGGACACAACACCAAACCCACTATACAGCACAATCGAACACAACACAAAACACACTATACTCTTAAATCACAATAGGACACAACACAAAACACCATACATATCAATCGTACACAACACAAAACACACTATATATCACAATCGAACACAACACAAAACACCATACATCACAATCGAACACAACACAAACACACTATACATCACAATAAAACACAACAAAAAACACACTATACATCACAATCGAACACAACAGAAAACACTATACATCACAATAGGACACAACACAAAACACACTATACAGCACAATCGACACAACACAAAACACAGTATATATCATAATCGTACACAACACAAAACACACTATACATCGCAATCGAACACAACACAAAATACAATAGATCACAATAGAACACAACACAAAACCCACTATACAGCACAATCGAACACAACACAAAACACACTATACTCTTACATCACAATAGGACAAAACACAAAACACCATACATCAAAATCGAACACAACACAAAACACACTATACATCACAATAAAACACAACACAAAACACTATACATCACAATAGGACACAACACCAAACCCACTATACAGCACAATCGAACACAACACAAAACACACTATACTCTTAAATCACAATAGGACACAACACAAAACACCATACATATCAATCGTACACAACACAAAACACACTATACATCACAATCGACACACAAAACACTATACATCACAATCGAACACAACACAAAACACCATACATCACAATCGAACACAACACAAAACACACTATACATCACAATAAAACACAACAAAAAACACACTATACATCACAATCGAACACAACAGAAAACACTAAACATCACAATAGGACACAACACAAAACACACTATACAGCACAATCAACACAACACAAAACACAGTATATATCATAATCGTACACAACACAAAACACACTATACATCGCAATCGAACACAACACAAAACACACTATACTCTTAAATCACAATAGGACACAACACAAAACACCATACATATCAATCGTACACAACACAAAACACACTATATATCACAATCGAACACAACACAAAACACCATACATCACAATCGAAAACAACACAAACACACTATACATCACAATAAAACACAACAAAAAACACACTATACATCACAATCGAACACAACAGAAAACACTATACATCACAATAGGACACAACACAAAACACACTATACAGCACAATCGACACAACACAAAACACAGTATATATCATAATCGTACACAACACAAAACACACTATACATCGCAATCGAACACAACACAAAATACAATAGATCACAATAGAACACAACACAAAACCCACTATACAGCACAATCGAACACAACACAAAACACACTATACTCTTACATCACAATAGGACAAAACACAAAACACCATACATCAAAATCGAACACAACACAAAACACACTATACATCACAATCGACACACAACACAAAACACCATACATCACAATCGAACACAACACAAAACACACTATACATCACAATAAAACACAACACAAAACACTATACATCACAATAGGACACAACACCAAACCCACTATACAGCACAATCGAACACAACACAAAACACACTATACTCTTAAATCACAATAGGACACAACACCAAACCCACTATACAGCACAATCGAACACAACACAAAACACACTATACTCTTAAATCACAATAGGACACAACACAAAACACCATACATATCAATCGTACACAACACAAAACACACTATACATCACAATCGACACACAAAACACTATACATCACAATCGAACACAACACAAAACACCATACATCACAATCGAACACAACACAAAACACACTATACATCACAATAAAACACAACAAAAAACACACTATACATCACAATCGAACACAACAGAAAACACTAAACATCACAATAGGACACAACACAAAACACACTATACAGCACAATCAACACAACACAAAACACAGTATATATCATAATCGTACACAACACAAAACACACTATACATCGCAATCGAACACAACACAAAATACAATAGATCACAATAGAACACAACACAAAACCCACTATACAGCACAATCGAACACAACACAAAACACACTATACTCTTACATCACAATAGGACAAAACACAAAACACCATACATCAAAATCGAACACAACACAAAACACACTATACATCACAATCGAACACAACACAAAACACTATACATCAGAATCGAACACAACACAAAACACACTATACATCACAATCGACACACAAAACACTATACATCACAATCGAACACAACACAAAACACTATACATCACAATCGAACACAACACAAAACACCATATTTATATCACAATCGAACACAACACAAAACACACTATACATCACAATAAAACACAACACAAAACACTATACATCACAATAGGACACAACACCAAACCCACTATACAGCACAATCGAACACAACACAAAACACACTATACTCTTAAATCACAATAGGACACAACACAAAACACCATACATATCAATCGTACACATCACAAAACACACTATACATCGCAATTGAACACAACACAAAACACTATACATCACAATAGGACACAACACAAAACCCACTATACATCACAATCGAACACAACACAAAACACCCTATACTCTTACACCACAATAGGGCACAACACAAAACACCATACATCAAAATCGAACACAACACAAAACACACTATACATCACAATCGACACACAACACAAAACACTATACATCACAATAGGACACAACACAAAACCCACTATACAGCACAATCGAACACAACACAAAACACACTATATTCTTACACCACTATAGGACACAACACAAAACACCATACATCAAAATCGAACACAACACAAAACACACTATACATCACAATCGACACACAACACAAAACACACACTATACGTAGACGGACGGATATTTAAAATTGAAACGTCCGGTTACATTAACGTACGAATCGGGTTTTGTTAAAATAGTGATGCGACACTTCAGAGTGGCCGACTTCAGATGGGGGCAGATTTAATATTCCTCATTTTAATAAAACCCGAGAATGTTTATGTTGGGTTCGACTGTGATGTACAGACCTAGTGTGATTTAAATATTACGCGTTAGGTGTAGCTTGACTATGTCAACGGTGTTGACATATATACAAGAAAGACTTTCATTTGACTTCCAAAAGATAAAATAGTATAATAACTTATCGAAATGCTTAGGACATATAACCTGACACTCAATAGTAAAACTTGAATTTATCTTTTAATTACCATATTTATATCCTATACTATCTATGTACAGTGGGTGATTAAAACACAAAGGGCAAGGGGAGTAGATATATATATATATAAAATTATGATTAAAAGCAAAAATCTTCTTGTGGCAACAAAATGTTAATATCCATTCCTATTTTAAACGGCAAACCGAGATTTATGTGTAATTAATTTTAATAATATTTAATACTACAAACCATATAACAATTTATTGTTATTATTATTATTTTTAACAAAACCTGTGATGAAAAAAATACTTTCGACTGAATTTTGTATTTCAACTTTTACTAAATCTAGTTTTTCTCAATCCTTTAGCTGAACAGATATTTCAAACTAGATTATTTAAAAATTTGAATAGTTGCCTGTCCCCCCCCACCCACCCGCCTCTTCCTTGGCGGTTATTGGGAAGTGTAAAGTCGATCTATTACTTTTTTCTTGTAAAACTAATTATATCAACCAGATTCAAAAAGCTATTGCTAAACTTTTAAAGCTTAAATTTGTCTACACGATAGTTTGTACTAAGCAGACTGGATATCGAACATTTAAGATTATGCATTTTATTTTTATTTCTAAATCGACATTGGGTGTTTGGAACAAAAATATTTTTAATCAGTATTTGTATGTAATTTTATATCAAAAACCACACCTGTAAAATTTAAAACGCTGAGCGATGATTTGTGTGATGATTTGGGTCTTTTTGTTTAAACACTTTTGAAAAAATATATTCTAGTGACAAAAATAGTTTCCAGTAAGAGAAAAAAGTGTGCGTTTGTAAAACAATTTCATATAAAATATATGACTGTGATAATGTGTAATAAGTAAAATTTGTAAAACGTTAGTTTAGAAGTTTAGTGAAAGTATGAAAGCTAATGAGAGTTTTAGTGACAAGCCTGCGGTCACATATCATCACTCAACACATTTAAGTACAAGTCCATTAAGCATAGCAATTTGGTTAGTAATTTTTTAGACCTTGATTTTAATTGAATAATACACGGTTCCATTTTAATAATTGCTATAATTTATTATGTTTAACCTAACACAGTGCTTATTAATTTAATAACATTATTTTTTATTTTAATATATAAACAAGATTAATTATTTAATATGCTTTTAGAGAAAATTAATTTACTTTGGCGTGAAACATTAAACAGGTAAATAATGTAAAAAGATTTCATACACTTTCTATGAAATTTGCACTGTTGCACATGATTGTAAAAAGAAAAATAAACAGTAAATTAAAATGGTTAATAACTTTTGCAATAACTCTCAACTGAGACGAAGTTTTTGGGGATAACAAAAAATCATTATAAGACCTTGGGAGTTAAATTATTATAAATAATTAAAAACCCTAAGAGATACATTATGCAAAAGACAATAACTGAAAAAATCGTTAGTTAAATTTAAACAACCTATTTACTATAAAATTTTTTATTTTGAATTACTAAAAATACAAAATGTAGTGTTTGTTTATTAAAAAAGCATAAAAATCAATAATAATTCAAAATCGCTTAAAACGTTTAAAGTCGGGTAGCCTATTACCTTGCCTCTCTCCCCTAAAAGAAGAATAGCTAAGGTTTGCAGATATGTTTTAAACGTTGAAAGATATCTAAAATTGATATATCAACTAAAATACTATTTCATCATAAATACTATACCATAATTTACTTTTTCACTATTTGTACGAACAAAAATAGTGATATTAAGAAATTCTTAAACGTTCATCTTTATAATTTCTTATTTACACAAGGTATTGAATTATTATTGCTAAATATCCTAAAACCATCCATCTATCTTACTAACTGTATCTAAGAATATAACTATCTATTAAATAAAAATAACTGAAAAAGTTAAACAAACATTTCAATAACTAGGTCGTCGTTTTCAATTGTTACGTGTCTCTTATGGTTAAGTTTCATTAAATTAATTGTACAATGTACTTGTAACAAATGAAGATGACTTAATGATCCGTTTTGAGGCCCACTAAGCTTAGGATTTTTTTTTTTTTTTTTTTTTTTAATGAAGTGTCTCCGTTGTTTTTGCTGTCTAAATGAACTAATCAATTTTTACCAAATTTCGTCAAATATTTTGGTCATATCTCGAGGTAATGTATCTTATACAAACAAAATAAAATAAACAGTTCTTTAGTTATCGATAAAAAATATATTAAAATCAGTTTTAAATTCTTTTAGAATGTGAAGAATAATATCCTTTATCAGTGTGAAAAACAACAAATAATATATTATAACGCTTTAAGAATAAAACAAAACAAAATGAACCTAAATCACAGTTATTAAACACCCTATTTTAATCAAACGATTTCAGTGAGGTAGCAAGCTTACTATTTACATATATAAATATTTCTCAAAATAAAAAGCTCACGCAAAAATGTATAAGGGAAGGACCCTTCTATAGATCTACTAACCTGTCTGTAGTAGGAAATGAATGCAAAAATACTTTGTAATAAAACAATTGCTTAGAGACGTTTTGAGGAAGTTATGTAGAATATTTCTTATAATTAGTATATCGTTTTTGTAGATGGTAAGTGATGAAGTTGGTGCAATGTTTTTTTACCCCTTATTCTATTATTTTTTTTATCTACAATCATGTCTGTCGTCTTGAAATCGTGATTTTTTTTCAGTTACTTAATATAAACGTTTAATTTATCTGTATTGAAATACAGATAAACGTCTATATGAAGTTTGACAGGTTATTCATTAGATTCGTTCAAAAATAAAATTATACCACGACTGTTGTTCGTAGTAATTGATACACTAACAAAAAGTATTTTATTAGTGGCTCAAATTTTTTTTATCAAAGTGTGAAGTAGCCATAACTTTAAAATAGAACCATAATGAACGAACCATTATACCCCCTTATGAGATACTCGTATAATGTTACGGGGATGACAATATAATGAGGATAAAACTTAATTAGCACGCATTTTCTCCAGAATGGGTGCTGAAGGAGGACTATATATTTTGTAATTAGGTCACTCAGAGTGGTTTTATTATAGTTTGGCTGGGTTTATTTTGCTTAGCCGAATAGTTTTAAGTGTTGTGTGAAAAGGGGGTTGGCCCCAAAATTAATGTTCACTTTTATTAATACTCTGCTTTTGATGAACTTATAATATTTATTTATGTTGGAATGTTAAATTATAATTATAATATGACATTCGCTTCTATGTGTCGCCCCCGCCCCCCCCCCCCATTACTCACTTAGGGATACATAAATTGGGAGGGGAAATAATGTGGTGAAGTGTAAAGTATTAATTGTCAAGTAATACCTCAAGAATACCTATGAATTGACATGAATTCAGAACGGTGTGGAATCAGTTTATTAGATTTTGGTAATAATCACTTAAAGGTGTAAGAAATTATTAGTTGAAATATATAATCAATTTTTAATAATGGTCTGTTTTTCAAGAAACTCTTTTACGCATACAAGTGTTCTAATTTGACATAGGTTCGTATACTTAAAATCTCTTAAATAAAATTAAAATGTTGAAACTATAATCATTACTGATGTTTCATCTGTGTTTTTAAAGCATTTGGAATTCGTTATCAGTTAATATATATCCAAAATCCAAAATAAAGTTAAAATTTTGTAAACGTTTTATTTAAAGATTTAAAAAAAATAAATATAATATTTATATTTTAAATGCTGCATTCGAATTTCATAGTCTTTTGAATATAGCTGATCTACTTATATAGCAAAATTGAAATTAATTAAAATGTTTGCAAAATGATTTGATAAAACTTTCTTCATTCCTACAACAGGCCATCGTACGTACAAAAGTCTAAAATAAACTTAAAATATTGTTATTGCTTTACGCTGAAATTAAATATACTATTGTTTTAAGGAAGTAATTGGAAAGTAGTATATAGGACACATCAAAATAAAATTTTTATCTTTTTTGTTCATTTTTGAACTTGGCTTTTAAAAATATGAAAAAAAAAAATAAGTATCCGAAGAGGGATTTTCAATTATACTTTTGACTTTTTAAATTTTATATACCTAACTAGAAATACATTCTTATGAAGTTGTTTAAGAAAAAAAAGAAGAATATTAACTTTTTAATAAAAAGAAGTACCTAGTAAAAATAAAATAAGTACTTTGAAAGTATGAGTGTACAGTATTATATAAGTGTTTGTAAATATTGTAAACAATACACTTACATTTTATAATCTAATATAACTTTTATTCAAATTCCACCTTTTCTTTAGTCACAAACGTAGCAAGTTTCTATGTGACGTAATTTTAATGTCTACACGAGGCAGGGAAAGCAAGAGTTTCAGCACAAGATAAGCGAGTGAAGTTATTTCGATCGGTGGTGCTCACTTAGATCCTCAAGAGCCGTGTTTCCGAATGAAAAAAATAATTGTGCAGATGTTTTAATTAATGTTCAAATAAAATATTTACCTTAATTTCATTTGCATTTTTTCTCTCAAATAAAAATTGTAGAATTAATCTGTCTAAATGAATAGAAAACCCATCTTAAGTCTAGTAAAGTTCTCTAAATGCACTAATACTTAATTCATTTAATAACGTTCCCTTAATTTTTACCAGTTGTTTAACATATCTCGTACCTGATTCATTATTTCTTAAGTTGAATTTGTTTTTTTTTTAAATATATTTCTTGTTGAACAATTATACTTGTATTAATTACTTCACATTAGAATAACGCCTGTGAACCGGTGTTTTGCCCATTGCGGGCTGCGGCGCAACCTTTACCCAGGCCATTGACGTACGCAGAAATTCTTTAGCAACCTAGTGCAAGAGAGAAAGAAGTATGTCTCCCATCTTCTTCCAGTCGACATCTTCACTTTGTGAGCAGAGCATCTTTAATCTGTTTACAGCGGTGTTGCCAGCTTGCACAAACATCACTCGTCATTCATCTAAATTTATCAGCCGAGTTCAACCTACCGATTGAAAACGTAAATGTTGAATTCGTCTTTATGTAGTAAAGCGATATTTTATAACAACTCTAAATTTTATCCATATAGTTGGGCGGATGTGGTACGGTATATAAAACCAACAACTCTTGTGGAATAAGTGAAAGTGAAAGAGAGAGAGAGAGGGGGGAAGATGTACGTAGGTACACATCTGTAAACAATCAAGTCATTCATACGCTTATACTCGTACGTCAATGGACTCTACAAATTTTAAAATCTTGTATTACTTGTATTAGGCCATGACATTTTAAATAATTCTCGTTATTATATATATATTTTATATAAATTTGTTTAAATCATAAAATTCAAAATATTGTGTTGACATAAATTGAAAATCCAATTTCCATTTCTGACCCATTTTACTTAGCATTATTGAAATTATATATATATATATATATATATATATATATATATATATATATGGAGAAACATAAAAACCAGAGCCAAACAGTCTGATGTGATCGGCAAAAATCATCCAATACCGATATTTAAGATACTACATAATTATGACCAATACTACATAATTAAAAAAAATGATTAAATTAATTATTACAAATTTAATTATTACTGTGATTTTAAGAACAAATTATTTAAGGATTAAAATAGGCAAGTGATTTAAAAGTCTTTAATTTAAAATATATATATTCACCCTAAGTTAAAAGGAACACCAGACACAAAACGTTAACAGATTCCTAGAAAAAAATAAAAAAGTTTTTTTTCAAAATTATTAAAAATTAAAAAAGTTTAATTTTACCTACGCTATTAAAAAAATTTAAAGTAAGAAAATTTAATCTTTTTCATTTTGTAATACTTTTATATATTTCCCCACTGAACTAAAATTACATAGTTGTTGTTACATGATAACTGTGTTAAATGTAGTTCATTAAATGTTAGATTTTTTTAAATAATAATTTTTAATCTTATTACAGAATTTATCTATATTTGTACTGACTCACTGCAGTTTGAAAACACATAACTTAAAAACCGACCAAGCTGTGAATCATAATGTCGGAAAATCCATTGACACTGAAGTCTTTGACTGCATCAGAAAAAAAAAACATCCTAAGATAAGACTTCAATCCTGTATCTATGAATTCATTATACAAATTAAGTAATGGTATAGGTACAATATTTGGAATGTTGAATCTTATGTCAGACATCAATGATGGCTTCTTTGTTAAGTTGCTTTATTGTTACTTAATAACTTTAAATAAATTAATATCAAATATAAAACCAGAAAATAACATTACACTTTTACATGGCGTAATATATTTTATAGTTTCTAATATTAGCTAATTATATTTGAGTGTAAATTATTTTATAAATATAAAATTATCCTTTAGATATGAATTAAGTCTGCATGTTTTACTTAATAAAATAGTTTTTTTCTAAATATTCTATAACTTAACAAACGACAAATCAGTGGGAATGTGGCAATTTAATTTTATTATTGGTAACAAATAACATAACTAAACACTTTACTTAAAAATAGTTTTTAATTGTCTTTAAATTTAAATTGTTTTGAATTAAATGCTCGAAATTCAAGTCTAAGTTTTATTAACTTAATCAAATGCAATTAAAATAATTTGTTCGGAGTAACAGTATAGCCTATATATAAGTTAAGTTAAATCGTAATAGATTAGTTGAATAAATTATGTAATTAAGCAAAACCACGGAAGTACTCTCTGTTAAACTCTACATTCGTGTACTCTCGAGGCAGTGGTCTCCACACCCACTCGTCCACTACGATTCCTTTTAAGGATTTTATTAGAAATATATTGCTCGAGGTTAAGGTTCTGTGACATTAAAGTTAGGTTAGGTCATGATCGGAATTTTATATAAAAACAATACAGATTTGTGAATCGATTTCTACAGTTACTCATTAATTTAGAGTCTAGTTATATAGAACATTTTTTAAATCGCCCTACTTGTCACAAAATTAAATAAATATAAAATAATACTTTATAAAATCAATTAATTTTTCTTTTTGTGGTGAGGATCTAAACTAACCAAAGCAAACAAAATCATCACTATCTACTGTACTCAAAAGTTTAGAATCTGGAGTGACAAAATTTTAATAAACATTGACGCCGTCCTAAAAGGTAAAATCTCTCAAAATTTAAGTTTTTTAAAATATAATTTATTTTGTTATTTTTTTTAATGTGAAAATATATGACCTATAGAAATGTGTGAAATCGAATATGCAAAAAATGACTTCACGTATAATGAACCTTATGATATTGTTTAGGCAGATTATCCAATCTTCTAGGAAGGCATTAGATTTATTTCAGGCAGATTATGAGCTATCAGATCCTCTAAAATGGCATTAGGTCTATTACAGGCAGATTATGTGGTAGGGTATTCAATCCTCTACGACGGCGTTAGTTGTATTCCAGGCAGATTATGGCATATCCGATCTCTACAATGGGGTTAGTTATATTGTAGACAGATTGTGACATATCCGATCTCTACAATGGGGTTAGTTATATTGTAGACAGATTGTGACATATCCGATCTCTACAATGGGGTTAGTTCTATTCCAGGCAAATTATGACATATCCGATCTCTACAATGGGGTTAGTTCTATTCCAGGCAGATTATGACATATCCGATCTCTACAATGGGGTTAGTTATATTGTAGGCAGATTGTGACATATCCGATCTCTACAATGGGGTTAGTTCTATTCCAGGCAGATTATGACATATCCGATCTCTACAATGGGGTTAGTTATATTGTAGGCAGATTGTGACATATCCGATCTCTACAACGGGGTTAGTTCTATTCCAGGCAGATTATGACATATCCAATCTCTACAATGGGGTTAGTTCTATTCCAGGCATATTATGGCATATCCGATCTCTACAATGGGGTTAGTTATATTGTAGACAGATTGTGACATATCCGATCTCTATAATGGGGTTAGTTATATTGTAGACAGATTGTGACATATCCGATCTCTACAATGGGGTTAGTTCTATTCCAGGCAGATTATGACATATCCGATCTCTACAATGGGGTTAGTTCTATTCCAGGCAGATTATGACATATCCGATCTCTACAATGGGGTTAGTTATATTGTAGGCAGATTGTGACATATCCGATCTCTACAATGGGGTTAGTTCTATTCCAGGCAGATTATGACATATCCGATCTCTACAATGGGGTTAGTTATATTGCAGATTGTGACATATCCGATCTCTACAATGGGGTTAGTTCTATTCCAGGCAGATTATGACATATCCGATCTCTACAATGGTTTTAGTTCTATTCCAGGCAGATTGTGACATATCCGATCTCTACAATGGGATTAATTCTATTCCAGGCAGATTATGACATATCCGATCTCTACAATGGGGTTAGTTCTATTCTAGGCAGATTATGACATATCCGATCTCTACAATGGGGTTAGTTATATTGTAGACAGATTATGAAATATCTGAACCCTATGACAGGAACTATATTCCACTTTTTGACTTATACTTCCCGAACAAGTATTATTAGTAAGACAGGAAACAGCGTGGTTCAATTGACAAAAAACGTTCATTTTGAAGTAGTACTTATTTCAAAAATTTGTGTCACATCTTTACTCTCTACAAAATTTTATTGCTGTAATTGTAAAATAAATTATAAATACTAAATATAAAATATGAAAATGGTTTGATCATTCAAAGTAATAACAACGATTTAAACGAAAATTTTGTTTCGTTTATACTGCTGCAAGCCATATAATGTAAAATTAAATATAAGAATTAAAAACACTTTAATTGGAAACTTAGACTGAAACCACAAAATACTTATAAGTTTATTAGAAATTGGTTCTTTTCAGTCAATTGTATTTTTTGTTTAACTTATGAACAAATATATAATAATAAAATGCTAATAATGGTTGATTATTGATTATTGATTAATAATAATAATGATTGATAATTGTTATAATTTATTCACACATTTACCATTACTTGTTACTTTTTATAAACAAATGTCCTGATAAATTATACCAATTATATCATGACGAAATACTTATTTTAATTTATTATAAAAATAAAATCTTTGCCACCTTGATTTCGTTAAAATGACTTTCTTAAAGATATTGTTTCCTAGAATATCAATACGATGGATTTTTCATAGTAGATTACGTTTCTACATTTTTTATAATATTTATCTAAGAAAACTGCACATGCAATATCTACTTTATTGGTACATAAAAGAATCTCCACGACTCAACACCCCTCGCTTCCATCTATTCTTCTATCTGCAACTCTGCTTTTGACAAATATGAGGGGGAAAAAATCTGTTTAACATTGAAATTCTTCTGATTTTCATTTGCATTCTACTGTAATCTAGTTTGGGTATCATTTCGCAATGAATTTAAGGTTCGCTTATGATGACAAAACTGTTATCAATTATTTAACTTATTATTTATTTGATTTATTATTAATTAATTGGTTATATTGTTATATTAATTGGTTGACTTGTTATTAATTACTTGATTTTTTAATTTTTTTATAGTGAATTGGTTAACTTTTTCTTATTAATTTGATGATATATTAAATTATTGGTTAAATCAATTATTATTGTTATTATTATTATTTATTATAATGGTATTATGAATTTTATTTGTTATTGGTTAAAGTTTGACTATTTATTTATTAATTTTAAATTTGCTATTATTTTTTTAAGTTTTTATTAATTATTTTGTTATTTAATGGTTAACTTGGTTTTTTAAAAATTAATTAATCAGAATTGTGTTTTCATTTGTATCAAACAATGCCGTTGTAAGTTTGTTATAAAACAACTCAAAAAATAAATTATGTGAATGTAACTCGATTCGGTTGAAGGGAAATATAATCTTTCTCGGTATAGATAAAATACAGCTAACTGGTGATGGCACAAGTGCGGCTCAATAGGCTTCATTGCACCTGGTTGCTATTAACCACATTTAATGGAGTCCTCTGATGAGTTGCAGGCACCACAGAGTTATTGATGATCCTCTGATGAGCAAGTGTTAACGTCACTTTATGCGATTTAAAGTAACCGAAATGATGTGGTAGTCATCAAAGATTATTATTACGATTACTGTTCCTATTAGTTCCTACATCAACTACTACAAGATAAATTAGATTTAAGTTAAATGATAATTTGAATACTCTTTTTACGTGGTAGAATGATAGTATTATTAAAATATTATTATTATTATTAACGAGTATTAAAATAAATTTTCTTAAGTGTAAATTTGATATAATAATTTAGATCTATTACCATAATTGATGTAACAAAATTCAGAAATAAAAGTCATTATTATATTACAAAAAATATTGGTTGTATATATTTAAGAAAGTTACGATTAGGGCTAATCAGAAAGAAGGAGAGTAATAGAATATCAAAATATTTCTAATGCAATTCTTGAATTTATATTAAATGGGCATGGTAGAAATAGTAAGCCATGATTATTATTTGTATTTTTGGTATATTTATCACTGTTTATGAGACTTCAAAACGTTTTCTAAAATCCATATTTTCTGTTTGCAAACCAAACTAAGCTACTAACCGAAAATTTTATTATACAATTAATAGATTTCAACAGTAGTTAAAAAAACTTTGTTGTTTTTAATACTTTTTTTTAAACGTCCATATATAAAAATGTAATTACACGATATTTTCGCGTAGTGCTACAACTCAATTATCACCCTTAAGGGTTAATGGGAAAAAATGAGAGTACCATTATATCAAAATTGTTCAATATAAACCTTAAATTAGTATTATTGGGTGTGATAAAAATTTAAATTGTAAGTAGTTCTTTTTCTCGATATTTTTCAAAACGTCTCTGAATAAAAATATAGTTGTAGCATATTTTATCTTTATTAGTACTAACTAGCAATAAAGATAAATGTGTATTCAGTTATTCGAAGAAAAGTTTCTTTCTTTATACATCTACGATTTAAAGCTTGGGTTTTTCTCAATGACTAACAATTTGTAATCAATATAAATATATTCTAGAATGCATATATTTTCTAAGCGATTAGATTTTCTTGTAATGACAGAACCAAATGCATTAAAAAAATTTATTCTCTATAGAGAATTATAGTGAATATAATAGTTTTATATATGAATTTTATAACGATTTCCAGTTACTAGGTTTATTACTCAATTTCAGGCAAACATTATTTTTTGAAATGTGTAAAAATACTATTTCTAGTATATACAATTTTAATAAAAACTAAATATGAATTAAATTTATTTTCTGTACTACAGATATAGCCGTAAATGTTGCCAAACTATTTCTATGTGTTGTATCGGTACACGTTTCATAGTATTAGATATCTACGTTTGTACGAGAGAGATTGTTATCTAGCTAGCTTCATATATATCCCAAATGCAAAATCTATATGGCAGTCTCTGGTCTCCATTGTTACAATTTAAATATTTACAGTACTTATATTTGAATAATTTTCTGTGAATTCAAAGGTTCCTGGTGAACAGGACTCAAGGCAGAATTCATAGACACAAATGTTGATAGAATGTTGTACATTGCAATAACAGCTTTTATTACAAAGCAGTGGAACTCTACCACCCACTCTCTACTCTCCACTCTCCACCCACTTCTGTTTTATAATCGGCAATTAAACATTTGTAGTGCGCCACTCCATCCTTGCGCATGTCACGATTCTCCTACACTACAATGTTTGTAAATTATTTCATAGTACAGTACAGTGTTTTAAAACGTTTTTCCAACGATACGAACTAATAGATGCTACTGCGACGATCTTTTTAGAAAATGCTAAATACAATGTTATAAAAAGAATATTCTATTCGTATTACCCAACTGTCTTGAATAAATCCGTTGTTAAACTTCATTTTAACAACGATTTAGGTAAACTTATAATGATAAAAAACTAAATGAAATTCACTACACTCTGTCTTATATTTTGTAATTTTGAAGTAGTAGTTAACAATATTGTGTTTTAATAATAACACTAATAAAAACATTTCATAATTCCTGGATACAGACTTTGAAAGCTACACAAGTTGAAGTATTGTGAAACTTTATAAAAGCTACTAGATAGGGTAGCTCTATTAATCAAAGGAAATTAAACAGACTGTATAAAAACACAAACAGAAAAATTTCTAAGACGTAAATGTTTTCGCTCCATGGAAAATATAGAAAAGGATTTAAATATATTAGACATTCAAATTTGATATATTATAAGCATCAAAATATAACGTATTTGTTCGTCACCTAAGAGCTGCCATAGCTTGTGGAGTTTCCAATAATAATAATGACCCTTAAAATATTCAGTGGAAATAAAATAATTGTTAAGAGGTAAAATATTCACGAAAATATGAAATTAAAAATTAAAGTACACAAATTTAATATCTCTCAAAGTCTGACAGCTAGGAATTTATTTGGTTGGAAATATCAGTTTACTCGTGTACTAAATTAGTCTCGATTTTTTCTTTTCTTTGACAGACACTAACTCACAAGTTCACACGTTAGATGTGTATGGTGAAATATTTGTAACTTTATATTTCATAGTAGAAAACTCAATACTCATTTCAACTAAATCAGTAGGGATAACGTAAAAAAACAAAATCTAATTTTCTCCGTGTGTTTCTTCCAATTGGAATTATTGTGTTTTTGAAAATACTAAGCAAGTAAATCGATTATTCTAAATATTCTAAACTTAAATTGATTTTAAGTTATAAAGCCCATAAGAGCAAAACAAAATAATACTTAAACTTCAAAGGAATTGCCTTTAATCAAATCTCAACGTAATTAAACTACTAATTAAGTAAAATAATTATTCAATCAACTGTAATGCACTTGCAATCAACTTATAGCACTTTAAAATAACCAAATGCATGAAACACAATTGTCTACAGAGAACACTTGATTTGTGTAATACGAATGCAAGACGACGTTTCAATAACTAAGTCATCATCCAAGTTACTACATGCACACAAACCCTACTGACAGTGGACTGTTACTGACAAAGCCAAAGCCTTGTGAACGAGCCAAAGCCTCATTCACAAGGCTTTGGCTTTGTCAATAACTGGGAAGTAAGTGAGGATGATGACTTAGTTATTGAAACGTCCTCTTATATTTATCTTGCACAAATAATTTTGTGTGTGTGTGTGTGTGTGTGTGTGTGTGTGTGTGTATAATGTTTAGATATATAAATTTAAGATGTAGGCTACGCTTGATAGATTTCTCCAGGTATTTTTAAAACATTACTTATGGGGTTGATGTATTTCAGCTGAATCATAACTATGGTATGTAATGGTTGTAGAATACTTTATCAATGTTTTTTATACATTACCTGAAGACTCATTCTTGATCTGCTTTACGTTGTTTATAAACTAGATAAATATTTTATTTCTTTATTCAGTAACAGTAAGTTTTAATATGGAGGGTTTAATATGGGGTTGTTCAACACAATAAATTAATAGGAAATTCCATAACACAAATCCATCATGCAGGTTTGTACACATTATCGTAAGCATCTCCAAAATAGTTTTAATCTAATCAGTGTTTTTAAATCAATTTGAAAATGTATTTCATTTATAGAATAAAAAATAAAGGCCTAAATAATAAATGAAAAACTTATATATAAGTGTTAAATGTCATATATTTATATCTTCCATTGTAGAATTATGTTGAATATAGTCTACAAAAAAAAAAAAAAAAAAAGTGCAAAGAACATAAAATCAAATTAAAGAGAGAGAAAATTAAACTTCTTTATCAAAAGTCCAAATCTATATTTATATGTCTGGTGTATTTCGTAGGAAGTAATTGGATAACATAAGATGTCTAAGCCAATAAACTGTCTCTAGATGCAACTGTAATTATATTTTAATTAGAAGAACTCTATCGATTTGGTCATATTTTATTAGTCGAAAACACTTTCTAAAACAGCATTATTATTTGAGACGGTTTGGTATATTATAATATTAAATAAAATGTCACTTACTTTAATATTATTTGATTGTTCATTGAACATTTACAAATCATTATTAATTGATAACATACCAAAGATTTAAAAAACAAACTACTGCAGGTAATTAGTAGTCATTTTTTTCCCACTTTGATAAAAAAGAAAAATTGTGGAAAATTTAAAAAATAATAATATTTTGGATTATCGTTCTTGTAGTTCGATTAAATTTCATCAAAAATAGAGCGGGAAATTAAAAAAGAATCCATTCAAAAATGGTAAGTCTTCTAATGACAAAATCAGCCCATTTCTCTTTAAAGGAGCTTCCTACCAATATTTGGAAATGATAAAAAAAGAGATGAAATTATTAATAGTAGAAAACCAAGCAGTGTTTTCCACTCAGACACATCCACTATTCGTCGGGGTTTTTATTCTTTTCAGCCGAATATGATATATCCTAACTCGGTATCCCATGACGTTAAACGCAAATTTATAATCCATTTTTATGAACGATGAACCATATATGCTTTGTATACCATAATTATTCCGATTGTTTGTTTTTATCATGACTTATGAAACTGTTTTCTTTTCATATAGTGACCTAAAATCCCAGGTGAATATTGAACTGAATATTATATAAATTTCTATCATTGCTCGAACTATCGGTAAAAGTTTTATATAGCGCAATTTTATTCAAACTTTACGATTTTATAGGTGGAAAACTTGACTCACAAACAACAAGATTATAATCACGTTTAATTATTCTAACACTAATTATGTTCTATGAAACTATTCTAACACTAAACTTAGAAAGAGAACTCTTAGGAAAATTATATTAGTAACTGAATATCGAACAAATAATAATATATTCTAGTCTATGCTTACCTAGATTTAAGGTACAATAATGACTCGTATAATGGTTCGTACAAATAAAAGAAGAGCCCGCCAGAGCGTCGCTTGCTGAGACAGCTGTATTTCTGCGAAAGTACCTTGTATTTTGTGTGCAGTATAAGAACTTCAGTTTTATGCAATCGTTGAAAACATCCATAAACTACACCTTATTTTAGTTACATATTCTTCAACAAAAGATCCTATAACTTTTCCTGAACCACTAATTATATAATATTAGTTTTTGAAAATATTTGCAAACCAGATTTTTTTAAAAGCTAACATAAAAAATTAATGTCTATAATGTTTAAATATTATACCCTTTTTAACTAGGAAATAACATTTATTGTAAGATTAAATGTGTTCTGGGCTCATATATTTTTAGAAAATTTAGAATATTAAAAATTTCACTATCATGTTGTCAAGTGGTCATATAGTTCCCTGGAATGAATGTGATTTATTTGATGATAAACAGTAATAAATAATACTTTAATAAAAATAAAGATGAAATTTTAAAATCACAGTGAAAGTTTATCCAAGTCACAATTTTGTATAATAATAATATTATATCAAGTTTCTTACATCTGTATTATAACTTCGTTCGTTTCTTCCTTAATCGTTTCGGAAACTATAATTTTTCAACATCCAAGAAACAAAGTTTTATCAACTGACATGAAACATTATGTCCGAACTCGTAAGCAAGCTAAAAACGTGATCACAAGACGAGTGTTAAATAATAGGTAAACTTATTATATTTCGGCTTCTACCTTTTCATAACAAAAGTTGTTAAAACTTAATATATTTCGTTACAAATTTTGAAAATTGCAATGGTTCAGACAAACTCTTTAGTCAAGAAAAATATAAGAAATATTGAAGTAGTTGTTCACCAATTTTAAAATATAACAAATGATCATTTACTGTTTTATATTGAAGGAAATGTACTGATGAGCTGTCTAAACAATATAGTAGCCTATCTAATAATCAAGACAATAAATAAAAAGGTAAATGGAGACTCTCTGAAAAGCAATTGAAAAACACCATCTGACCACAAGCTTGTAGGCTACACAAGGAGAAATACACGTAAAAGAAGTAAAATGTCGAGTCAATCGAAGGTCTACAAGTCAATAAAAGTATATAATATCTACTGTCAAAGCACAAAATTTCGAAGAAAACAAATTGATTTAGAAAACATTTCGATTTAGCTCAAACCAATTGGTATAAACTTATAATGCTAATTGGTATAAACTAATCTCCATTATAACAAATCACCATAAAATGAATATGAAATAAATACTCCTACATTAAGATTATACTAAAACAACAACAAAGGTTATGTATTGCGCATTTGTAAGGAATTTCTTATGTACACCTTGTAAGGTAATTGTTGACGTTGTAGGAGTGTAAAGAGAAAGAAGGAACTTAACTACGCATTATTCAAACAATACACAACCATGAATACATGCTGTTACTAATACTAAAGATAAGAATGTATTAACGAATAATAGAAAATACACAATATACAAGACAATTTAATGTAATGTGCCAAAGCGTTGTGATTTTAATTTGATTTATTTTTTAGTACTGTTTCACATATTTTTAAATACTGTAGGCTATAAAGAAAAATTAGGCTAATTAAATTTTTAAATTAATTTTCTTCAATTTATTGGCAGAGGGTTGAAACTGAAATGAAACAATCGCTGCATCTCGAAAACTCTTTGATCAATCATCACGATCTTTTGCACATAATTAGACCTTGACAATGTGTTGGTGACGTAGGAAGGTTTTTAATTGTTAACCTGAGTTAATAGTTCTAATTCATCAACAATATTAAGCATGTAGTAACTTACAATTAGTTGTACCTCTTTTGAAAATTTAACCACTTCAACATATGTTTCCATAACAATCAATTTTACAAATTTAATAACTCATTAGATTAAACTTACAATAAATTTGAGGTTATGTTTACCATAAGATCAACTAGAGATTATCTTTATAATATTTATTATTTCTGTTTTGTAACATATAGGCAGCAAATATTTTCTCACTCAAACTATAATAAAGAAATATATTACAGTGTGGAAAAAAGTATGGAAACTTTTTTATAACTGCTAAATTATGAAATTAATAGAACTGCTAATTTAGATTAATAGAACTCCCCGCCTTGATATTAGTACGTGATTCTAAGAGTTTCATTCTTGGGTGACGTTCCATTCTGGAGTCGGTCAATAATCTTTAATATAAGTATATGTCGAGTTTTGTATCAAAATAAAAGTCTATTTAAAAAGAAATAAATGCCGCCAATCCGACTTAAAAAGTTGACTCTTACTTGAGTAGTAGACTTTGAAGTTATGAAATAACAAAACTGGATATTTTTCATTGATTATTTCTCTAAAAACATCTTTCAATATTTTTTCCTGTGTCAGAGCACAAAGTGAATATCGGGAAAGGAATACAGTAATTGACTACAATATTGTAGGGCCGTTTGTGATAAATGGGAACTTGAATGGTGGTGCCTACCTGAACTTGTTAAACAACGACATTCTGTCAGCAGTAGGCAATCTTCTTGGACAAAATTTCAACTCAGTATGGTGCTAGCTCATTATGCTACAGAAGTAGGCTACACACATTCTTAGACCAAGTGTTTCCTAATAAATGGATCGGTCGTAGGGGTGCTCTGAGTGACCAACAAGGTCGCCGGATATGAATCCTTTAGATTTTTTTCTGTGGTGTAAAAAATGTTTATAAAATCAAACCAGTTAACAGTGAAGATCTGATAAACTGCATAATGGAAGAGTCAAGAGAAATTACACCTGAGATGCTGCGAAACGTCATTTCCGGAGGTTTTCCCATAGGCTGGCAAATTGTACTTGGAGAGCATTTCGATCACCTTTTTGATGTATACTAACTTTTTATGAACATAAGAAAAAAGTTCTCTTTTTATTTTATTTCACATAAAATTGCTTTCTTTTTTATTATACATTTAAGAAACTTCATTTTGACACTAATGGCCGTTACCTTATTTGTCTTTTACATAAACTTATAAAAAAAGGTGATGATTGAGCCTTAAGTTATGATTGTATATGTTTAAAGTTTATTGCCCAGTTTTGTTATTTCAAAATTTCAAACGTTCAACTACTCAAGATAGAGTAAACTTTTTGAAGTTGGATTTACGCCATTTAACTCTTTTTAAATAGACTTTTATTTTGATAACAAACTCGACATATGCTTACATTAAAGATTGTTGACCGACTCCCTGGATGGGACGTCACCCGAGAGTTTAAACCCCGTGAAAAGGGCATGAAACTCTTAGAACCACGTACTAAAAGCTAGATGGGAACTTCTATTAATCTAAATGTGATAGTTTATGAGTTATAAAAAATTGTGCATCAATTTTTTTCAACACTGTATATATATTTCTTAATTATTATATGGTTATATATAATTAAAAAACTTAATCCTACCCGTCTATGTCTTTTTTATGACAATATATTTACTTGGTTCTGTCGCTGACTTCAAATAATTGTTCATTAAATGAAAAAACAAACTAATGAACTAAACAAACCATCATTAATTTAACTAATATTTCTAATATTTGTTTATATTAGAAAAATAACACTACTTCTGAGTGTTTTTAAGGAACTTTAATTAAAGTTTTCTACAAGAAATAAATTGCACATAATGCACATTCGTTGGCCTACTGAAAATGAACCCACTGACATTCACTTGAAATGAGGAAAATTTGTGAAAATGCATTCATCAAATGAAAGACAACCTAAAATTTCCCACAATACAATGCAGTATACTAAGAATACTACGTTTCAATGACTAAGTCATCATCTTCAGTATACAAACCTACTGGGTTAATTTATGTATTTTTGTAACAAATATATTTTTATTTCATAAATAAGTGTTCGTTGTGAAGAAATTTGCGTTTTCTTTCATTTGGTGATCATGGTCTAATTGGAATCATACAAGCATTAATAAATATACATTTCTTAAAAAATATAATTATTATAAATATATGCATACGTTTATAATATAACTCTGAATACAGCTTGATTAAAAATAGTTAGAACTTTCTTCCAAAATGATGTGAGAAGTATGTTCAGTCTAACTTTATATACTACATAATATGAGCACAACTGTAATCTACTACTAAAATAAAAATAATTGCTAGCTCATATACAAAGATATTAGAACTCTCGTTCAACTATTCTGAACGCGATTAGACAAGAACAGACAAATAAGGAAATTAAACACTTATATATAAATTATAATTATGTAATTTGATAATTCCGTGTCATCGATTCTTTCATAATCTCTTTTGACCTCTGGCGATAAAACTGTTATTGAAAACCTTTGAACTGCTGTTATAAGTTTACTGTTACGACAGATTGGGTTATTTATATTTCCTTTGAAATTAAAATGCCTTCACTATTAAGTCATCTACTTGGTAAAGGGCAATGGTTTAGAGATAAAGAAAAACATCAGTTGAGTAACTTGGACGAAATTTTAGACTCAAATTGTTGGAAATAGTAGCATTGGTAGGAAGTAATTTAATTATAAATATAAACACTTTCATTTGTACGTAAAGTTGAAAATAAAATTGTTAAATCTACATACAATTTCTACATTTGTACATACAAAATCTACATACAAAAACAAATGTTTTTTTATGTACTCAATATTGCTTATCAAACACGAAACCAACGGAACTTCCTCATACATATTATTTTACATACGTAGGCTACGGATTTTCCTCAATTTGGAATCTTCTAAATTTTACGGACCTATTTCCTCATTGACCCAAGTGCGAATGATTCCATTACCTATTCTAAATAGTATGATACATAATTATTAATTTAGTTGAATTCAAATATCTTGAGAGCATTAGCTTTAATTTAAAACTACTGTAGTGTAATATTTGCCACTTTAAATTATTGATGAAATGTCCTCAACCATGTTTTCTCCAAAATCATGGTAGTACAAGTTTTGGTGGAGTGAGGTCTTAATTTTTTCCAGTTAGTTTGTTAAATAAAACTGATGTAATGTCTAAAGTAGGATAATTCATCTAAACTTGAAATGTATAACTACAAGTTGTATTAATTATGTAAAAATGAACACATAAATTGCTTTCTTTATCAGTACTTTTACTGTTTGTGTGTGTGTGTGTGTGTGTGTTTTTTTTTGTTTTTTTAAGAAGAAAACTTATATATATATATAGCTTTTGAAATGGAGTCCACATTATTTATCAAATTATTTTGCTCTTTTAACTACAAGCACAAACATATAATTTTTACTGGAAGTCAAAAGGAAACCGATTTATCAATAAAACTGTGAACAAATATTTTTCTGGTAATTGACTGCGTATTCCTTTATTATAATCCTGCTAATATTGAACAAAAATAAGAAATAAATGATATCGTGGAATTCTGTGGGTTCTCAACGCGGGTTTTCATTGTGTAAAGTTGAAATTTTGACATTAAAATAAATGTTAACGGCCGCCATTTTGAAAATATTCAATAAAGGTAATTTTTTCATATTGGTAAAAGATTACATATAAAGTGAAAAAACTGAAACTGGATTCAATATATCATCTATTTCTAAAGCAAAAAATGTTGTTTATAAATAAGACAAAGTACCGATAGACTGAAATTAAACTATTTTACGACACATATCATTCTACTGGATCTTCATTAAAAACCCTTTCTTGAATAATTTCACGCATATAATTAATTGACTGTATATTATTTATTTATATAATATTGGTAAGATATTTCATTTATATTCGAATTTAATGTCAAAATGTTCTTTTTTTTAAATTTATTTACAAATCAAATATGAACAATTAAAAATGTTCTGTTAAGACCAACCCATAATTTTAATCTAAAATGCTAATCCTAAGTAGTTAAGCACTTTGTTCAACCACTGATAACTCTAATTTTTCGTTTGACACCTTTGGAGATACTAAACACACACTAACACCAGAGTCCATTACACCAGTTCAAAGGATTTAGTTCTCTTGTATCTTCAAACTAAATTCTGGTTGACAAGTAATTGCAATTCTATTACATTGGTATGTTCATGCAAACTTGCTTCATGTTTACCAGCATATGTCTTGACTTCTTCATCTACAGTAGGAATTCAAATATCCCGGTCAATATCCTGGTTACGAACGTACCACGAAGCGTTCAACATAATCCGCAACACTTCCCCACAGCTATATACCATAAAGCCAAATTGGATTAATTATCTGATTATAAATCAAAATTTATCATCAATTGCTAATTCAGAGTTTCTTCTCAATAGTACTGTCTGTACTTTAAGCCTAGCTTTGTCCTTTTTCTTTCTCTTGATGTGCTGTTTCCTTTTCAGTCTAACGTCCTGAGTAATATCAAGATAATTAGCTAATACCAAATTGATCTACCCTAATATTTGCTCAATCTCTATAAAATATCGCTAGGTTTTCTCAACAAAAGTCAGTATTTAATAATTATACAAAGTATGTAAACTTTAGAAAATATATTACCTGTATTTTCATTAGATAAGCTTTTAAATCCTTCATCACCGAAGTATCTCCCATCTTATCAACTGGATTTGTAAAACAACTCTCTAAAATGTGACGTAGTGTTTAAAATGTTCGAACTCCTTAAACTGTTAAAACAGTATGTTTTCTTTTGTGCTTTGCAGAATCACGTAGCATTAGGTTTATTTGACATTTGCATATCGCACTACCTATTCTGTGATTTTATTATTATACTTACTACTACATCACTTTGTAATGAAATGGATCGATTGAAAGAAAAATATTGTTATAGTAAGTTGTGGTTGCGTGTTTGGTAACAAGAATGACCTGTTAAGACATTAAGATACCAGCTAATTATTATGATTCATTTATAAATATTAACCAGACCATGAAGAACATGGGTTGAGCATGACGTCATGATACATGATATTTTACACTAGACGTACAAGCAATCTGGATTTAACTGCACTCTCTGATCAAATCTCGATTCAATAATTCACAAATATAGATCTTCCGCGACTTCTTAGGTGCTGTAAATTTATTATGACACAGTATTGTATAACAAAGCCTACAAACAAAACTGATTCAAACAAAAGTCTAGGTTTTATGTACGACCACAGTTTGAATTAATCTCCTTGAAATATAGACCATCAGGACCACATGGGTTTTAATTATTCAATATAAATAATAATTAATATTGTGTATTACTCATAGCATTCTACATACAAAGTCTAGAAGCAAATAGGTTTGAACATAATTCTAGATTTAATACATGACAACACATTGAATTAATTTTACTAAAATTTAGAATATTATGGCTACAAGGTCATGTAGTTTTGTTATTTAAAAAAAAAAAAACATTATTATACAAGGTAACTTGGTTAGTGGTTTAAACATATTTGTTGCATCATACATAACCAATCCGAACAGCATTGTTCAATCCTCCATTAATTTTTTATGAAATTTAGACCATCCAAGGCTAAACGGGTCATTATGATTCAAAATCCAAGAAAGCCAAGCCTTATAAAGAAAATAAAGA
Organism: Aphrophora alni; assembly: GCA_963513935.1. Classification (NCBI taxonomy): domain Eukaryota; kingdom Metazoa; phylum Arthropoda; class Insecta; order Hemiptera; family Aphrophoridae; genus Aphrophora; species Aphrophora alni. The sequence goes on from OY740767.1 coordinate 88,209,953, forward strand.
TATTTGGAATATATGGGCAGGTTTTAAACAAGACAGGAGACGTGACAAGGACCGAAGAGGTAAGAGGAGGAGCAGTGATCAAGTGAACAAGAGCAGTCTTACGATGGGGAATGGTCTGCTGACAGGACAGTACTTGTAGCATGAGTTCGCAACGTCCACCAAGGTATTTGGAATGCATGGGTAGGTTGTAAACAGATACCATAACGTATTAGGTAAGAGGGACGACCCATCTTGTGATCGGTTTGAGGAAATTGAAATACCAAGTATTAGTTGAACGATTGTTCCAACTACGTTATTCATTGAAAGGAATTGAGAGATACGGAACTGACATATATAAGGCTCTTTAGAGGTTTGGATATTCTGGAGCTGGGGAGATTTGTGAGGTCAAGAAGTAGATTTAGGTGTAGATAAGGAACGTTTGTCCAAATAATGATACTTCTAGTATTAAAGAATCACTCTGATATAAAATCACAAAGCTTTGTACCATTTCAATATACTATTTTAAATATTCTTGAATTCTTTATTTAGTTTTTTTTTTTTTTAGATCCTAATTTTAATAGTAATAATTACCACAAATTAATCTTTGTCAGACTTAATAAAGTCTAAATTTCACTATGTTAATGATTTAACAGAGTTGCTTAGCTGCAATTCCTATTTGGCACAAAACGGGAAATCCGAAGAGGCAACTTTGCTATTTGCTGAAGATTACATTTACTATTCGATTCAACAGTAGGGCTGCAAAGAGCCTTAAACCTTGTCGAAATTGTTTGCAATAAACTGTTTTAATTATATACGTTCATAAAACTAAAGTAATTTACCTTAAAAATGGTAATTAACTGTCTAAAATAGAAATTTTGGCATTGTAAAGTAAATGCAGTGAAGGGAAAGGAGTATTTAGGATTAACGTTGGACAGGCGAAGATGTTTTAATTCGCATTTTGCTAAACAAAGACTTAAGGGGGTTCAAAATTTGTCAGCAGTTAGCTCGTTAATGTAAAAGTTCTGTTTATCTTTAAAATTCTTGTAAAATGTTTAAAATGCGATGGTTTAAAGCGAAATGTTTTAGGGTGGCAAAATATTGGGTTTAGAACTGAAACGTGTTATCTTTTAGATAGGTTGCAAAATAGTTGTAAGAATTCCAAGATGATCTGCTAATTGTACGAGATAGCAATATTACTGATATCCGAATTTGTAAAATATTGATTGTGAATTGTTAGAAGAAAGTGGGCAGATCCGGTAATTGAAGCCTTCCAACACCAATTAGCAAAAATTGATAAGCCTAACTGTGCAATTAAAATAAAACAATTATTTGATCTGATCGGTGGGATATATTAAGGAACAGGTAGGATATAATAATACAGCGATTTAAAAGTTATAAAACAAAGGCTTTTCGACATAAATTCACAGCTTTTAAAAACCGAAAATAGCAATAAAAAAAATCCTTATCGTTCTACAGACATATATAGTTGAGAAGGAACGAGCAGCACTAGTGTTTTATAAATTAGGCGTCTGGAGATTAAATGCGTTAAATAGTGGAAGGACAGATTCAGTTTTACGTGGAGGTCGGGAATCGGATATGCATGTGTTAGAGTGCAGAGCAACTAAAACATTATGGCGACAGATTTTTAAACAAAATCACCAATATGGGATTGTGTAGACGATAAAACAGCTGTTAAAATATACACCCAAACTAATTAATGTTCTAGTTAGATTATAAACAAATTGATTGTCAAAAAAATCAAACTAGTAGCTTAGGACTAATTATATTTTTTTAAATAAATTGAAAGAAAACTAATAGTTGTAATTTTGGGTTAGTTTAGGAAGGTTTGGCATGAAAGGCAACCCAACTTGTATAATTGAAACTAACAAATAAATTTAGAAAATAACAATTACCACTAATGCAATACAAAATCAAATTGCCTTTGAGATTTTTAAACAAAGTACACGAACAACGTTGTTATTATTGCATGAAGATTGTGGTATTTTTGTGTGTATTTATGGAATATAAAAGTGGTATTTTTCATTACTTACTAAAAATTACGTTACTAAAATTAATTTTGAAAACACAAGAATTTCCTAGACGTCCGTTAGTCCGAACTTTTGTAACAATTTTGTGGTTGTCACTACAATATAAATACCCAAACAGAACCTAAAGATTGTTTTACAATTAAAACCAGTTGCTGTCTCCTAACAATGAAATTTTCTGTATCGTTTTTCTTGAGTAGCCTAGTTGTGTTGTACTGAACTTGGTTTTAGATTGTTGACTACTTGGTGTTAAACTAATAATTTGTATAAATTAATATTGGTTTAATTGTTCGTTTCTGCAATCTTCAAACCTAGTTTACATACGTTATCTACAGAGTGTCCTACGAAGAAAGGCAGACACCTCAGGATGTTCTAAAATGGTTAGTTGTTTTATCTAGAGACAATATTGAAATGGAAAATGTATGTCTTTTGAACGGCAAACGATGGAGGGATGAAATTTTGTATGCAACTTAGTGATCTGAAGACCCAATTTAAGAAAAAGTATCAACAGATTTTATTTATTCTTTTCAAAATGGCATCCATTTAAAATGTAGGCTATAACATGGGATATCTCAAAAACCGCTAATGGTCAAACAAGTTTCTTCTTTTAACAACAAACATGTTTTTTCCTTTTTTTTCCGTTCGTCAAAAAATAATTGAGTTATCGACAAAACACTAAAACATAATTTTTCTTGGTAGTCTATAATACACAAGATTAGCCTAAAAAAAATTCTACGAGTTCTACAACTTTTTATTTAATTCTGAATAGACTGATGTAAATAAAATCGCAAATAATCGGGTTCTCAAAGACTTAACCAAAACTGAGCAAAAATAGAAAAAATTCGTTACATTCTATTCAGATAATCTGTAATATCAGATACAAAAACAACTTTAATTCCTGAAAATAATTTCAAAAGAAATATAAATTTCATAAAAAAACGTTTTTGGAGTGGCTAATCAATTTACACAAGGTAAAATGGAATAATATACTCTTAAAATGTATTGAAATATGATTTTAAAAATTATTTTAAAGAAAATTTCATTTTATAGGTTGGTAGTACTAACAGCTGATCGACTATAATTAAAAGTGTGTACTTTGTTTGAATATGTTATAATAAAGTATCATACAAATTTAAAAAAGTGTAGTATGATCATACCGTAGTTGTAAAAATACCGTTTCAATTTTCCAACGAGGAATACGTCGATATAAATTTTGTTCCTTGTCCGGACATTCTGAAGTTTTTGGACGGGAATATCAGAAAAGATTTCCTGAAAGGCGGATTCCCATTAAGAAAACTTTTTCTTCATTGTATCAGTATTTACAAACGAACGAGTCATTTCCAAAATGTTCATTTCTCAGTTCTGGACAGTAAACCATTGGAATCTCTAGGCACTCTATGGAGTAGAGTACAGTTAGGGATTCAAAACAAAATCTTCTGAATCATCTCACAGTTTTCCGTAAACCTGAGACTTGATGATTAATAAGAGAGTTCCTGTGAATTTTCGTGATTCTTTCCAACTTCTCCCAGCTTTCAACTTTTAATCTATTTTTCACGTATTTATAAATGATAATTTCAGTTTGACTCTGTGCATATTGTCCCAAGTAGCTTGCTGTAAGTCAGTAAAATTAAGTTTGTATTTGAAAACTAAATTCTCTTCAGTTTTTAATAATGTTTTGAAGTTATTTCTTTCTTCCAGATAACTTCTAAATCCATTTTAGGTTTTTAAATGTTTACTAATATAGGAGATTTTAGTTTCGTGATAACTGTCTGATACTGTAAGTATGAGAGTTGTATGGTCAGAGGACCAATCATCAGCCCCTTCAATTCATGTATAATTTGTAAATATTCTATTTATAATAATGAAGTCTATTGACTCCGGTATTTTATTGTGATCGGTAGGCCAGTATGTGGATTTACCTGTTGACTGAAATTTACTGCCCTATTCTTTAGAAGCTTTATACAGTTCTTTTCCTTTGGATGAAATTAGGAAAAATACCCTGTTCGTGAAAATCGCACACAATGAAATGGTTGCTCATTGCTTAGAAGAACTCTTGAAACTGTACTTTCTAGACTACAAACTTTCTTGGTTAGACTTTTCATTTCGATCCATCACTTCTAGCAGTTTTTGTAAGAACAGAATTGTTGTTGGCTCACCAAACCTGAATGGACGTGGAAGCTTGAACACATTTGTAATCCTGGACTATCATTTGATTTGATACTTTCTCCAATCTTTTCCTTTTAGCTTCAATTCTTTTCTGAACTGAAGGCTTCTAGCATATTCTTCCTTGATTTAGATTTTTTCTTATTATTGGCTTTTTCTCTCGTTTGTTTTGCTACTTCACAACCTTGATAGCTAGGTGGATGAGCTTAACTGAAATTTATACATTTTGGTGAAGAAACTTTGGACTTTTGGCAGTCTCTTAGTATTAAAACTAGGAAATATTATGAATATATATATATATATATATATATATTAGCTCTAACCAAAACAAAACAATGGGTTTTTTTAATAAACACCTTACTTTTTACAATGAATGTAACTTATACAATGAATTTTTATTGCCACAAAATATCACTATTAATGTTAATTTCAACAAGAACTATTTTTAAAAACAATAATATTAATAAATTGCTATGTATTAGAAATGGTCTAAATAAAATATTATGTTTATTTTTTTATCTAATAATAAATTATCTGTTACTTTCAATTTATTTAATTTTAATACTTAGTAATGCGATTATTTTCGCATATTCTTGTTGAAAGACGTATTAAAACTACATTATGTTATTAATTGTAGATATGAAAGTGTTTATTATTTTCGCCATTTTAGTCTTATAAGAGTCAAAAATCTTTATGTATGAACAATACTTTTAAAGTTATTTGGTTATATAACTATAAAGTTTTACATTTTTTAGTTATATACATCCTGTACAATCAATTTAAAATAGCGATCTCTTTGTGACACTTGTGAGACTTCCTGTATATTTCGCTTTCAGGAACTTCATAACGTAATCACAGTTAGTTCATACATTTGATAGTTTAAAGTTTAGAAATATGCTCCGTCAAAATGTACAGTTTAATGAATTTACCAGCGTAATATGATTACAGCGTTGTGTAAACCATACTCAGCTACTGTATTAATAATTCACTAGGCTTGGCCTTCATCATATCATACCAGGAGGGGGGGAGTCCGTTATATTGTTCATCCTTTAAAACGGGTTCCTTTAAATATTAGATCGGACACACATGACAACGATATTACAATAATGTTTAATAGAATGTTCAATTGTATTACCTGCATGTTTCAATTTTAAATCTCTTAAATAACAGTTTTTATAAGAGATTTTTTAATAAAATCGAAAATACTGTTTCCTCTAACATAAACTAAACTTTTTATTATTCTTTTTTTATTAGGTAGATAAACACAAAATAGAAAAGCATATTCACAGAAAGCAAAGAACTTTTGTATGAAAAACAGTTATGGAAGTATCTAGAAAAAGTTATATACATAGTAAACAAATCCACAGCACAAAAATAAAATGTATGCTATTTTCAAAAATGTGAAATTTTGTGGGTTATTTACAAGTAAAAATGTGTACCTCAAAACAAAAACGAAAATATTATAACAAATGTTAAATGTCATGTGTTGTACTTGTGAACGAAATATAACCCAACTCTATTAGGTTATACATAATTGTATTCATAATAATTTATAAAATATGTTAGATTATGTTAGATTATTTTGTATGATTTATTTATTTGTTTGGTTGAATTTAATCGTGTGAGTCAATTTTATTAAATCAGGTGCTTTCACCATGTAAGACAATTTTATAAGTTTCTGGGGGTTTCTCCTTAGACTCTACTATTGATTCAAATTTTGCTTGGCTGTGGGCTGACTCTAAAAAAATGAAACTGGATATAGGAAAAAAAATACAGATTCTGATTTAGAACAAGTTTAATAAAATCGAAAATGTTCATGAATACCCTTTCACATGAAATCTCTATAATCTACTTGGAAATAAAACATTAAACTTTTAGATTCGAGTTGGCCATTCCTCGAATTAATTAAAATTTATTGAACAAATTAACTGAACAAATTTATTGAACATTTTCTAGACTGCCAATAACAAATTTCTATCACCATAATATTACATCTAAATAAAGCCTTAACAAATGAACAATATTATCATTATCATTATTTATTTACTTAAATTGTGCAAAATTGTTCCTCTTCCCTTATTTGTTTTAATGAGTTTATATTTTAACCTTATAAAGTAATGAAATAAAACCCAGTATATGACTTCGTTTGATAATATTGTATTAACCAATTGAGATCTGATTTACATTAATAAAAGTTTAAGATTACTTACATTACCTCCACCCTTTCTTCACACTTTCACTAAACACTTTATTTTGATTTTATTTATTTCAAATTTTCACAACACTTCACTGGTGTAGATTTTAGTTAATATTATTTTGTTATTTTATTATAGTAGGTTAAATACGGACTGAGTTTCTTATTGAATTTCTTTACTTGTTCCCCCTCTGAAGATTTATTTTTTACTACCTATTTTTCACGCGTTGTTCTCCCCTCTTCTTTTTTTGAATCCCTCGTGTTTCTTTCTCATTGGTTAATTTTGAATTTTTGTCGTTCTCGTTGATTTTCCTAATGTGCAATCTTTCACACGTAGAACACTTGTTCAATGCTTAATTTGCTATTTGTAAAGTTCACTGCCTCTGCTTCTGTTAGGTGAAATTCGAGATGCCTTGAGCGTGTTGTCTCACATCCTGTTTCTGCATTTAAGTTGGTGTTTCGAATTAATTATATATTTAATAAATTATATATAATAAATTTATAATAAATGTTGTAATATTGGTGTTCACCAATCTCTCTATTACAAATAGTTATGTAGTATTTGATATAAAAATGTTTAACTTTAGAGAAGAAGTCAAAGTTTACTGATGAGGATTTACTATTTAAAGAATAGTTCACCAAAACATACATCTCCTATTGTTACACGGTATTAGCAATAAATTAACTAAAAATTAAATTATAACTGTAAATATAAATTGCCACAACAGTATTTGGAATTTTTTTTTTTTTAACCGCAGGGGAATTTTTTTTCTTGCTGTTAAAATGAAAAAACCCTCTCGGTCATCATCGCCTAATAAAAAAAAAGAAGAAAAGAGCAAAACGTAGCCCTCGAACAATCTAATAGCGTCAGGGTTTGAGAAAAACTAAATTAGTCAAGAGAGACCTGATAGGAACAACGAAAGAAAGGGATCTAACCCAAGACTACATAGTGTAGATTCAGCTAGACCTCTCAGGATTGCCAAGCTTGTATTTATTAAAGTGAGCCTATGTGAATAAGGGAATAAATAAACAATAATAAAGTACATTTCACAAACTAATCTAAAGCTACCAATAATAACAGACACCCAACATTCTAAGCAAAACAATCCAAAACCAACCAACCAAATATTCGTTTTTGTACATAAAGTATATTTGATGAACTTTTCTCTATCGAGTGGTATTCGAATTTATAACAACAAAACAAAACAAAACAAAACAGAAGATAAAGCGAGATAACAGAGTAGTTTTGAACGACGATTTTCGTAGATTGCTGGTTGAGCAAATTTCACAGTTAGGCAGTTGTAGGGATCCAAATTTAAATATAATAATTTAATATGATCCAGCCGATTATTGACTGGCCGAATTTAATATCCAGCCGAATTTAATTGACTTCCAGCCGAGTGGCGTGATTGGGTAATACGTTAATTACACTGAAGTTAGCCTTTTAATAAAAAATATCTTGAGACTCGAGTCCATTTAGTGCCGTTAATTTTTTTCATTTCGTTACCCTGTTCCTCACTTACTCATATTAGTCTGCCAAGTATAAAATATTGACCTTAATCAACAAGTCAGGATATAATAATAACATTAATAATATTTTTTTCATAAAACCACTATATATTGTGCTTCGAAACTATTCTATATTTACACTGAGATTTATTTTTCAATAAATAAAATTATGGTTTTTTGATCTAAGATTATTATATTTATAAGAGTAAGTTGAATATGCAGTTTCATTTCGTTGAGATGATGAGGCGAATTTTCTGATAAAAACAATTTTGTAAAATCGTGTTATACATGTTTAATTGAGAAGTTCAAAGTACGAAATTAAAATTTTTGCCATGAATCTTCTTAATGTTTTCCTAGGAATGTGGTGTTGATATTATTGTGTTTAGAATTACGGGCTGCATGTTTTGATATAATTTTGTGCAAGAAACATTTGAATCTTTTTGAAACTTTAAACGATTTTGTTTTGTTAATGAACTTTCCAAGATAATTTTTTTTTAAACAGTATATAGATTCCATATTTAAACCAAATTAAACCACCCACAAAATGGTTTTGGAGAGGGGGAGTAATGTTCTAAGGGTCAGCCGTGTTAAACTCCCGGTTCTGGGTCACAGATTAAGGACTACTGCAGTAGGTCATTTTCCTACGGATATTCACTAATAAAGTCATACGCCTAATTCTATACTCGTGATTTCTTGGTAACTTTTTTACTCGACGTTTTCTCACCTGGTGCAGTGATGGAGCGCAAATTCGTAAATTTTCTCCTAACTCACGAAGATGTTGTCATGACAACCACATGGCATTGTAATGGGTAGGTCATGACATCCGCATCAAATAAGAACAAGGTAGGCCGATTAATGTTCCGGTCAATTCACGTTGCTCACTCGATGATAAAATGGTCAAGTACCAACTTTTTTTTTCTAAACTTAGTTTCGTCAGGTAATCTTGTAATGAGAAACCAAACTGTGACCGGGCAAGAGTTGTGCCAAACTTTGTCTTACTTCAAACTTTGGAGTATAAAACTTAAGGCAATAAATTTGAAACACTCCATCGATTATTTCTGGTACAGTACAATGATACAACCATTATTTCTGGTTGTAGTGTAAAATTGTTTCTGGTACAGTACATTGATACAACCCTTACTTCTGGTTGTAGTGTAAAATTATTTCTGGTACAGTATATTGATACAACCATTATTTGTGGTTGTAGTGTAAAATTATTTCTGGTACAGTATATTGATACAACCATTATTTCTGGTTGTAGTGTAAAATTGTTTCTGGTACAGTACATTGATACAACCCTTACTTCTGGTTGTAGTGTAAAATTATTTCTGGTACAGTATATTGATACAACCATTATTTGTGGTTGTAGTGTAAAATTATTTCTGGTACAGTACATTGATACAACCATTATTTCTGGTTGTAGTGTAAAATTATTTCTGGTACAGTATATTGATACAACCATTATTTCTGGTCGTAGTGTAAAATTATTTCTGGTACAGTATATTGATACAACCATTATTTCTGGTTGTAGTGTAAAATTATTTCTGGTACAGTATATTGATACAACCATTATTTCTGGTTGTAGTGTAAAATTATTTCTGGTACAGTACATTGATACAACCATTATTTGTGGTTGTAGTGTAAAATTATTTCTGGTACAGTATAATGATACAACCATTATTTCTGGTTGTAGTGTAAAATTATTTCTGGTACAGTACAATGATACAACCATTATTTCTGGTTGTAGTGTAAAATTATTTCTGGTACAGTATATTGATACAACCATTATTTCTGGTTGTAGTGTAAAATTATTTCTGGTACAGTACATTGATACAACCATTATTTGTGGTTGTAGTGTAAAATTATTTCTGGTACAGTATAATGATACAACCATTATTTCTGGTTGTAGTGTAAAATTATTTCTGGTACAGTATAATGATATCCATTATTTTTGGTTGTAGTGTAAAATTGTTTCTGGTACAGTACAATGACACAACCATTATTTCTGGTTGTAGTGTAAAATGTAACCTATCGTTACATGAGAACAAAGACAATGTAAATCCAACCATCTTTTTTAGGAGTTGTTAAATTATTAAGGTATAATAATTTGTAACTTCACAAATAGAACGCGATAGTTCAAATTACTGCTAAAGTTTGTGTATTTTTCATTTCATTGTATCTGTTAGTGTGAACAAATATGAATGCTTATATGTTTATTGTTGAATGAGCAATGTGGTATCAAAACAAAAATTAGTACAGTTTATGGTAGCCGGTGAGTGGTATTCGTAAATAATCTATAACTAAATAAGTTTCGTGTTGTTACAGTTCAGCCTTTAAAACCCGATTCTATTCATATTGTCTGTTGGGCTGCTGTACAGTGAACACATAACTTTAAGATAAACTATATAAAAATATTATTACATTTGGAAAGGCAGTGTAGATGTACTGTTGTTTAACATTCATCATTTGATCATATACGCCATACAAATCATGTTTACTAGCTGCCAAATATATTATAGCCTAACTTTTATATATTATTGTACGTGTTTAAAGCTGTTTCCTAAATTGACAAGACTGAGAATTTCGACTTTATACCGGCCAACAGAAAGATTGAAGACGTTTTGTTTAAATTACTACAGTAGAGGATAATTTAAAAACTGATAAATGGGTAAGGATTTTACTAGAATGTGTTTAGCAAATATTGAATGTTCCATTCAAGTGGGTAAGTTGTAATGCAGGTACTGTGAGTATTATTATTGTCTCATTTTAATGAGTATTTCCAAGATTTTGTGTTTGAATTATTTTCTCCTTATCAAGTGGTTGATAATAATGTTGTAAAATACTTGGAAAGCACTGCAATATCATAATGATGTGTCTTAGTAAAATAAGGGTTTTATTTATTTATTTTTATGATTGAGAATCAATATACCAACATAACAGAATTTACTAAATACAATAAACAAAGCAAAACGATTAATGTACATAACATACTAAAAGTAAACAAAAATACAATTAATTATTTAATACTTGATAGAAGAGAGTATTTTCACGGTGAATTAGAAATCACCTTCACTGAAGTTACGGAAGTAATTTCTGTGCAGTACATTTTTAGAATTAGAAAATAATTATAAAAATCGAAAGTGAAAAATAGTAGTAATTTAAAAGAGTGTATTAGATCGAGAAAGGTATAAGCAATTTGTTTGATGATGATGTATTCGATAACGAGCCAAAGTGGTGACGTGCGTGAAATGTCACGAAGTTAACCAACAAGAGGAACTTTCTATCGAGTAGGATTAACTAAATAGAAAGGAGAAAGGAGTGAACGGAAAACTTAATTAATAATCTGTGCAAAGAGAAAATGAAAAGAAACAATTAGCTAAACATAGCTAATTATCCTTCATTTTACTTAGCGTACCTACCTTTGATTTTTAGCAGATCCTCACATTTCATGCCTGTTGGAATACGAAAAGTTATTTTGTACAAACTGTGTGTTTGTCGTTGTCGTTGGTCAGTATAATAGCAGAGTGCTGTAGTATAGTTTGTTTAATATAAGGTCAAGTGTGAGATATACTCTCATCACGGCTTTATGAGCAGTTTCGAGAATAAGTAAAGCTATTATAGGGTAGGTATCACCCATCCACTTATCATCTAAAAACAACTTAATCTTGGATTTAATATCCATAAGAATACCGTTAAATGCTTGAGCAGTTTACTCGTATAATAACGAACTGAACATTGTGCGACATCTTTTTAAAGATTGGAGCAATAGGAACGAAGTCATCTTTTTTTATATATATTTAAAAAATGTTAATATTTTAAGTTAAATTAAGGATATTTTTATAATTCTTAAATATTCAATAATATATCCTTAGATATTATCATATTTATAATCTTAAATATTGAAATTATTAAAAATGTAAATAAACGACATTTGGAATTTAGTTTTTTAAATGATATTAGTTCCAACAAGTACGAATGAATTATGATAAAAACATGTGTTTTTAGTGGAAACATGTCCACGTGGAATTTGCGTTTAGTTCGATAAGAAAGCTTGCGTCCTATCATGTGTGAAAAAGTTCACGATATCCCTCTAAACTTTCTGTTCTCGTCTGTCGAGTATTTATTAAATTTTAGAAATACAAATCAATTGGCTTTATTTTATACTTATAAAAAATTGATAAATTGGATTTCATTTAATATGTTCCATCATTTTAAGCAGAAACAATGTTATGTAACTTTTTTGCTATATTTTACTGACCTGTGTTTGGAATTAATATATTATTTAAACAATACATTTTGTGTTACCAAATTCATTAATATACTAGATATTTAGAATTTTTTGGAATATCGTGATTCAACTTTGTGTCTTCTGAAGCTGAAATTTCTTATTCCATATCCATATGTGAAATAATTTTTTTTAAGACTTACCCTTCTCCTTGGATAACACAAGTTCTGGTAGAACTGCTATTTTATCTTGTCTGTTCAATGTCACGTCCTATTAACAATGTTTGCTTTTTATTTTCAGCGGTGTTATGAACATCCCTCCAAGTGGTCATTGAGTCTGACGCTCAGCTATCAGATGTTGATGCTGTGTCTTTATAGCACCAATTCCCTCAAGTGATTCTGCAGGACAAACACATGGCTAATTATAAGGTGTTAAAAAGAACAAATAAAAATATTTATTGTTTATACAAAAGAGATTTATTAAAATATAAATAGTTATTTTAGACTAAACAATGAATTAAGTTTCATATTCTTATTATCTACGTAGTATATTCCCCGACCCTTAAAAAAAAATCAAAATATCAAAGCTGGTTCTAAAGAATACGATCTTCAATTATTGTTCACAGTTTCGCTTTTTTGATCGCCATGAACTTTCATAGAAATTTATTATGATAACATATTATTCGTTTAAGACTAATTTTGAAGAATACCTAATAAGATAATATATTTGATCTTTTCTGCCTGTCTTAAACTTTAAAAAAAATTCCTATATACATAAGGTAATAAACATATTCCGAGATCGAAATTCTATAAAATCTGGTTGTAAAAATAAACAATTCGAAGAGCAGGAAACTTTTGCGGTATTACATTTCAATACTGGAACTTATGAAACAGACATTTTAAGTAGAATCTTGAAATTTGAAAGTCTCATCATGGCAAATCCATCTTTACTATCATGCTATTAACTTGAAATTTGACCCAAGTGTAGGAGTTGAGTTAAGTTTCTAAGGCATTCTCTACAGAATTTAAATTTAGGCAACGACTTTCGGCGTTCTCTATCATGAATACAAAATCTTATTTCATTGAAATCTTATCACGTCCTATCCTAAACTATTCTACAGAACCTCTTATGGCAAAATGTTATTATAAAAATAATTTGTTAGAATTATGTGTCACTTAAATACTTAACAATCCTTTTAAGAAAATATGTAATGGTCTATTCAACTAAATAAATTGTAATTTGGATGTATTGCAGGTACTAGGAGTTTGGCATTGTCTCAATTTAATGAGTATTTATTTAGTATTTTGTAGAATAATAACTTTAAGAGTAATACAGTTCTCAGATTTATAGGAAGAATATTAACAATTTACTTTGAATATTAACAATGCTGTGTATGCACTGTTTACAGAGGCAAGTCAGGTTCCTATAAACAGTCATTTCAATACAATTAGATTTCAATGTACTTCCTTCCTGAGCATTTTTGATGAGTTGTAGGGAGGGGGGGAGTCCTATATCATCTCAAAGTTTGATAATGTATCATCTAATCATTCAGAAAGATCAGTTTGAGAGGTATTCGTTCGTGAAAAATAGTTTTTTTTTTTAATTTTCTGAATTCAATGTTATAGCCAAAATTGTCGTTAATATATCCATAGTAAAATTCTTTTGAATATTTTAACTTTAATATACTAGGTTATTAGTTTATTCAGGATTCATGAATTTAGAGAGAACACAGTTAATACAGAAAGATGGCAAAGTAGAATATGAATTTAAGAAATTAGTGAACTACATCGCTAAATATTTAAGCTGGATACGTAATAAAATATTTGCCTCATGTCACCATTTTCGTATATGTTTGTCAGTCTCATCACTGTTTTATTTAATAGCGTTAATAAGCCAAACAAACCAACACCAAAATAAGTATTAGTAGAATAACACTGCAAATTAATCAGGTCAAGTTCGTCATAAACAAACATGAACTCCAAACTTTATGTGTTGGGATAGTCTCAATAGGTTATTGATTGCACAAGGGCCATTTGTGAAAAGTAGGATGTAGCCCTTAAGTAGGATCTTAAAAATATGTTGAGGTAGTCTCAGTAGGTTATTGATTGAACAAGGGCCATTTGTGAAAGTAGGATGTAGCCCTTAAGTAGGATCTTGAAATGTGTTGAGGTAGTCTCAGTAGGTTATTGATTGCACAAGGGCCATTTGTGAAAAGTAGAATGTAGCCCTTAAGTAGGATCTTAAAAATATGTTGAGGTAGTCTCAGTAGGTTATTGATTGAACAAGGGCCATTTGTGAAAGTAGGATGTAGCCCTTAAGTAGGATCTTGAAATGTGTTGAGGTAGTCTCAGTAGGTTATTGATTGCACAAGGGCCATTTGTGAAAAGTAGGATGTAGCCCTTACGTAGGATGTTGAAATGTGTTGAGGTAGTCTCAGTAGGTTATTGATTGCACAAAGGCCATTTGTGAAAAGTTGGATGTAGCCCTTACATAGGATCTTGAAAGGTGTTGAGGTAGTCTCAGTAGGTTATTGATTGCACAAGGGCCATTTGTGAAAAGTAGGATGTAACCCTTACGTAGGATCTTGAAATGTGTTGAGGTAGTCTCAGTAGGTTATTGATTGCACAAAGGCCATTTGTGAAAAGTTGGATGTAGCCCTTACGTATTATCTTGAATGTGTTGAGGTAGTCTCAGTAGGTTATATATTGCACAAGGGTCATTTGTGAAAAGTAGGATTTAGCCCTTATGTAGGATCTTGAAATATGTTGAGGTAGTCTCAGTAGGTTATTGATTGAACAAGGGCCATTTGTGAAAGTAGGATGTAGCCCTTAAGTAGGATCTTGAAATGTGTTGAGGTAGTCTCAGTAGGTTATTGATTGCACAAGGGCCATTTGTGAAAGTAGGATGTAGCCCTTAAGTAGGATCTTGAAATGTGTTGAGGTAGTCTCAGTAGGTTATTGATTGCACAAGGGCCATTTATGAAAAGTAGGATGTAGCCCTTTAGTAGGATCTTGAAATGTGTTGTGTCTTTCCACTCAGGCACTTCACAAGGAGATGAGTGGCCGATTTAATGAAAGGTGAATACCTAGTTCAACGTAGAAGTTGATTGTATATCTAAAGAAGGGAAAATTATATAGAGTGAAAAAAACTAGGAGTTCAACATAAATAATTGCCCAGCTAAAAGATAGCCAAGTTTTTATTAATAATTAAATCATTTTTTATTATCCAGGTCACGAATTGAATAGAATTAAGTATCTTACCTTTTAAATCAGTCACGTGACCTATTTTGTTCTTTTAGTATGATTTGTTTCGGGACAACTATCCCATTATCAGATAAATACATAATCGCTCAAATAAGGTCGTCAACATAAATGACATAAAAACACCAAACATTTATTTTTCGGTACATATGTTAATAATTTTTTTTTTTAGGTGCGGACCCTTACGGTTACCGGACGGTAACTGTCTGTCTATTATTTGGGCGCATTAGAACTTGTGTTTACTGCTAATTTCTAGTGTTTTTATAGCTGAGTCATATAGGGTATTCGGATTGAATATTAGTTGTTCATTTACTAAAAGATGTTCGCTGATCCCATTTTTCATTTACATGCCTTGTAAATTTCGAATTCTTTCACAGCGATCATATGTCTGCCTTTTATGCAAATTTTAATAGCTTTGAAGTTATACCTGAAATCAGAATAACTGTGATTTTACCCATTAAAACAAGTTACCCGAAATTGTCTTATTTGTTAAGTGTTCTTTAAAAAGCACTTTGGACGCTCTCCCAGTTTGGCATGTATATAATTTGTCACAAATCTCACTTTGTGCGGGCTCTTTAGTTCTTCTAACGGTCTTGTGTTTTGGAGGTGAAGTAATTATTTAATTGTTTTATTAGTTCGAAAGGCTATTGCTCAACTTAATTTTTTGAAGTTTAAGGTGATTACTCTAGGAAGAATGCTACCATATCCCGTTGATACAAACATTGATTTTCCTTTTTTCTTTTGTGTTTTTTTTATTCATGTGAAACTTGTTAATTTAGGAACTTTTGAATCAATTTTTCATAGTCCCTTCCTATTAATTCGTTGATAAAGTGTAAATTTCATATTTTAAAATCCAAACATTAAAATTGACATCGACCATTTATAATTAAAAGCGGGTTCAGACCTTACAAAGTTTGTTCGCCAATAGTTAGGCTTTGTCAATTGACGCTCACTTATCTTTAACATTCCTTTTTTCCCCCTTTGGCTTTAAAAAAATTTATGAAAAGGGTGTAATGCTTTGGGACTTATCGTACTTGATAACAAAATAACAAACAGTCTAAAAGTTTTTTTTTTAATCGTTAGTTTACGGTTGTATTTAAATGTATAAATGTCAGTTTTCTCAAAATTCCATTAGCATTTAACAATTTTAATATACATTTTTAAATATAAATGTGAAACATGGTTTATCCACGAGAATCCAAAGACCTGGAGTAAAGTAATACTCGTGCGAGTAAAGTATCATTCCCTGGATTTCTAGATAAAATTTAGACAGAAAAAAATGAGTTCAGGTAGCTTATCCCACTGAAAAATCGTGTTGCTCTAATAATATGGTACTCTATTATTAACTAATTTATATTACATTTGTTGGTAGTTTAAAAATGTATTTAGTGTGAATTGTTTTATAAAATTTACTTTAATTTGTTTTTAATGTGTTTGTAATACGTTTTAAACCTATTTTACCTGTCAATCAAATTTACCTGTAATTTAGAAAGACATCGTGATTTCTTGAATTATTATTTTGGATAGTGGAATATCAACAGAGGAAATACTTTTTTTTAATATGCTGATTCTACCTATAGTCGTTCAAAAGTTGATTAATACTGTTTCATTCATTGGTTGCGCTTAACAAGGTGAAACCGCATTGCTTGCAATAAGAACCGGATAACTAATACAACCAGTTGCTCTGGTAATCGGAACGTGTTATTTAGACAACCGCTTCATTGTTTTGGGCAAGTCGAACAAGCGGGTGTCATCCGCAAGGTGAAGTTGGAGGAAACCCAGGTGCATAAGCTACAGGCACCTGGCCTTCACCTGGCTGCCCTGCCAGTCTGTACTCGATACGCTTAATATTTCGTCCTCGTAATTTGATTAACTGTAAAAAAGACGTACTTGTTTCTTACGATATAAAATAATTTATGACTTTCTAATAAATCAATATTTTGCCACAAAGCGTGAAAGTAAACCCAGTTTAGTTTAAATATATAAAATAGTACAAAATCAATTTTTTTTCTCCCATTAAATATTACTACAAGTATGTAGTATAAATATATTGGTGGTCAAAAATATTAAACATCATAAAACAGTACGAGGCTCAATCAACTGGATATTCATCTTAATGGTGGAACCCATTTTTAGTTATGTTTTTAGCTTCAATAGGTAAATGTTTAAATTATAGTATTAAGATGTATACTATTTATTTTGTTTGCGTTATTATTATTATTAACTTAAATCAATAGAAGTAGAGAGGTTCCACCATCGAGATGAACATCAATGATTTAAGTATGATACTGTGTCACAAATATTTTAAAATATTAAATATGCCTTTAGCACGTTTCAGAAAAAAAAGTCAAAATTCAAAAAAATTTTCTTAAATATCAGATAAGAGACAGATATAAAAGAAAAACTATTGTGTCACTGGACGGAGAGTTAAACAATGTTGAATCATGTATCACACAGACATGTTACCATTAAAAAAAAATCAAATTCAAGAAGTGGCCAAACATGTTAAACACCACAAAACGTAGTACGTGAGATTAGGTATAAACTTCATTTTCTACCAAATCGATATGACCAAAATTGTGAAAAAAAAAGAGGGGGATGGGACGTAAAGAAAAATGTATAATAATTATGTGTAAAGTTGAAAAACAATTAAAAAAGCACAATTCATGTTCTACAAGCTGTACGCACCAACAATTATAATTTTTATCCTTGTAGAGTATATAAATATATTATTTAGAATTTTCTGAGTTTTTTATAACAAGTTGGTTGTTTTCAACTTTTTTTTTTAGGTGGACAAACAATTGAAAACCCCCATCACATAAGAAAAAAAATAACATTAAGTAAAATAATATAAGTAAAATAATATTATAGTAAAATAATATTTTACTTCTAGAAATAAAGTTTAAAGGATTTTTCCTAAAAAAATATATATATATTTTCTTTCTTCTAAAGGATGTAAATTTCAAGTTTTATTGCGTAACTAAGGAAGATGTGATTGGTGATTATCAAACCTACCGTCATACACAGAGCTAATAAGAATCCTGGTAGAAGAAACTCCTTTCAAATTTTAAATAAACACTTTTAATAATGAATTTCCAGTTATTTTGTAATAATAATAATTTCTAACAAATAAATAATAATTTTTTGTTTCGACAAAGCTTTACAAAATCTTCTGTAATTAACCTACGTTTTTAGTTTACAAAAATAAAATTGACTCTTTAAAAATGAAATTTTTTGAAACAGATTACTTTGTAATTCAGTAATTCAGTAATAATTAAACATAAATTTGATTGAATATACTTTTTCCCAGTAAATGATATATCGTTCCTAACACATTGGCAATTGAGTGAACGCTGTAAAAAATATTTAAAATATAAATTTGAAAGAAAAAATATTATCTCTTTTTATAGAATTGAATTTGCATTTGTCTTAATACGAATAATAACATATAATTTGTATAAATATATTATTATAAACCACCAAATGAAGAAAAACACTCAATTTTTCAAAACAAAAACTTTATATAGGTCTACTAGACGATGTTTCAATGATAAAGTTATCTTCCTATGGTCACAAGGTCAAGTGTTTGCTGTGGAAAATTATTGTGTTTTTTCTTTCATTTGTTAATTGAAGTTTCCACAAATCCTACTCTTTCAATTATTATACATTTTTATATAAAATGTATTTACCATTTATGTGAAAAAACCTATTAAGCGTTTAAATCTTGGTCAACGCACTAACTCTAATAACGATCCATAAATGTTTTCTTGTATCTTATAATGGACCGATATTTACTTTCAATGTTATTGAGTTGAAGGTATTTTATGGTCATTCAACAACCTAAAGTATAGTAGCCTCAGAATAGGATTGTGTCTGGTGTAAGGTGCGTGTCCTCCCTTCTACTTGCTTCCCTAGCTTGACTTGACAGTATAACACATTCCAAGAAAACTAGGTATACAATTACTTCTTAGCTACATTTATTTCCTAAAGTTACAATTTCGTGATATACTTTTGTAAACATTTTATTCTTATTTACACCGATAAAAGAAACGAAAGTAGTGTAAACGTTTACACAGAAGTATTTGAGGTCATTTTTGAAGCAGTTTTTATTGGGGTAAACTCAACAAACAAAGTGTGGGGGCCCCTCTTTTCCTCTCCACCTAAGACACATTACCTTGAGGTTACTGTAACGTAATCGAGTTCCCTGGTCTTTTTCACCCAAATAACCAAATTACTACAAATTCAAATATGAAATAAATCCTATGCGACTGTCAGAGAACTTTAAATTCTTACCTAATCTGTGATTGTTTCTAATAATAGTAATTTAATGAAAGGTAAGATGACCATTCATGGTTCTCCAAGCAAAAAGAAGAAGAAATCTTTACGTCAAATCTAAAAAAACAATTTATAATTATTTTTTATTCCACCAGGCAAACCGTAATAATAAATTTAATACAGAATTATAAATACATTCTTACAACTTTATTTTTCCTAGAAATTAAATAAGTAATACATTTTTTTAAAGTCCAATTTCTTATTTAAAACATTTTTAATGGGGTAGTTTACTTTCCCAATCTAAATCTTTAGGAAATTTTCCGATTGATTCTAAAATACGTGGAAGGTCAAAATCATAGACACGTCCATTTCGTTGCTTAACTAAAAACATAAAAAACTTAGTTAGTTTAAATAGTAATAAAACACAAAAACGATATTTGTAAGTATATAACACAACTATACTTTTCAGATAATATAACTTTCTATGAGAGCAGAAAATAGCTTTCAGCGGTAGATGCGCGGACGGGTATATTAATAAAGAAGACCTACTTCACTTCCGTGATATGAACTGTATAGAATGAAACATTTAGAAACTTGGGAAAGTGGTTATGAGGAAGGGAATGCTCGGCTCAGTTCACTTAGCTCGACACTACACCGAACAACAAATAATTCATTGAACCATTTCTTTTGAAAATGTCAAATAATCCGTGTTAAATGAAAGTCGAGGAAGTACTGGCAAGGAGGTGAAAGACTTAACTTTTACTGTGTGCGACTATTAGCTATTTGCATCATTAATAAGGTGAGTCCAATTGAAGAGAAAGTAGAGCAAGCATAGTGTGATGGACAAATGGACTCGGTTTTGTCTACACTTCACATCAATATCTGGCTGGACTGTATTAATTAATTCTTTAAATAAATGTCAAGAAAACAGGAATTAAACAAAAATAGTTTCGAATAACGGTTACTGTAGTGGTCAAACGTAGTGCTAAGAATAGGTTAAGGGATTATGTTAACGCTATTCCTGACCAAAGTATTAATAACTTAATGAAAAATAAAATAAATTTAATAAGTAAATATAGTAATGACTGTTACAAGATGGTAAATCATTAGCTACGTGACTGCTAGAGTAGCCTATATAAAAGATACATGTTTTACACAACAACAGTGGCTAAACTTTGTGATTCTCCACTCCACTACATGATTGATACCAAAAGGCAACAATTGGAAGCTAGTAGATACAGTTTCTCGTAGATTCTTCTTATCATAAGAAGCGAGGAAGAACCACTGTCTTCTTATGATTGTATTTCTTTAACCGATTTTACACGGTGTCGTACACAAACTAGAGTTATTTTTAAAATTGTATTTTATATAACACTGGTGAAGAATTTTAAAACAGTCGCCATATTTTATTGAAGGTTTTAACATAGAATAAAAGATGACCAGCTAATTACTTGGACCACAGACAACTAGCTACGACTCTCGTGGATATACAACACGACAATACTGCTGTAACCAATCTCATATAGACTGCAGGGGCAGACTATCACAGCATGACAACTGTTAATTTTAACATTCGTGCTGAACCATAACAGTGAAGGAACCGACTATAATACAGTAAAAATATCCTAATATTTCAATAAAAAACTTTTAAAATTATAAACTTTATTTATAAACTTAAGAACAGACAAAATATCAATTCTAGCCTGTTAATAATTTTGTTTTGTTTTTGTATACAACAGGTTGGAAGTCTGATAATTAGTCGAAAATGTTGGCTAATTAAAAACCTATTAAATCTTCTCCAAGAATAAATTCTCAGTTCGCCAATGGTAGGCCTATAATGTTTTTCATGAAATAACAACAAAACTATATTAGATTTTGGTAAGATTTTCAACATAGATAGACAATACATAAATATATAGATGTCTTTATGTATTAAAAATAAACTTTTTAATTTACAATGAAAAATTGTTTTAATAATATTTTTTGACATTATTATACTTTTTCTTTAGTACTACCCGTAATATAAAAATTCTTAAGAGTAAAAGATAATTATAATTGTAGACCACTATTATAATTTTAAACACTTTTAGTTTTATTTGTACTAATTAAAAAAAAAATCTTATAACTATGTAACACATAAAAAAATTGCAAACAGGATCACCTTCAGTAATTAGCAGGCATTAAGGCTGTGTGAAGACTCTTGCGTGCTACTTATGGAATCTGTCCATGTACTACATATCTGTGCTCATGTAGACAAGTGGATTAATGAAGACAGACATTCTTGATAATTAACTATGTATTATTTATGTGTGTGTTGCAAAAACTTGACAAGATCCAAGAGCGCAGGTTGCGTGCCATTGGATCATGATAGCAGCAAATTGAATTACACCGAGTTTTATTGAAGCCTTGTGCAGTGTTCAGAGTAGGGTTGCACAAGTGTTTAATACTGTTATGGTAGTTTCGTACTTAACTCAATAGTATTTACGTAATTTAGTATTTACCCAATTTATCATCTACGTTTATAGGAGAATCTAAACACACATACAATCACTAACAACATCACACCTACTAGTACTGCATTACTCTTCTATTCATTTATTCGCGTGTATGATTTTACGATGGCAATGGTTCAGCTAAGGGAGGGGGGAACTATTTGTTTATGTGTAATGGTCATTTTAAACAGTGTGACCTTGAACATATAGTAAGGGTGTATCCGGGATGAATATTATTATTGTTTAAAATCTTCATTAACATAACTTTATCAAGTAAAGGAATTTTACTGCTCTGACAGTTACAAATAGTGATAATCAAGTTTTCATTTAAAGAATAATTTTACCAATTTCAATCCTTTTATTCATCCCTCGATGACTTCTTATCAAAGCGTATCAACTAATTTACATTAATTTAAAGACTCAAGAATGCGTATTGTCTGGACGCGAGCTGTCACAATACTCCTTGGCATTCATAATTCCCAATCGTTAGTCATTACGAAGCAATGGGGAGGTATGTCTACAAAGAATGTGAGATATTAACATCTTACACACATTTATAATAATCATAGCGCAGTCAAATGTTGGCCCCATTAAGATGGAAGCGTAGGCCGTGATGGAGCGGAACTAATAAGGTCCTGGGAACAAACATCCATGGCGAGTCGTCTTTAAGCTCGACACCTTTGTCTCAATGTTTTGGTAGAATTGGACATCTTATCTTATTAAAACTCATAACATGTTTGAAATAACAACTTGGCAGTGAAGATATTTAAAATAATTGTTACTAGATTTATAAATTGTCCATGTAGATTTTTTTTTTTAAATCTATTACTTTGACTGGAAATTTTTATAAATTAGCATATAACGGTCAAACATTACTTAAAATGTATTTGCATATAATGTATATGCACTTATTATTATAAATAAATATTATCATAAAATCCCATAAGTAGTAATATTTGCCTTTGGTTGAACAGCAAAAATTATAAAATTTTAACTTTTCGTGTGTGAAATGACTATTCAATGACTGCGGTCCAATTTAAACAACAACAATTAAGCCTTTTTATTCGGACTATTATTTTTTGAAAAAATGTTATGTGAATTTTTCTTACACAATAATAACCTTTGCTTGCAATTTCGACAAACTTAAATCTTTAGGTCTTTAGATATGAGTAAAAGAAATAAAATATATAATTTACGCACTCAAAATCGCAATAAAAATCTCTCTTCCCGTTTTACAGATTAAAATAGTTAATGTTGAAGCAATACGTATATTATTATAACAGGTAATACGTTTATTCAGCATACTTTATATTAAGTTTTAAAACAAATATACAAGACCCTATTAAGAAACCTGTAGTATCCTAAAACAACAACACTATTTGCCTACCCACCCCCTCCTTAAAACACCTCATTCATTTATAGTACAAATATATAGTATGTTCAGTCCAGTATACGTAGTCTTTCATTTGCACTTTTTTTACTCGTATTATTTTTAATATAGGAACTTTAACATATTCGAGTGTGCAAATACGAACATCAGGTTTGCAGATAAATATGGAATAAAAAATCATCGATTGTAGAAATATTACCTTGTGTGAAGCACAAAGATGTAATAAAACGTGTAGTTGGATATCGATAGTACGTCAATAGTATAATTTAAATTATCGTTACAAACTCATTCATAATTCACATTGTCAAATCATGTTTTCGTGGATAGATTCTTTATACAAATTAACGTGAATGTAGAACCAAGAGTTTACTTTGTGTGAGGCAGATATATCTCATTATGATTGTATTTGTATATCGATATAACATCATTGATTGTAAAGAAGGTTTACAGTGATTTCGTTAACAAGGTTTTGGCAAGTAACAAAGTAAAGTGATTTAGCATCTGTGGGAGCAAGCCCGGTATCATCAGATTTCAAACTAGGTTTGGATACTAAATCCATTATTTAATAATACAGTATCTTCAATGCCTGTCCTAAGCCCCGAGTCTCACTTCGGTAGTTATGAAAGAGTGTGAAGGAGGAGGAAAAACAGCATTGTTAAGACAAAACCTGGGTTCATCTGAATCAGTAATATCATCAATACCGGTCCTAAGCCCCGAGTCTCACTTCGGTAGTTATGAAAGAGTGTGAAGGAGGAGGAAAAACAGCATTGTTAAGACAAAACCTGGGTTCATCTGAATCAGTAATAACTTCAATGCCGGTCCTAAGCCCCGAGTCTCACCTCGGTAGTTATGAAAGAGTGTGAAGGAGGAGGAAAAACAGCATTGTTAGGACAAAACCTGGGTTCATCTGAATCAGTAATATCATCAATACCGGTCCTAAGCCCCGAGTCTCACCTCGGTAGTTATGAAAGAGTGTGAAGGAGGAGGAAAAACAGCATTGTTAAGACAAAACCTGGGTTCATCTGAATCAGTAATAACTTCAATGCCGGTCCTAAGCCCCGAGTCTCACCTCGGTAGTTATGAAAGAGTGTGAAGGAGGAGGAAAAACAGCATTGTTAGGACAAAACCTGGGTTCATCTGAATCAGTAATATCATCAATACCGGTCCTAAGCCCCGAGTCTCACCTCGGTAGTTATGAAAGAGTGTGAAGGAGGAGGAAAAACAGCATTGTTAAGACAAAACCTGGGTTCATCTGAATCAGTAATAACTTCAATGCCGGTCCTAAGCCCCGAGTCTCACCTCGGTAGTTATGAAAGAGTGTGAAGGAGGAGGAAAAACAGCATTGTTAAGACAAAACCTGGGTTCATCTGAATCAGTAATAACTTCAATGCCGGTCTTAAGCCACGAGTCTCACCTCGGTAGTTATGAAAGAGTGTGAAGGAGGAGGAAAAACAGCATTGTTAGGACAAAACCTGGGTTCATCTGAATCAGTAATATCTTCAATGCCGGTCCTAATCCCGGAATCTCACCACGGTAGTTATGAAAGAGTGTGAAGGAAAAACAGCATTGTTAAGACAAAACCTTTGTTCATCTGAAGAAGAAAGAAGGTCTTGCAAAGCAAAGAAATGATTTACGTTGGACAACCTTGTACATTTACTAAAACCAAGAGAACAAAAATGAATATATTAAATAGTCCCCCCATCAATCAATAATTTTCGGTAATATAATATACTATACTTAAACTCGGTCAACTACAGAAAAGAATTCAAACTTTGAACAGTCACTGTGAAACGGATAAAGATTTACTAAAAAGGACATGCTAACGAAGCTGAAAAACCAATAACCGCAACAAATTACGGGCCTAAGTGAAATAACAAAAATATATAGTAAATATGTTGATAATATGTAATAATGTGTAAAGAAATTTGATTAATTCCAGGTTAAAAACTCATGCCTAAACTATATATAGCGATATTGAGAGAAGTCCAAACTTTTGTCTAAAATTGTCGAAAAGCTTGCTCCAGTTCTCAGTAAATTGGACAAATGAAATGATATTCAAGAGACATAATAATCTCTAGAGTAACTTGTAGAATAAAAAGAAAACAATATTTTTATTTAAAAAATAATAATAATAAATCAAAACATATAATAAATAAAGAATGACTTACAACTTCCGAATCGCCAAATGGTCCACAGGCCTGTATAAAAAAAATGGAGCAATTTGACTAATCAAAAACTAAAGTATATCAACACCTTACTGCCCTCTACTATACAACCTACAAAAGAGCTGTTTATAAAGAGCTTTTGAATAACTTAACAGATATTTAATAATTGGTGACGATTTCAACGGAAAACATTCCTAATGTGGTTCAAGATTGATTACTCCAAATGTAAAAATATTACTATATAATCTAATTACAGAAGTAAATTGTGTGGACAGTTTTTAAAAATCTCAAAAATCCATCAACACTTACCGTCTACTAGAAAAGACAATAATGAATGAGCGCGATGTACCAATGAAAGAGCACATAAACTTAGTTTCTCATTTCTTCCAATAGTTTTAAATCTGTTCAAAAAATTGTAGCTTAAGTGCTTTAAGTGAATATTTTAAGAATTAAACTTAGTACCAAATCACTAGTTCGGATTTGGGAATAAACTTTCGAAATTTGATCAAATGAACAAGATATCTAACATAATTGAAAAGACTTTAGAATAAAAGAAAGATGTTTGCACGTCTTCCTCAATGATTCCCAAGTTTTTGATAAAGTATCACATGAGGATTTTAAACTCATGTATTTATAAATAATTTAATTTGATTTAAAATCATCATGCCTGTTGGAAAAGGTCTTTCGTGTTAAATACGGAAATAGATACTAGAAATTTAAATAAATATCCGTAAAGAAGTGTTTTGGTTCAACCATGTGTTTGCTCTATAAAGGAACATAAAATTTTTTTAAATAAATAAAACAATGTCCATTGATAACCCTGAAATAGTGAACACAAGCTACACTATTAAGAGATAACTGTAAAACTTCAGAAAACAAGATCAATGTAAAAATTGACCCATGTTAATTTCATAAACAAAAAAGTGAAAATAATACCCGAGTTGGTAAATTTACAAACTTTTCTATATAAAAAGGAGGTGAAATACAACCAACAATTAGCAATTATGGTTGGTGGTAATTTAAATTGAAAAACATATTAAAAGAAACAAATATTTGAAATACAGGAAAAGCATTTACTACTAGGACGACGATCACAACTGGACGTACAAATTGGTATCATGTAACAAAAGATTCCACTGAAATATGTCCAATTACTTACAGATGTGGGTTCAATATTAACGTTATTCAAATTTCCTAAAACTGTACCGTGAAGAACTATTAACTCATATTGGTAAATTTGTAATGGAAATACACATAAAGATCTTAAAATAGATTCAGTTTTAAGAACTACAGTAAGTGAAGGATGAACGGAGACTTCACAATCATGTCAACATAGCGGTGCGGCAGACGCTGGACAAGAACAAAGTAAACAGGTAAAGGACGAAGCCCTCAGACCTGGTGCTATGATGATACGTGTAACCACGTGAAAAATGTGAGTACAGTAGCATACGTTCATTGAAGTGATATATGACACATCGTGACAATATTTTTAATTGAAAACTACTAGATAAATGTAAATATATTAGTATAGATATTGTAAACGTACTTGTGGTATTATACATAATGTATAATTATATAATTATAGTTTTATGGTGTTGTTTAGCATCTACTTTATACTCGTTGAACTAATGAAGACAGAGAAGTAGGTAACTCACAAAACAAAGACAACTAAGTGTAATCCTAAACCAACTGGGGCTACCTGCTTCGCTTTTTTTACTTGGCCACTCTCGGGGACTCACCTCTAGTGATTTCGGGCTTGGTAATCAGCAGATCCTAACTGGATCTATACCTTTTCGATGTAATGTTGGGTAGATCACACTCTTTCATCTTTCCTATGTGGTCTCTCTTAACGAATTCTTGTTCTTTTCCGAACCTGAGACTATTAGAGTATTCAAGGGCTATGGAGTCTTTATTTTACGTTCTTTTCTTCCTTTATTTATAAGGTGATGATGACCGAGAGGTTTTTCTACTTTGAACAACAAGGAATATATATATAGTCCAATATATCGAAAAAATGTAGACTGATTGATTAACCATGAGGTCCTCAATCATATTTCCCTGCACTTGAATTTATAGTTAACTTTAATAAATAAGTATACTTGAAATTTATCCATGTGAAGCAAACTGGTGTAGTTTGTCTTAGTAGTTAGTAAAAATTCTACGGTATAATTCAAGATAGCGAAACAACCACCTACTCTTTGATTGGACCAATAAAATGCTGAAATTTTGCATCTGTAAGCTAGCACATATTATCGGACTTGTAGTTTGATATTACAGCCATATTTCGAGATATTGATGAAAAGCACTTACTCGTCGAATGAGAATGGTGTTAACTTTTCTTCTTTTTTTAACAAGTATTAGCGCCAATGTGTTGCTGAAACGTGAAACTATATCATCTGTGGAGTTGACAGACATCATCAGATTAGCAGTTACATATCGATTCTACATCAAATGTATTTCGAGATATCGATACTAATAACCTATTCATTGATTGTAGAACGAGCACTTTGTCAAGTTAGTGTGAAGTTTCATTCAGGGTTTCTTTGCACTCCAATCGACGTCTTTCAGTTGAAGGAAGACAAATCTATTGTAAGAAGATAGTAATGAACGCTATTACTCATAAGTGACTTGGGACATGTGGAAAGGGGTATTAATCTTAATTGGTCCAAATACTTTTGCTTATTTGCCTTAAAAAAAGAAAGCTTAATAATAAGCACAAACTCATTTGAATCGATATTGGTAAACAAATTCTAGCATATCTGTTCAAATTATATACTTTAGACTAAAAATAATTCTGTAATCTGCTTGTCTGTCCTTACCTCAGTCCGTCCGTCAATTTATAGTTCATCCTAGTAGATAGCAATTATGAATTTTTAAAGTTGTTTGAAAAATGTTTTAATAACCGGTACTTTTTTGTTCCAACTGCAATAAAAA
The DNA here is from genome assembly GCA_963513935.1 of Aphrophora alni. NCBI lineage: Eukaryota > Metazoa > Arthropoda > Insecta > Hemiptera > Aphrophoridae > Aphrophora > Aphrophora alni. Next base: position 88,238,584 of record OY740767.1, read on the forward strand.
CAATATAACATTAATAAAATATCAACTTGGACACCAGTCAACGCAGAGTTAAACAAGAAACATTATGGTATAATCGGTTTTGTTTTGCGTTATTTGGTTAATTTTATAACATCCAAACTCGAGTATACGAGTATATACTTTTGCAACCGGCAGTGGCCACCTGATTTTGTAAAAAAAACACTAAATTATAAACGTATTTAAAAATTATAATTATTTATTTTGCTAATATGTTACAACTCTATAGCTTTTAACCTATGACAAAAAATGCACTTAACCCGGTCTTTGTTCAAGGCTGTGCTATAGAATGTAGCCAAATTCTCACACAATGAGGGTCGTCAACAAGAGGGTAGTTTTCCACTACTTGGGTTTGTCTCTATGTCTAAATAAAGCGAGCGTGCTTCTCTTGCATTCTTTAGTGTTATACTCGTAGTTGCTGGTCTTACAATATCTACCTGCGTTCTTTTAATATACTTGTGCATAAAGCTTTATAAAACTCAGCAGAACGAACGAATAAACATTCAATGCCATGTTTTCTCACGAATGTGATGTCAGAACTTTATATAACTCACACTAAAATAAAATATGGGCAAATACATTCCCAGTTGAAAAACATAACCATTCAACAAGTCCACCAAGAAATTGTTACTGTTTGTTAATAGAGTTGGAAATCCGAAAAAAATGATTAGTGGAAACAGTTTAATGAGGTATGTTACCAAAATTCCCTTATTTTCGATTATCTATGAATGTATATACGTCCTTATGATAGCATTTTATCACTTTACAATGAAGAATAAAACGTACTTTATTGAATACAAAATATTACTTTTACTAACGAAAAACATTGTTAAAATATCTTTATATTGAAAAACACGGCCTCAAATTATATTGACTAAAATAATTTAAAAATTACGCCAAATATAGCTACTTTTGAAATGGACATAATGTTTCTTCATCCATGACTATAGCTATACTAAATTTGAATGAAATCTGACTTTTATGAAGTTTGTTTATTTTAATATACTATGCAGGTTAAAATTATATTTCGTTGAAATAAATTCCACTTTCATGGCATAGTGGTACAATTAGGTACAATGTTAATCTAAGTATAATAAGCTACAGCGAGTTAGACGTTATTTTAATTTTTTTTTAAATAATAAAACAAAATGGATATCAACAGACTAATACGAAAATCGTTCATTTTTCTTCTATAATTTAAATAAGAAACACAATATTTACAAAAAGGAGCATTTCATGTATTTCTATGATATCCGTACTAAAGTTTACAATGGGTGTATTCCCATGGTTTGTAATGATCACATCACAACAATGACTACGTATTATAATGACTGCATTTACAGAAGTTCCTCATTTTATGTCTTTTTGAATTAACCACCGACTTGAGAAGGAAAAAACTAATCTGCAGAAAGTTGATCATGACAGATTACTGAATGTCATGTGACCGGAGTTATTATCATGGAGATATTTAAATTGCGTGAAAACTTATCAACGTTTATTAACTATATTGCACAAGTATTTTGTAAAGTCTGTTAAACTAATCTGATGTATAAGCCGTTTGTACTTTATTCGTTCTTTTAACATGAACGGTTTTTATGTCAACTTATTGGAAAGTAAGACGAAGCTCGTCCTGCTCCTCATCCATCCTTACAGGACAATGAAATATTTACATTTCCTTTCACGTTTATTTGGTAGTGTGTATTGAATACAATGAAGCTGAGCTATTAAATTTTATATATGAGGTAGTACACGAGTTAAAAAAATTATTAGTAAACTTAAATAGTGTGAAGATCCTATTTTTTCATTATCATTGGGAATAGCAACTGAAACTATCATTGATTCACACAGGCAGCGCCAATACACGAAAAAAACCGTCAACTGCACTATCTACCATTGTAGTGCAGTATGATGAAATATTAATATCTGTAATCTTGTAAGTTTATAACAATATTGTCTTATAGGATGGACACATTCTGAACTTTGCAAAGAAAATCTAACTGCCAGTTATCATAAAATGTTCCTTTAGATACTGAATTGTCACTGATCGTTCTATTCTTTAGTAATTTAATCATTTACAAAGGATTATTCGGCTACATAGCGTGAAAATGGCTGAATAGGCCGTCGTTATACGGTAATAAATAGAGAATATTGTAAGACGGTAAGTCTTATTATTAAATCAATATTTGGAATAGCCACAAACAAACTTTTTTGACATATTATTGCTGTTTCTTTCACATTGCCATTGGTAACAACGAACGTTACTTCAATCCAGCCATACCTGATTATATATATAGCAGTGACGCAATAGAGTTATGTGTATTATGTGTTAATTGCTACTATTATGTCACTGATGTGTAGGGAATGATTAATTACTTAATAACAGATCTCATGTAAGAATGTTGATGAAAACATCATACTGTGTGATTGGAGATAACATCTATGCATATTTACATAGTGATTAAGGCGAGATTCAATTATATTTTTAGATATCAAGTGAATTATGGCTTTTATTACTTAGAACATGGTTGAATTATTCTTATATTATATGTTTAGTAATGGATAGTGCACTGCCGGAACTCATAATCAAACAAAGAACTGTTTTTGATACTTTTCAGCAGAATTTGTCGGATACAAAATGTACGAATTAATTATTTTAAAAAGTCGCCAAATAGAATCGAAAATAATAATCATTTTCCTTACTAGATTATTAAAGATATAACAGCTAATTTATTAAAACTGATTGACTATTTATTAGAAAAACTGTCGATGTCGGTTAGAGATATGGATAAACAGAAATAAACACTCCTGAAGACTTTTAAGATTGCTAAATTTTTCCACAGATGAATAACCTGCATATGTTGAGTTTTAGGTAATGGATATACTTATATTATAACATTAAGTAATAATAACAGCTGTTATACTTATAAAAGTGAAATTTCTACATTACCAAAACATTTTGCATCAAAAGAAATAAAATACCATAATGCATCCGATTAAGTAGTTGATGAAAAATTTGCTAGCACCTTATGTTCTCACTTATCAAGGTCATAGAACACAATTAACATTTCGTATAATAGGCTCATTATTTTTTCTTACTGAAGATCCAAACCACGCAATAATTGAAAAGTGTGCGAAAGTCTCCTAAATGTCGATTTTATAGCCTATAATGCTGCTGTGCAAAAAAGAAGCCTTTTTTAAAAATTTATGTTTAAGCCATAATACATATTTAAAAAGATTTTAAATAATTTTGCTTTACAAAATGAAGCCCTCGACACCTGTATAATCGCCTATTAGAGATTGAGATGCAGCATTTACACAGCACAAGTTTTACGTTCCAAATTGTTACAGTATATAGATTACAATCAACACTTCTAGGGAAAGAAAACGTTATAGCGTCCAGGCTCAGACCAATCAAATACAAAAACCAAATTCCTTTTGGTGATAGAGTTGTGCTTTAAACAAGTTATTTTAAATTTCAATTTGTAAATTCATAATTTTGTTATTTATTTCGCAAAAAAGATTGATTCGGGAATCCGTTCATTATTGACCTTTACCCTTGAATTGTGCTTTTGTTTATGTTAACCGATATAATCTCCAAAGCAAGTCTGTAAGACTCCTTTCTTCCTGAAGATGCTTTCCGTAACGCATTGGAAACAGAAACCCTCTTTACACAACGGTTATTCATGGTGTTTGGTTATACTTTCCGCAATGCATTGGGAGCGGTTTCCTTTTTTAGATATTATAAAACCTGGACACTTGATAATGTTTTTAGCAGTAAATCTGGAGAAGATTTACGAATTTCGTACGATATTAAAACATTTGCTTACATCAGTAACAGGTTTCTCCATCTTACCCATTGTTAACTTGGTTATCTTTTCCGCATTACATTGAATGTAAAAATCTCTACTTTACGTAATAATAAAACTCGACTTCATTTGATTTAATTAGGTGTTCTTCGGTGAGTTCTTGTTCTTATGTCTATGGCCACGGGGTTGCTGGGGGTTGGGACCATCTAAAGTAGTTGATATGGAAGAACAAATGGTAAAGCCGACGATATGTAGTGATACTCTGTATATCAAAAGAATAATAAAGGGAGATGAATACATGAAGATGGCCATGGAGATATATAAAACGGCAACAGTCTTTTACGTCATCGTGGTTGTGGATAAAAGCTTAAAGTTTAAAGTTCCAAACACTAGAAGTTGACAAATAACATTAATTTCGCTTTTGCAGTAACTACATTAAATATAATTTACAAAAACCGACTTAAAGAAGGATACCAAAATGTGACATCGGCTTTAAGAATCTTTCTCAGATTTATAGTATATGTTGTCTTGGGAGAAAGGTATAACTCTAAGCTGAAATTGATCAAAATACTTATGAAGCACCATGGGGCAGCATCATGTTGATAGAACACTTTGCTATGATTAGTAAAGCTCGGAAAATGAAGAAATATTATTTTAAGACAAGTTTGATACTGCAAATAAACAGTTTTCATTAATTAATTATTTTTCTGTATTTTAATTTAACTTATTATATGTAATCAACATTAAAACCACTGTAGACTGCATTATACTATGTAGATTTCATTGAGAATGTTGAATTTTGTATTTGGTTAATATAAATAAAATTATCTGCTTAATTGAAAACCTTAAGTACAAATTCAAAAATGTTTATTGTTCATTAAGTTCAAAATAAAAGTCACGTTTTAACAGAAAAATGGCTTTAATTCCTACCTCCTGAAGCTTAATTGACTCCTCCCCTTCCAGACTCCATGCTGTAGAGGAGGCGAAATTTTAATTTGTCCCGGCTGACAAAAATCCTGTTTTTTTTTACTCCTGAAACCTTACATCAAGGCTAGTTTTTTCTCGTACAAATGTGAAGTCATTGAAGAGTAACAGAATTGGTAATTGTGATCAATTATAATGTTGAGTTAAAAGTATTTTGTTTCCAATGAACAACAGGTGTGACACACGTAAAAAACACAAATGTCAAATTTACTAATTACTGGACAACTTCTGATTCTTTACATAACCTAGAATATAAAGCCAAAGTAAGCTCCAATAAAATTTTAACAAAATTATTAAGTTGACGAATATTTTAGATTATGGTTTTAACAAATATTAGTTAATAGAATCATTCACTAGAAACAGACAGTTTTAGTAAATGTGTCCTTCTCTCTGTATTTTTGTACTTACCAATCAACCTTTTCGAATAAAAAACGAATTTTAAGAAAATATAAAATTTTGAAAACGACTTAATACGACTTGTCTGTTATAGACTAGGTCTCAGTTATCCCATATTGGTGTGTAGCTTGTCTACAGTGTTTGCTCATTTAATGCGTTTCTTGGTTTGTGACAGTTTATTCAGAAGCACGTATAGTGTTGGGGGCGAGTTGGTGGTCAAGGCCGCTTCGTTGACAGGTGAACCATTCAGTACATGCTACACGACATGTAAGCTGCGATTTTATTCTGTTTGTTGGCTTAATTAATATATGCATAATTCATTTCAATTTAAACGTCAAACGGAGTTCATTTTAACGTAGCACAGACTACTGCATAAATCTAAATACTGTTACAAATTCAATTACGGTTTTGTTCGTGCACTTGCGAATGTGTGTTTTTGCACTTTGTATTTTTCTTTATTTCCCCTTAGACTGCATAAAATGCTGAAGATGATAATAATATCCATAAATATGACTCTAGTGTTACATTTAAAAACTGAAGATATTAAAGATTTGGCCTGAGGTTGGAACTATTGCACGGAGCCCCGTGTTCCTTTATCTGATAATTTAAGGGAATCATAGATCGGGAATGACATTTGTTTAGAATGATGATAAAAAACTCCCACACCCCTTATCAAGTAGGACCTAACTATAATATTTTTTAATTTTATTATCGGTGAAAACTATAAGAATATGATAAGGGGAAAAGTAATAACATAGTTAAGTTATATTGTATTTCTTGCAAGCGTCACACCTACGTACAAGTGTCATTAAATTCCATCTCTGAACAAATGTTTGTCTGTGTAGGCCTATGTGTCACTATTTCAAATTTGTTCTGAAATATATATTTATTTTGTTTATTTATTAATTATGAATATACTGATTGGTGGACAGGAAATAACTACTGGTATGCGTTACGCGTAGTCAAATATAATGTCAAAGAAATACAATCAGAGCTATGGATTAAAACAGTATAGAAAAGTGTTTATAATATAAAAATGTGTTGAAAATGTTGTTTATAACACAAGGAAAGAGAAAGTATTGTCATTTTGATTAAAATCCATGCCGTTTAGATATATTTGTCTTACATCAAGAAATGTTGTACATTATGTTAATTACATATATGTAACTAATTTTAAAATTTTCAATATTTTTTTTAAAAATCGGTAAGATAAGATTAAAACAAATAATTGAATATTCGTGTAAACAATTATTTTCTCCTGTCTTTTACACTTCAGACTTTACAAACTGTCAAAGATTTATTTCTTTAGTGGCACTAAGTAGCAGAAATAACCCTTCTAGTTTGATTTAAATCAAATTGAAACGTTTTTATTATTAGATTACATAATCCCATCGTTTATGGAATGCCTTAAAAAAAAATAATACAAGGAATACTCTCAATTTTTCACCCAAAACATCATGTTTGATAAGCGTATGAGTACTTAAGACATTTAAATATATACTGTAAATACATATTTTAATTTAGTCTGTTTTGATTTAATTTAAATAATTCGATTTTAGGCTCCTTTATAACAAATTAAAGGTGGCAAAATTACCTTAAACACATTTTAAATTATTTAAGCGTGTTTTTAAATTGATAAAATCAAAAACCTAAAAAATGTATTACAAGTTGCATTTAATATGCAAGTTAATGAAAAATAATAATGGTATATTGGTCTGCCATGAGATTGTTTGTTTCCCATTTACCTTTGTTTTTGTTGATGTAATCCTTTGTCATAAACTTGCACCCAACAGTGAGTACAAAGTAAATAAAGGGAATTGATAGAATGATATGAAAATACTGACCACTACAATTAAACTCCCAATAATGTAAAATAAGATTTTCTTTTCTAATAAAGGACCATAATTTCATTATACGTTTAATTCTGTAACATAAATGACATGCATACATAAAAATAATATTGACTTTATTAATATTAATATTTAATTTCACATGTACGACATTATAAATTTATTATTCAAGTTCGATAAACCAAATCTTTTACTAATTTGTTCATAAACTACGTTCACTAGGGCTTTGAGTTGTAAAAGTTATTGTATACTAGGACCTGCAAATCATTAGTGACTGAAATGAATTCAGTTACTTTCGTAACTATTATTGTAAAAAACATAAATTTAAATCTAAGCAACTAAATTTCAATTAGGAAACGGTTTTCAAATTAAAACTCATTTAACATAATTTGGAACAATTCATATTCCAAAATCTTAAAATCTTACTCGTACTTATTCCAAAATTGAAACAAACATATATAATTAAAAATATAAATAATATAAGTGCAACTATATGATTTCTATATCGTTTATACTCTATATTTATTGATAATAACTATACGCAGATATCCGTATATTGAGCATATCGAACATGCTCATATTCATCTACGATAGAAGAAAAAATAGTTATTTGTGCAACTAGTGAGCAAAGTGGCACTTTTTTAAACGAGAGAAAAATGTTGACGCACGAGGCTTGCCGAGTGCGTCAATTTTATCGAGTTTAAAAAAGACACTTTGCTCACGAATTGCACATTATACTTTGTCTACAGTTGTTATTTTGTGACAAATAAAAAACACACTTCAGCAGTAACACAATTTAATAAAACATTAATTTAATACAATAGTGTTCAACCTCACGTCAAAACTGAGGTTATTATTTATGAATATTAGAAATAACTTAGGTGTATTGTTGAGGAAACGGGATTGCTAACTTCAAAACTCGGCACACGAAAAATACTCTCCGTGTACATACACTGTCAATCATCTTTATGAATAATTACTTCCTTTTTCAACTTTAAAACGTTGTTTTGTTGTTTATTTATGTTATTTTACATGTAAGAATTAATCTAACATACATACGGGACATTTCCTGTATATTATAAATCAATTCAAATAAACTTAACCTAAATTTCGTTTTGTTCGGTTGCCATTCGGTGTGAGCAAAGTAGTATGTAAAGTAGTGGGCAAAGTGAAACTTTTGAGAAATCAGCTGTTTTGCAAACTAATTTAAATGAACAAAATGCCACTTTGTTAACAACTGTAGACAAAATATGTTTAACTTTTGTTTTCGTTTGATTTCTCCATTATGAAGGATTACCTTAGTTTAAGGGAATAAAGTAAACAACAGTTTTATACTACCAACAATAAGAAGATGTAATTTTACTTTTTAGAGATTGCGAATATTAATTTTTACAATAATTTACATTTTCTAATTAAAAAGTGTTATCAAAGTCTATTTGTTTCAAGTCTAAATTCCGGACATACAGTAAATTTGGCTGACGTCCTTTTTAAAGTATCAAGGAATATTAACAATTATTTAAAGTTTACTCATAACACACAAACAAACTAATATGGCTGTAAGGTGAGCTACAGATATACAACTTAGATAAAATAAGTGATTTAGCCAACACAAGTGCGCTATTGTCGAAGGACCACAACCAACGTTGTAGTCTTTACTACGTTTTTCTGTAAACGAGATAATTTAAACTTTCCAAAAATTCTCATGTACATCACCTGAGTATGTTAAAATAAAACAAAAATATCATTAAATACTGTCAAAAGTGTAAACTTAAACATAGCTATTTGTATTAGGTCTATTAAAAATGTCAACATATTAAGGTGTATTACCTATATCAATGGTCAAACAAAACGGACAGAATATCTTGGTTTGCGAGTTAGTTATTTGTATTTTCCAAACTTTAGGTTGGGGTTTAGCTTCACATTTTACTAAAATTTAAACGAAATAACTTGGGTTGATGTTGTAATTCGATAGTCTAAAAACGTGTTCATAGTTTATTTTCTTTTCTTTTTTTAACCTGTAAACGTTATATTTAACTGACAATTTTTAATATTTTGTGGTATTTCAATGTATGAGAAATGTTGAGTACTGTAAATATTTAGTTACCTTCATTGTACAACTTGGTGAGAATAAACAAATACTACAACGATATCCTTGTACCTTACAACGTGTAGCATGGATGCCAGTCCTCATACACTTGTATGAAAGACATAAGTGTGTGTGAAAGAGAGGAAGAGAGAGAGAGAGAGAGAGAGAGAGAGAGAGAGAGAGAGAGAGAGAGAGGGAGAGAGAGAGAGAGAGAGAGAGGGAGAGAGAGAGAGAGAGAGAGAGAGAGAGAGAGAGAGAGAGAGAGAGAGAGGGGGGAGAGAGAATGTTGGGGTGAAAGAATAAGGTTGGCCTGTGCTGTTTACAGTTCTGTCTCACAATAAGAAAAGAAAAGCCGGTCGACCCTCCCTACTACAACCCTTAACCAACAAATCATCCACTTTTCAAGCCGATTGTAAATCATTAGTTACAATGCATTGTTCTGTTCTATTACCTACTTTACTTCTGTTATTCTTACAATAGTATTATGCTCCTCCATAGACAAAACTATTATTTTAGTTAACCAATTAAATTGGTTATTATTTTTTACTAACATTACAATTTTAACGTACATGCTGAAAATTTGTCCTTTTCTTTGATATACCAGTTACATTTTTTCAATTTTACCTATAAACTTTTTGGTACGTTTGATCACCTTAGAACTAAGTATTAAGTATGGATATTTTCTCATAATTAGAATTTAGTTAACGTTGGTCTTACCGCTCAGTTCTCCATAGACTATATACTAATATACTAATGTACAACTAGGCCTCGCTTCCTTGTTGGAAGCGTAAACGATCGCTTCATCGATGCATATACACAAGTTTGATGAAAGTTATATCAAGTTTAAAAGAAATCACAGGGAACAAATAACGTAACTGTTATTGAGATAATAATTTATATCAATCTCTGAAAAGCGGGAACAGAAGAACCTAATATAATTTAAATTATATTTTGTCGATCAACTAAAATGACAGCGCAATATTTTTCTTACCAAAATGGAAAAAATTAATAAATCTTAACAATAACAGGGTCAATAAGTAGCCTTTGTACAAAGTAATAATTTTTACCAGTCTTTTATGGTAATATGAGAGCACATACGTTTAAACCATTCAAAACCAAATACTGTAATGCTATTTACCACTCCTTCAGCTCCTCAACACGTGCTTCAAAGATCTGTGTATTTTAAACTCTATAAGACTGTTTTAAGTAATTGAATGAGACTGAAATATTCAAGACACCTGCTGCTACCCTTATATGTGATGAACAATCTGCCCCCATCGCTCTGGGTGGCAACCTGCCGACATGAGTTGAGGATGCAACGTTATAACTACCTCTTCTTTATGACGTTATCATTACTTCATTAATATTGCATAACTTGTTGATACTCTGTTAAGTTGTTACTTGATGGGGTTAGTTAACTGGAGAATTAAACGTGAGACGATTCCAAGATTTTTTTAATTCACATTCTTCTTGATGTTCTTGATATGACACCTTAATAACATTCTTGTCAACTGAGAAAATTTAAATAAATAACTTTTACTATCACCAAACGAAATTAAACAAATTTCCATAACAATCACTTTAATAAAAGAAGATGTTATTGTAGTGACTAAGTAATCATTTCTGACTAAATCAAGTTGGATTTTAAAATATGAAACCAATTGTGAAGTGTTTATGTACCGGTATGCATATTATTAATAATATTCACATATAAATACTCCTTATATATTATATATAAGGTGCATTTTGTACAATTGATTTTCTCTCCTAACAAACAATAATAGATGTTATTTAATAACTTTTTAAAAATAACGATGAAAGTCCATAATACCTTTATAAGAACAACAATAGGTACCCTTTAAAAACAACAATGGATGTCTGTTAATACAGCTTCAAAACAATAATTGATGTAATTTAATACGTCTTAAAAATATTAATAGATGTCTTTCAATACCTTCTTAAACAACAACAATTGGATGCCATTTAATTACCCCTTAAAAACTACAATGGATATCATTTAATAATACCCCTAAAAATATGAAAGGATGTCCTTTAATACCTTCTTAAACAATAATGGTTCTAATTTAATACTCCTACTAGAACTAGCGGTTATTTTTCTCTGTGGTGGCAACTTGTTTTTATACATTTAACGTGTAATATTTTTTAAATTCGTAAAAACATGTACGTTTAGGAGAATTGTAACTTGTATATCATTTCCTTTGTAAATATATGTAGAAAGTTACTGCAAAATCAAAAAAAAAAAACATTCTCCAAAAAATACTCCTTTTGAATAAAGAATTATTTTTCAAGTTTTCACTACTACAGCTCATAGTTATAATTAAGTCATCAATAATCTAAAACAAAATAATTCTTTATGTAGTTTCCAAAAACGTATAGTTTAATAGTAATTTTCAACAAATAGTTTCATAAAAAAGGAAAAAGAAAGTAGTTATCGTGGTGCAAAAATTATTATTTGGTATGTTGATCAGATCAAGTAAACACGGCCATTACGGTTATCTATAAATCAACTGTCAATGTTATAAAAAATTAATATTAATTTCAAAAATACAATATACGACTTTAAATTCAAATATAAAATGATAGCAGGAATAAAATTTTTTGCAATCATTAAATAAAGAAATTGTTTTTTATTTTTATTTTTAATTATTTTGCTTTAGTGTTTATCTAATAACCCAGGTCATACACTTTTCCAAGTTTCACTACACTTTCATAAAAAGAAACACTGAACTTCCAATTCTGGTCAAAGGTGTTTTGCTGTTTGAAATTTAACTTGGGTCTTTTCTGTTATACGACCGCGTGGTGAAATTATACTTGATTTGATTTTCTTCATTTCCTGTATGAATTTTAGTCATTACACGATAAATCACTAACAGAACTTCGTTGATCCCATAACGGGAGCTCATACTCAACGAATAGAGAGTCTTTGTAGGTGTCGGCCAAAAGACGCAATTTTGTATAGAGTGTAGTAAGAGCAGGGATTTGCTTAACTCATACTTATGTGAGTTCTTTTGGCGGAAATGATATAAAGGCACCGATATTTATTAACAAATTATAGAAGACATTATGGCCTTTTGGTTACCTAAAGTCTAAAGTGTATTATCAATTCTAGTGTAGATATTCAGATACACAGTGGCTCACTGCACAAAAGACATAACACTTTGAAAGCAGTCGCTAACACAATCAGGGGAGCAAATACGTTCACTCTTAAGCATCTATACCTAGTCTACATCAGATCTAAGATGGTGTAGTCCTGTGACTCTGGAGGCAGCCGTGACCATTCTCACCAAATAGCTCCAAAGCATTACAGTTTCATACAGGCAGCTGCAAAGCGAATATGTCTCAGATGCTCAAGTACTGCTCCAGTGGCAGCAATGGAGATTGAATTATCGCCAAATAGACCTGGAACAAAGATTTAAGAACTCTAACGACTCCCAACAGTCATCCCCTTTTGGCATTCAAGGAAATTGGCATTAAATAGGTTTTCACATTATGGGCAACGCTGGCGCAAATTATAGCAGCAGATGTCTCTGCACAAATGGAAGTCACCTACGCAGAATCATCATGGAAACTGCCTGATTTTGAAGTGGTTGTCGACCTTCCACCCTACACTACTAAATCTGAATCAGAAAAAAATATTAAGTCAGGAAACCTTCGTAATGCTCAACTCTCGTTACAAAAACTCTGTAAGTTCCGTCATCCTAGGAAAAAGAAGGGCCGGAGCAGGTGAATTCAACCAAACAACGGATCAATGCGGATACGTGTCTGGAAATGCAACATCTAGCATAGATGCCGGAACTTCTGGCTTTGAATGCGGCTCTGTACTGAAATACATCTGTATACTATCGGATTCCAAAAACACTCTATCCGGGAGACCACTAATTCCGCTTAAAATTAACTTGAACAAATCTCCTTAGACTAGTAGGAAAGAAAAAACTAGTAACCTTTCAGTGGATACCAGCATCCTGTGGAGCGAAGGAAACCAAAAAATATATATGTTTACAATATCTAGAAACTGAACCATTGATAATCTTCACTCCTTCAAACCCTAGCAGGACTGTACACGATTGGAAAAAATATAAATATTTATCATGATTTAAGGAAAAATGAAATACAAATTTAATGAAGACTATCCTCAGACATGTGAATATATTAAAACTTATTATAAATTTCACATTTTAAATACCTATATATGATTTTCTAGTTTTATAAAAGTGGTAAATTTTTTCACTGTAAAATACTTTGCTTTCATTGTTTTTCCGATCATGTGAGTTTAATGTGGGAGTTTGTAATGTCTAGAATTTTTGGTTTACATAATTCAGATTCCTCTCCTTTTTAGGGAAGTTAGCCTATATACCCCCCTCCATGCACGGATTCACGGAAAATTGTAAGATGTGGGTCATAATGGGGGACAGTATAATGGTAACAGTATTTCCTCCATTTAGGGAAAATCAAAAGACAAGGGTTATGACCATCGTTGACTCCTTGAAATAAGATATAAAAAAGGGTTAAAAAGTTTATTAATCCAGCCAGATATGTTTAATTATTAATTAACATCTAATACAGCAATAGTGATTTAAACTGTCTGTTTTAATTAAACAATAAAATACAGAGTGTGACTTTTTTACATTGATGTTTTATTGGTTCATTAAATTGTAATTGCCTTTGAGCTTACACCAAAATTATCAATTAATTTCTATGCATAAATGATGACATCTATGTATTTGAAGTAACAAAAGTTACACTTCCTGTAGTTGATTTTACACTTATTTTCGGTTGTTACGGACGTTAAAAGACTTCTTTATCTTTCGGTTAAAGTCTGTATTTGTGCTTATAATCTTTAATTTCAGTAACAAGAATACAGTATCTTAGTTGAATCCTAATACTCACAGACTTTCCTTTAGCAGGATCGTAGTTTGCTTTGTGGACAACCATTTAATAAAGAACTAACTTAGTTTTATCATCGCCATGAAATAAGTCTATTTGGATGAATGGGAAAAAATCATGTCTCGAGGAAATATTGCTCCTTGCATCCTCATGACAACCACGCACAAAGGTAGTCACTTTATATGAATATAGCAATTTAACACAATTATAGGCAATACAGGTTTATAAAAGGAACGTGTGTTTTCATAAGATGAGAAGAATGGTTTGCAACGGTCCAGATGCAAGGTTAGGGCCGCGGCCGCACGCTGTAGATTTGCGATGAAACAAAAACAATACAAAAAAAAGCAGTCGAGAACAAGTTGTGCTCTTTCTTTAATAATATTTTATTGTGGTAATGGAGGATGTCGGCCACGCCAATCTGTCCCCCATCTGCGGCGCATGCGCAAACATGCATTCCTACCTAACCTCTTGAATTTAGCGCGGACTTGTTCAACAGACGTGTAATGTTCTATGCTCAATAGGTTTGATAATAACTGAAAATGATATTACTTTGGTTTTTGATTTTGTTGAAATTTATTTAATTTGATGGAGATTATTAATAGATTTTGACTCTAAAAGAAATCATTCATTATATTTATGTATATTAATAAAGAATAGTTTTTATTTGTCGTTGAAGTAAGTAAAAAGTACAATAAGTATTTAAACAAACATGTAGATGGACGCCATCATGGTACTTACCCAGTCTCAACATGATCCAGTAAATAATAGTAACTTGGGTGTTGTAGAAATTGTTTTGGTAGAATTTTATAGATCTTGCCCATAAGTGGAAGTTTCTTTAAAAGTGTTGTTACACAGATATTATGTAACGTATATTATTAATTTCTCTATGTCCGTTAAGCCATAACGGGCCTGGTAGTTGTGTACCGTCTCCACTCGCTTCGCTCTTGTCGGTGCCTCAGCCCTAGCGAGCCTCAAAACTATACATATATATGTAAAGGGGTATCGCAATAACTTCGCTATTTGTTATCGTAGAGAAGTGGGGTTGGTACTATTATTATCTAATTTAATGTGTTGTAAGAATAACACACGAGATATGAACAAAATACTGTTTAAAATGGCTGCTATTTTGACATTTTAAATTAGATTATTCTTAATTTCAATAGGTTTTATATATATGTATACTATATATGTTTAATGAGTATTCAATATGTTTAATGTTTTAATGTATACTCATGTATACTATATCCCCCTTATCAAATTTCATCTTCCTATCTTAATTTTTGTGGCCTCTCTCGTGCTTAATTACAAACGACAACGACGATGGATGGACAGACGGAATATGAAAAAACGGAGGTCGAATTTTTTTGCGGTTACCAAACTTTCCCTATATTTTTATTATACTGGGTAGACCTAAGTAATGTTATTTCATATAGATAAAAAATGTAATATATACAATCATTTAAACAAATATTAATACTTAATATATTGTTTAATATTTCGATGTAATGTTTATTCAGTAAATACTGTATATAACAATAAAAAAAAAGTGATGGAGAAAACAGATTATTAATAAACATTAATATCATATGTTATTTCTATTTAACAAGTAGATTTCAGTTTATATTATGTGTACTTATAAAAATGTTTGATTATAGTAAACAGGTGATCAAGTTATAAAAATTTACATTTTTAAATATTAACTTCAAGTTTTCAAGTTTTCAAGTTTGTAAAAGAATTATTAAGTAATGTATTTTGAAATAGGTTTATCTTCCTAAAATTTAGCTGTAGCTGTGACTATAAGGTAGACTATATAGGAAAATGAATAATCTTAAAAGACAATTTTTACAAGTGAGTTTTTACAAAAATGTATTAGATTTACACTTATTATTGCTTTTTATAGATTGAAGGTAGTCTGTATGGCTAATTATAAATTATTGGAAGGGTTAATAATTTAAATTTTAAATGTTGGACAATGTTTTGTCTCACAAACATGGCGACCTATTGGTTGTCTAATTCATAAAATCAATATTTTTGACATTTCTATAAGGTTTATTTGACATTTGAATAATTTATTAAATTTATTATGAGTTATGGGTAAAATTAAATTACAAGAAGTTTTAAATATGTTATTTAACATTATAGTCTCCACTAAAATATGTATATACATTTTACATAGTATTTTTTAAACATAAGGTTAAGTTAAACTTTAGTGGGATTGCTTTATTTAGAAATTAAGTTAGTATTAATGATTAGTTTGAGAATTATTCCAAGTCCATACAGTATTTAACAGAGAATAAACAATTATTGTTGCGACAAGATGTAAAAGTTAGGAATCCGCTGAGCTTGCAACCACCAAATGCGTCACGAATTACTCGAAGATTCGTGTAATCCAAGGCTTGTAGGAAATCGAGGTCAATCAATCAGCGATCGGGTTGGATATAGGTAAAGAAGCTATCGGATGAAAAGGAGACAGTCCGATGTTGCCAAGGTGCTGTCGACGTCTTTGAGTTCTTCAGAAAAATAGTCCAGAAACCAAGGATCACGAAGGACATGTCCGGAGAAGATTAAGCTCCAGTAATAGAGTTGAGCAAACTTTATGTGTGATTTGTTTAATATATGAACACTATAGGTTATAGAGAAAGAGAGAAGGGGGATGGAGGAAGATGGGGAGGGAGGGGAGAGAGGGAGAGAGATATAGGAAGAGAGAAGGAAGGAAAGATTAGTTTTATTCAATTTCCAGTTACAATAATTATCGTTATGGGTTAGAAATATTGAAACCAACATATTAATAGTTTAAGATATTGTATCAAAGCGTATTAGATAAATTATTGTATAAAAACAAATATGGAAGAATTGTAAGAAATATATCTATATATATATATATATATATATATATATATATATATATATATATATATATGTGTGTGTGTGTGTGTGTGTGTGTGTGTGTATAACTGAACCACTAAATCAATTAAATTATCTATTGATCCCGTAATTTTAGCAGTATAAAACATGGTAAATCGGCTTATTGTAATACTTTTTAAAACGTATGTAATGACCATTGTAATGTAAATATCATTTCGAGTACATTTATATTTTTATGCATCTGTAAGAAATATATATTTCAAATTTTAAGGTCTAAAAAGTTAATTATTTTATTAAAATGATCCTTAAAAAATTAGTACTGAAAAACTAAGAAGGTTTAAAAAAATAAATGTTAAGGTATAATTTTTTGACCATGGACTTTGTATAATTTGTGAATATCTATGCATTTTTTTCAAAAAAGTTAGTAATTTTCTATATGTAGATAGTGAGCATGATGATTCAATATGGAATACATTTAAGTAAGTTGTTTTGTAACTTCGATAGGATTCTTTTATTTTATTATAAGTCCCAACATTGCGCTTGTATTTGAACTTCCATGGCTCAGTGATTCATTAAAATTTGAAATTTATTAATAGCTAATTTTGTCCAACTAAAAACGAAAATATAAGTTTTTGAAGAGTAAGTCAAAAATGTATATGGTAGCCACATCAAGTTATTCATCATTGGAAGGTTTCTACGAGAACTAATAATTTTTTTTAAATGAGCTGTGTAGCCTTTTTTCACTTAATCTTGAAAGGAATTTGATTTCAAATGATTTTCGAAGCGGTAAATAAGGGTTTATAAGGAAACTATATTTGTTAAAGATTTTCTTCAAATTTAGCCGTCTCCTACAAAATCAAACTTCTCTGAAAGTTATGTAAAAATATACCCTTATACAGTTTTATTTTAAAATTGTAATTTAGCTAATATTTTAGATACAAGAAATATGTGGACACGTACGGTTAGCCCATCATTCCATGGGAGTTACCATTTAAAACTGCCCCCACATCCCTCATCATTTTGATGGGTAGGGGAAAATTGTGTTATACACGAAACGATGCCGTCTTTATTCCCATAAAAATGTTCAAAAGTGCTTTTTGTATTCACTAGTTAAAAGTTTATATATAAAGACTGACCCTCTGAAATACTTGTTAAAAATGTGTGTGTGTGTGTGTGTGTGGGGGTGTGTGTGTGTGTGTGTGTGTGTGTGTGTGTGTGTGTTGGAAAAGTTGTATTTAAGATCTAATTTTTCGTCAAAATTGGTATTTAGGATCGGTTTTACAGATCGTTAGAGAAGTTCGTTAATCAGAAAAATAGCTTAGTAAATTTCAAAACAGTAACAAACTTTCAAATAAATAAAAAAAATTGAAAATCTGAAACGTATTGGGTAGGTTATGGCTTGATTTCATGATAATCGTAATCCTATTTTATATTATAGATCACTCAACACTGAAAACTTAATGATTCCCTGAATATAGATATTAAAGTTAGAGTCTAACCGACCAACACACGTGGAGCCACCTTTGATAATTTACCTTCTATGAATAATGGAGTGACTTGATCGCGATTCCTACGAAATCCCAGATTGGTTCGCGATCATGTCACAAACCATTAGCTGTAGGTCCTACAAACGTCTGCATTAAAACTCTACGTCCAATAGTACTCCTGCGAGTTTCTACAACAATGAACAACAGAGATATAACTAAAAAAAAATTCTATACGGACAGATAACCTAAAAATTAGACCAAAAGATAGTAACAGAACTTTTAGCCAAATTTAATAAATACGATATGTTGGTCACTTAAAATGAACTACATTTGTGAAATCTTCAATCACCAAATAAAAGAAAAGATAATTTTACAAAATAAACACTTTATTCGTTCAAGACGTTTCATCATTCTTAGTTATTACAAATCCAACCTTCTTGGTTTTGAATTTGTGGATATCACCACTCAATCCGGATGTTTTGATAGGCTTAGCCTAGGACAACGTAGTATCCCTACCTTTTGAGGTTATAAATCACTCACTCCCATCAGACCAAATACCACACTAGGTAACCAGCTATTAGTGAGTTAATATAACAAACTTATTTGAAGGACTTTAAATTACAAAAGTAACTGCATACAATTGTAAAATGGATGGTCAAGCCTATTTGTAACTCACACATTCAAATATATATAATTATCGCAGTCCGACATATTATTTAGAATCTTGGGAATGTCCAAGATTAACGGGGTGGCCCGAAACCTACCCCGACATAATAATTTAGGAAACAGTGTTAAATTTAATAAATTAATGGGATTGTGAGCAAGATTGCTAGCCTAACCAGTGACATAGTTTCAAACTGCAACAGGCAAGGCAATGCTTGACACTTAGCAGCAGGGACGTAATATGAAATGTTTGTGTACACATTTAACTGATGATGACTGTTAAAACGTCGTCTTCAACAAAATAGTGTTAATTGTGTTGTCTTTCACTCAGTAACTACAGAATGTTAGTTTTTACTATTCCTTGAGTGTGATAGTTACTGAAAATAAATGTTAAATTACTTTTACTGTAATTTCTCTTCGTCCAGTTCATACATAAACCTCATAATTTGTATTTGGACCTTCAGAAATTTTTACGATGGTTAAAAGTATGTACACAAGAGGATATACAATAAATACAAAAAAGAAATTCACGTCGTTTTATTTCAGCTTATTAACTACACTCAGAGTTATTTATTTGTTCAGTCTTACAAGTATAAATTACAATGTTTTTTTAAAGTAAATACTTAATGAATAAGTAAAATATCTTGTAAGAGTGACAAGGGATCAATAAAATTATAATTATGAATCCTGTAGTCCTTTGCGGCAATCTTATTCTTCGATTCCTCTTCTAAGCTTCATATTTACGACAGAATAGATATTGTGCAGAGAGATCAGAGTATATGAAATATTATTGTATGTGGTGGGGGAAAGATATTTGTTGCTAGTGAAACCGGAGTTAGCAAACAAGTGAAGTGAGAGTATGAGTTACGACATAAAGTAAGACGTAAGATCTACATGGCATTGGCATGTCGCTCTTCACAACATATGATAAGCTAATTGTTGTAAACGGGAATACAATAATGTAAACACAAATACACGATATGTATTACATTATGAAATATATGCATATTTTATTATTATTAATATTTTAAAGTCGTGAATATTTTAACTAATACAAATAAATATAGTATTTATTAAATAATGTTATTGTCCATTTATAATTTTACCATTATTTAAGAACATTTTCTGGAACTCCAGTATTAATTATAAGCCTATGTTTATACGTCATCATTTCTTCAAATATGAAAGAAACAATTTAATGCCAACAAGATGACGTTTCAAAAATCAAATCTTTATCCTTTTCATTTACAAATTAACAAACTCCGAGAGGTGAGACTCAAAATATAGACTATTGAATTTCTACATAACTAAAGATGACAAATTGGTAATTAAAACGTCATCTTATAAAATAAAACTGTTGTAGACATAAGTGTGTTTATTTGTTGACTGTTCAATTTCGATATGCGTTGATCAAAACAATTTAAATGATAAGTCAATTATTGCAATTAATGTCCTGCTATTCCTAATTTGACAGTCTTATTTGTAATAGTGTATGATAATATTAAAATCATTTCTTTTTATGTTGTTAAGACCATTTTTGACCAAGAAAAGGTAAAGATTGTAATATAGTTATTAAACTTATCCTTTTGCAAGTCTTTTTCTTGTCTTATTTATACTATTATTAATCTTATTGGAATATTGTATACATAAAACATCTTAATTTGCAAATCTTATTTGTTGTATTGTTACCTCTATAGAGCAGTTTAGTCGCACGTTATCGGCTTTGTCAGCCTAGAGTAGATAATACATAATACATCAAACCTATCTTCATACACTAACTACTAAAAGTTGAGTAAAACTATTCGTTATTAAATACAAAAATACAGTATGTGACCATATGAACTTTATACTTTATTAACCAACAGAGTTGACTATCTGTCTATACCTGCTAGAAAATGTGATCTCATAGTGTATTTATATATATTTATTTTTAGAGTTCAGTCTATGAAATAGTATATTTCATCACTAGGACCAAAAGTTAAGTTTTTCAATACAAGCTAAAGTTTAACGAAAATTATCGAGGATCGAAAAGCTTCGCTTTTGGTCCAAGTGATGAACTATATCCATTCCTTATGCTGCAAATAATATAAGAAAACAATTTCACAAACACTAAAATGTTATAACCTATTTACCTTCAAACCGATGGTAACAGCTGTTTTAACGGTTATTTACAATCGAGAGTATAGGTTGTTTTTATAAATGCTTTACAATCGTAAATTAATTCGTATAAACGAAATAACAGCTGATGACCTCGATCTCAGCTGATGTTTTTAAGTCCTAGGACTAAAAAGAACAACATTAGCATCTCAATGCATGTATTAAAAAGCTGTTTTTGAAGCACTATGACGAGAAATGTTTTGTATGGTGTTTTGTACTCAGCTTGATGAAGCCGCTAAAGAAGCAACAAATAAGATTTGCTGACAAAATGAAAGAATACAAAACAATCTAAAGGAAATAAATTAATAGATTTTTTTTTTTAACATGTCACACACCTAGCATAAAAAAGATATTAACATCGACACTTACAAAACCCAAGAGTTTTAATTGATATTGTGATATCAATAAATAATCTACCTTTGCTCGACTTTACTCTATTGGCGAAGAATTTGGTTCCTTTTTTGAGTGCGAATTGTGTTTTATGTTAGTCTTTATGATTACAATATATAACCGGTTTCATCAGTACAAGATATGTCACTTAAATTGAATCATTTTTGCACTGTACACAAAATACAACACACAATATACATAGTTAAACAAGAATCCACTGTTGTAAATATTTGGAAAAGATGTTTCCACATAGTTATGTTATAATAATAAACAAAAAGCAAGGTAATTATAACTAATCCTCCTGTAATTCAGTAAACCGAGCTAATAAACCGAGTAAAATAAAACCTCCGCAATTAGAAAATTCCAAACGAATGTTGAATCGAAATAAACCAAAATAATCATTATCTGATCAGATAATATGTATTATACAATAAAGTGTGGATTGTTCAATAATTTAACTACTTGTATATTAAACAAATGAAAAATATCTAGTAATGAATTACTTAACTTTAAATGAAGTAATTTACAATAAATTCAGAGTTTAGCCTACATCATGGTGTGAGATCGACATTATTTACTCACCTCAGGATATCGCTGACATGCAGCATAAATCATAGTTTCCTTGTTTATATAGTTAGTGTCTGGAAAACACATAACGTCGTAAAAGATGGGAAAAACTGTGACAAACTTTAAGATGTCGGTTAATAGTTTCCTTTCTTTTAAATTTAATAAATTAGTTTCTTTTAAATATTGTTTTATTCCTCTGTGTTGTATTAGTTTGTATTACTACAAATTAATTTAATGTTTGGAAGTAATAATCAGATAATAGGATCTTATGAAATTTAAAAAAACAACTGTTCTTAATTAAATTAAAAATTGGTTAAACTTTTATGTTGCTATTATTTTGAAAAATATTAATTGCATATTTGTAATAATTATTATAATATTATTTTTACGTATTTATTACTTTCAAAGTTTTTATTTAATCAGGGTCTAAGAGTCTCGATTCATAAAATAAATGTCTCAAATTTTTAAAGAACCTTATTTAAAGGTTTTAATATCCGTCTTTAGAGAGAAGTACGTTTGAAATGTGAAAACGTCAGCAAAAGTTTAATTAAGTGTTAAAGATATCGATATGTAAAACGTGAAGTAAGTAAACCTCATTAGAAGATGTCTCCAAAGTCAAACTACAATTACTAACTTAGAATTGCCATGGGTACAAATTAGTCTACTATTCTTTTACCAAACCAGTGATGTTTTTTTCATATAGGACAGCGGGGCTAATTGATACAGGGGTAAGTTGATACACATTAGTTTATAGAAAGTCCATTGGCCGCAGCACCTCCAAACCTGTAAACACATTTGCCTAGGGTCTATTCCACGTGCTGGTGTAGTTTGAGTACAGTGCTGCTATTAGAAACGTCGCTTTGTTAGCTTTTGTGTTTTTGAATGTGTAAAGTAATATTTTCCATCGACATTTGAGTGACTCTTGTTACAGCTATTTGTGGATTCACGGTAAGTCGATTTGTTTGTTGTATTGATACACTTTTGTGTTTATAAATATGTATTAGTTTTAACTCTTAGATGTTTAATAATTCCAAATCGTCGATCTGATTGCAATGGCGTCTCGAGGAGCAAGTTGATACATAACGAAGGGGGCATGTTGATACAGTGTATCAATTTACCCCATGTTTGTAACACATCTCTTTTTATTTCTTTTTAGCCCCATCATGGTCCGTACATACAAAAGAAAAACGATCAGGGAAAAAAGCATCGCAGGAAACATTTGAAAATGCCGCTAAGGAAGTTGTAAATGGCCTATCTCTCAGAAATGCTGCTAAAATGTTTAATGTAGATTTTAATACGCTCAGAAGATTTATGAAGAAACCACCTGGTTCCCGAACTATTGGATATGCTAAACCGAGGCTCGTTTTTACAACTGACCAAGAAGAACTTTAACTTCATATATTTTACACTGTTCCGATATTTACTACGGTTTATCACCTAAAAATATTGGTATTTTTGCCTTGGAATATGCAACTGTGAATAATGTAAATTTCCCCGAGAACTGGGCTGATACAAATATGGCGTCTAAGGATTGGTTCACCGGTTACATGCATCGTCACCCTACTTTGTCTCTAAGAGAAGCTGAAGCAACTAGTTTAGCGCGAACATCTAGTTTTAATAAGCATAGTGTAGGAATATTTTTCACTAACTTGAAATCCGTGATTAGTCGTAACGAAATAAACTGTCACAATATTTGGAATGTTGACGAAACTGGTATAACCACAGTACATCGTCCTAGTAAAGTTGTTGCTTTAAAAGGAAAAAAACAAGTTGGTAGAGTAACACCTGCAGAAAGGGGCGAAACTGAAACCTCCTCATTTTCCCCAGAGTATTCTTCAAAGATCATTTTATTGCAAATGGACCTGCAGGTTGTATCGGAGCTGCTCATACTTCAGGTTGGGTGACAGCTGCTCTGTTTTTACAATACATGAAACACTTTGTCTCTCATGTTCGCTGTACTAAAGAGGCTCCTTGTCTTTTGTTGTTAGACAATCATGTGTCTCATTAGTCAATTTCTGTTATCGACTTTTGTAAGGACAACGGTGTAATATTGCTATCATTCCCGCCTCACACTACAAACAGACTTCAGCCATTAGACAAAAGCGTTTATGGCCCGTTCAAGAAACTTTTTTCCGCTGCTGCTGACAACTGGATGACAATGAACCCGGGCAAAACAATGTCAATTTACGACCTACCTGGATTAGTAAAGGATTCTCTTCCAAAGGCAGGCACGCCATCAAATCTTATGGCAGGCTTTAGAGCCACTGGAATATGGCCGTTAAATGAAAACATATTTAGTGACGATGACTTTCTTTGTTCAGATGTTACCGACAGAGAACAAAGTGGACACGATGTAGGCCTACTGTCAACACCAACAAAATACGGCCCATTTGAAGAAGCACCTTCCACGTCGACAAGACACGAGACGAATAGAAGTTTTTCAGAAAGACATGTAGGAGGCCTAGTGACACCAGAAGAAATTCGACCTTATCCGAAAGCAGGTCCAAGAACACTAACTGGTAGGTCTAAAAGGAAGATGACATCGAGCATACTCACAGATACTCCTGTCAAAGAAGGAATTCGTGCTCTGGAAGAAGCAAGACAGAGAAAACGCGATGAAAAAGAAAAGAGGTCAAAACGCAAATTACATTTAGGCGTATCAGACAAAATTAAGAAGAAAAAACCTACTGAGGTTTGCAGTTCTGACGAAGATGACGACTGCTTGTGCATAATTTGTCTACGCCCATTTAAAAAATCTAAACCTGGATCTGAATGGGTGCAGTGTATGAAATGTAAAGGGTGGGCTCATTCTGACTGTGTCAATGGCGACAAAATATTTTATGAGTGTGTTCATTGCAGTTCAGACAATGAATTATCAGAAACTTCATAAATTAGACATTTCAATTTTGTAATACTTAGGTAGGCTATAGGCCTAGGCCTAGTATTAATTAGTTGAAATAAGTTTGAATTTAAAAGTTTTTTCAGATTTTTATTTGTTAATTTTTTATTTTAAAAAGTAATTTTCTTGTATTATCATTTTATTTTAATTTCCAATAATTATTTTAATGTTATAGTATTTTGTTGTTTGTACTAATTTTGTTCGATTTTAATTTGTCAAAAATGTATTTTTCATCACACTGTATGGAAAACAGCTATTTTCAACATCATCTGCTAGTGCAGAAAATAACATTTTCCACTCTAGAGTGGGAAAATCAGCTGTGGGAAACTCGGCTAAAGCCTCGCGCGTAAACTCGATCTCGGCCCGGAAACAGCCACTTTCCACTCTTGTTATGAAATATACTATATGCCTATAGTTGAATTTGTCATTGTAAATATTCAATACGTTAACATTTTTAATAAATACATAATTTTGTATTTTTAATAAATTACATTTCAGCACATTTTCTTGCTATTTTTTATGTTTTAACCTTCTTCTGCATTTATTTTAATGATGTATCAACAAGCCCCCCCCCCCCCCCCTACGTATCAACTTGCCCCATTAGGGGGTAGATTGATACACTGGACACATAATATTAAAAATATGAATATGAGGTTAATAGTTATGTAATAGTTAAAGAAAGAGGTGTGTAATGTATCTACAATGCCTCAGGCTTACATTTAGTCATAAGTTTGATTTAGTAGAAATGTTCTAAAAAAAAAGAAAAATGAATAACATAAAACTGTATCAACTAGCCCCGCTCTCCCCTACCGCTAATTACGTATAGTTATTATTTTTCGTTTATATTTTCTGGTTACGTACGTAGATTTTATGATATTTATTTACATTTTAATAATAATTGCGTGCCATATTTATCGATCAATTTTATACTTTATTCTTAGTAAAAGCAAATGAAGAGCAATAACTCTTATATCATACAGATTTCTGAAGTTTATGTTTTATTATTTTTAGTTTATATTTTCTAATTACGTACGTAGATTTTATGATATTTATTTACATTTTAATAATAATTGCGTGCCATATTTATCGATCAGTTTTATACTTTATTCTTAGTAAAAGCAAATGAAGAGCAATAACTCTTATATCATACAGATTTCTGAAGTTTATGTTTTATTATTTTTAGTTTATATTTTCTAATTACGTACGTAGATTTTATGATATTTATTTACATTTTAATAATAATTGCGTGCCATATTTATCGATCAGTTTTATACTTTGTTCTTAGTAAAAGCAAATGAAGAGCAATAACTCTTTATATCATACAGACTTCTGAAGTTTATTTTTTATTATTTTTCATTTATATTTTCTAATTACGTACGTAGATTTTATGATATTTATTGACATTTTAATAATAATTGCGTGCCATATTTATCGATCAGTTTTATAGTTTGTTCTTAGTAAAACTTCTGAAAAAATTGAAAACAGTAGGAAAAAACAGTCAACCAAATTACACAATAGAAAGTGTATTCTATGGTAAATTGTGTTTGGTTTTAAACAGTTATTATAAAAGTAGTTAGTACTAATATAAACCACTTATTCAATTCCCAAAATAATCTTTTTGGGAAAAGAGATTATAAATAATCTTTATTTTAAGTTCATTGTACTTTTAAATTAGAAGAGGTCAAACATTATGACCCTAAAAATGTGTCAGGTAAAGTGGGTGCATAAATATAGAAAGTTAACTAGGATTTCTTGTTACAGTGTAGGTGTGTATTGTCAACGAGCAGTCTTCCTGGAAACATTATAACGGAAGTCAAAAAGTGAGATCCTATTTCCGGTCCATTTGTATGACAATAGGTTAAGGTTAGGCCCTTACACGTGCTTAAAGCTTTGTTCTTACCTGTACTGTGGGAAATACCATAGGCTGGGGTATTCCTGGTGAAACGTTGTAACCTATTGAAATGGGGATTGCCGATCAGGATATGACATATGGGGCTTGTCAACGCACGAAATGAATCAATATGTCTTTTAAATAGTTTTAAATGAGTAAACCATATGTTTTATAATTTTACAGTAAATGGTTAATAGTATAATTTAAAGTAGTTTAGAGTTGCACAAACAAGAACTTCACATCAGAGAAATACTCTCTTCTCTGTGCTACCTAGCAGAAACTCTTTAAGATAAATGATCTCATTACATGCGGACATGCTCCCACTATAAAACACATTTCGCATATTTTAACGGATTATATTGAAACCCTTTTCTTTCATACAATTATATTCGATATGCAGTTGTTTGTTTGTTGTTTTTTAACTTAATAACTATTTTTAATAAATCAACCTTATCTTACGCCTATAATTTGGCGTTACAATGGAACATAACCTCGTTCAATTTAATTTCAACGTTTTAATGTACAACATATTTAAAAAAAATCAAAATCTTGATAAGAATTGACTTTACTTTAGTGCATGCAGAGGTAATTTTCGGAAATTAAATTAATTCTGTAATCTCTAATTAGAGTTACCAGTAATGTATTTTGGATTTCAGAATAAATAAATAACCGATACATTAAGAGTTTTTTTTGTATTTAAAATGCCCCAAGGATTATAATTTTCTGACCATTTCTACGTTAAGTTCATATTTAGCATTACTCTAATGAAATTAAAATCTAAGACCATGGTATCCTTGGTATATATTTGTACAAATTATTTAAAATTTTTTAACAAAATGTAATCATATTAACACATAAATCTAGTAATGATAACCATAGAGATTACAGGGTTGCCAATTCCGAGAATAAATTTACACCTTTCCTCATAAGTCTTGGGTTATATCCCTTTCTTAACTTATGTTATCGGTTCTCTCTTTACCAACTCTTATTCTCTCCCGACCCTGACATTTTTAGAGTATTTGAAGACTGCAGAAACTTTACTCACACTTCTTATCTTATCTATATCATAGCATATTTTTATCAAGCAATTTTATATGTAGGCCTAGTATGAATATCGATAGTTTTTACATCAAAGAGCACCATTAGTCGTGAGGTGCCGCTACGGGCTACTGGTTAACATACATAAGGGTACGAAAAGAACAAGTGGGTCGCGGTGGATGTTACTAGTTAAGTCGCGGTCGATGTCGACAGCACATAGCAAGGAGATTACTTGCGCTGCTCAGTCGAGCTAGGACCACTGTCAAGTGAAGTAGTTTGATGAAATTTGAGTGACAAAAAGATTGTGCTTTTGCGATGTGTAAACTTTCCAAACTGCATTGGTGCCATCTATGGGAAGCAATGCAGAATAAAGTGTCTCACTCATTCTGGCTCTGTGTATTTTAATTACAAACATTTCTTTTCTATTATTTTGCAAGCAGTAGCCGATGACCATTACAAGTTTGTGTGTATTGATGTTAATGGTTATGGGAAACAAAGTAATGGGGGTACGTTTGCTGCCTCTGATGTTGGTTGTTTATTGGAAAGTAATAAATTGCCTATACTTGAAGACACAGAGATTCCCTTTACCGATATCAAAGTCCCACATGTGTTTATTGCAGATGAAGCTTACCTACTACAGAAGAACACCATGAGACCTTATGGTAAAAACAAACTAGGCGATGCTGAAGAGATATTTAACAAAAGACTATCAAGGGCTAGAAAAACCGTCGAGTGTGCTTTTGGAATCTTATTTGCTAAGTGGCGTATCGTGAGTAATTGCATAGAAACTACTCCTTCTACTGCGGATAATATTATTAAAGCAGTTTGTATTTTACACAACCTAGTTATTGATATGGATGGATTCTGTGGTGACGTTGAAGACATTCCACCCATTCCAGCAAGATCAACCCTCACCAGGGCTGGAAGATCAAGAAACGCGGCAGCAAAAAAAGCAAAGTGTATGAGAAGGAAGTTTGTAATATTTCGTTAACAATCCGCTGGAAAGATAGGCCAATTTAATGTGTAAAAATACTTTTATAATGCAGCTGTAAATTGATTAAACCTGATAAACTCTTTGAACAGTTTTGATTGTTTTACAACTCTACATTAACTACTTAATATCAGATTCTATCCTTTCTTTTTAAGTAAATTGCACGTTTTATTAATTAGCTTATTGTGCCTAAATGGTAGTGAAATATAATTTGACTAGTGTAACTTAACTAGTCTACAATAATAGGCCTCTATAATAACTGTTTATCTTTTATTTTGATTATTCTCATTTGTATTAATTACCTGACAGACGCCAGACGTGTTCTATGCGATCTGCTGTGGAGGGGAATGGCAACTTGGTCTTGAACGCACCAATCACAGGGAAGCATCCTTGTAGACCGCGCAGTAAGCATCCATGTAAAAGAAACTCATTTGATTTTCAAAAGCATCGATGTAAACCTCCTGGATGGCATCGCGCTAAACCTCCACCGCGACTTACCAGCTCTGTTCTCTTCCATTCACTACAATGTGTTTGTTTTACATGGATGTCGACATCGACCGCGACTTAACTAGTAGCATCCACCGCGACCCACTTGTTCTGTCCGTACCCTAAGAAATGCACAAACGATATAATAAATGATTAACATAATGTGTTTTATTATAATGAGAACTAAATCCTATCTATATTTAAACTACATTTCCTTTTTTGTTTACAAGACTAAAGAGCGCTTTCAAAATGAATTATATGAAATATAAAAATTATATCGAAATTGGTTAAATCACTTAACCAATCAGGTAAATAATTAATGTAGAATTTGATCATGATTGGCCTGAATATGATGCCCCACTATAAAAATACTATTAATATGTGTGAACTATTTTACGCTTAGGAAACTAATTTTTTACTCGATAGCACTTCACCTTCGATAGCGCTTCATTAAGTGAAATGAAACAGCTGACAATAAAATATGGGATATGTGTGACAATTCTCTAAAAACAATTAGTTTGAATTTCACAATTTTCTTTCTGAGGAATTTTGTTAAATATAATTTAGAATTGATTTTTTTCTCCGTTTCATTTATTGGCGAAATATCATTTATTTTATTGGTAATTACACTAAAATATCTATGTTTTATAATAAATACATCGGTGCTTCTTCCTATTGGTCACAATTTCCGTTTGATTGAAAAAACAAAAATATAAAAAATGGTTTTATACCAAATTGTATTCAGGAAATTCGGAAATCGGTTTCTATTTTAGTTACCGAATTTTTAATAACAAAAAAAAATTAAAACATCAAACGAACAAACATTGCATATTCAAAATTCCTTTATCTTTCTATTAAAAAAGTATACTGAAGTGTAACTTTCTATACTGAAGTAAGGCAAAGAATCAAGGGACTTTTCACACAGGCATTATGTCCCTGCGACATCTTTCAGATAGATGTGTTTACGTAAGAAACAAAGCGGAAGCCAATTGATACAAATTCTACCTTTGGATGATCTGAAAATGTTTTACAATTTTTGTCTACACCATTGTCGGACTGCAATATATTGCAGTACTTTGTTATTTTTAACAGTGCGCGCTACATTCTAATATTTGACCCACTAATTGTCATCCAATCTTAATAAACGTTATACCGTTGGAAAGGAAACTTTTCAAACTTTAATCTTTGTATTTACCATATTTTTCTAAAATGAATATTAACATGTCTAATGATCGATGGAGTAATTGCAGAACAGTTGCTCGGAGCGTCAAACTGGACGACGCAACACTTGAATTTCGTAAACTTTCAGGACCTATACCCGTTATATACACTGACTTTAGGACAATGATATTTATACCAATAGAAAGCTTGCATTTCAAACTCTCTACCACTGCTTTCAAATCTTAGATTACGTTGATGGTTTGTTATATGTATGCGATCGCGTAAAGCCTTGCTATTGGCCAAGATTTCAACCAATTAGCAAGCTTCTTTTGAAGTCCGTATGTTTATCACAGATGAAGTGTTTCTAAAATTATTTATACACGGTTTTGTAGATAAAGCTTCACTGATTCCTTTAGTATTTGGTTTTTTACATTTAGCTCTGATGAGTTGGCAGCAATTTACCGGCAAAACTTGCATTTTACTCTTGAAAGTGTAGAGGCGTAGTCCGCCATTTTTTACTGTTTGTTCACAATGTGTTTGATCTGAAATATTATTTTGGTGATTTATAGTGAATAACGTTTATGAAATTGTGTTTTATATATAAATAAATAAGTGTAGTGTTTGTTTAGTGAAATTAGTTTTATAAAAGGTTTATTTAGTAACGGTTTAGGTTATGTTTGTATGTGGAGTCATACTGTAAATAGGCTTGGTTTTAGTGGCCCCCGGACATAAAATATTATATTTCATAAAAACTACTTTAAAATTGGTAAAAGTTTTTACATATTTCTATTCACAACTATTTTATGAAACTTTTATATGGTTTTACAAAAATTACAAAAAATTGTCATCAGTATTATACAACTTTATTTATAGAATTTTTGTTGAAATTCGTGAATCGTTTATACTTTTTTTTCGTTTCGTAATTTCTGATTACAAAATGGATAGTTATATACAATGTTCAAGTTTACAGTTCTATTCTATGATTTATTCTCTACAATTTGGTATATAAAATTTCATTTTTGGGTAAAGGATACATTTAAGATTGATGTTTCAAAATAGGCCAAATTTTAGTGGCGTTGTGTAGTACGGACATAAAAAATTCTATTTCATAAAAACTACTTTGAAATTGGTAAAAGTTTTTACATATTTCTATTCACAACTAAATTATGAAACTTTTGTATATAAACTATAAAATTACAAAAAAAAATATTTAATAGTATTTATTTAGGCCTGAATTTAGAAAATTTTATTTCCGCTTTTGAAATTTTTTGCTTACTGAGCTTATAACTTTTACAATTTTGCACCAATCAAATTTTTAGTTACAAATAATGAATAATTTGGACCTTTTCCTAAAAAAAAGGTATGGATCACTTTATGATTGGGATTGAATTTCTCTTTTTGGCGAATTTTTGAAATTATTTCACCCGATAAAAAAAACGTGGACAATTGCAGTCCGACGTTACAAGGGTTTTTCTTCAATATTTTTTAAATTCTGAATACTTTTTCTCATAAATGAAGCTTAAAGATTGATTTTGGTTAAATAATTATAACAAAGTGAAAAATATACGACCTAGTCCGGGAATAAGGTCCTGGCTTCGATTCTCGGTCTAGGTCGTATATTTTTCACTTGAAATAATTCTTTAATCAACAATACTAACTTGGTAAAATAATGTATAAGCGTTAAAATCAATAAATTAATTGATTTTGGCGTTTGATAAATGCTTATTTTAAAACTTCTTCGAACTCTGTAACTTTTTAGTTCTACAGAGCTTCGAAGTCATACAAAAGTATGGACTATGGTAGTATACGTTTAAAGGCAGTGGAAGTAAGTTTTTAAAGTTATAATTCTGCGAGTACAATTTTCTTGGTTTTTTTGGTTCCTTCTTGTAAAGTTTCAAACTCTGAATCACTTTTTTCGTCATACTGATGCTTTCTAATCATTTTTTTTATTTCGATTGTGATCGGATCTTAACAAAACTTATTGTTTATAAATATCTCCCAATTTTGCTACAAAAATTTCGTGAAGCAACTATTTATCTCTTCAAGTTCATTAAGGAAAATGATCTAGTATTCGAATCATTAATATGCTCATTTCAAAATCCCAACGTTAGATTTGTTTATGAAGGACTTTTTTACATTGAAAATTGTCACCTACTGAGTTAAATATCTACCCGATAGTTCATGTAAAAAGTTAAGATTCGATAATCTAATAAGAGATGTCCCCGGAACTCCTTGATTCAAATTGTAGGTCAGATCTATAATACCTATTAATCTTATAAGTATACTTAATATCTGAATAGCTTACTTTGCTTTATTACGATATAAACCAATATAAGTAAACAGTTTACTACTAAACAACTATGATCTATTAATGATAACACTCAGAATTTTTTTTTTTTTATATCATATTTAATTAATAATAACTTGAAATCGTCTGTAATGCAATCACTCTATTTACTATAACAATTATTTGTTTCAATGAGTAATGAATAACTTCTACTTGTCAGTTCTATCTTAAAATGTGTCAAATGTCGACCAACAGTCACAGAACCTGTATAAAAATGGCGCATCTTCAAAAAAATTAAAGACTTTTGGCAACCTTAACCTAAAGAAATTATCTATCGTCTAACACTTGCAGAACATTACTTATTTATTTTGTTATTTAGAGTGATTAACAACAAAACTTTAATATTTGATATAAGGCTCAAACATAAAATTAAATCAAACAGAAAGTCAACACAGTAGCAAAAGTAAACATTGATACAGTAACTGCTAATTATTTTATTGGTGATATCAAGAATCAGAGGCTGTCGAACTCATCGTAAAACTGTAATAAAATTTGAACGCGTCTAATTGACTATAGCACGTGCAATAGTATCAATTAACCTCATTAAAACCACTTTAACTTTAATAGTAGGATTTGTTATGTTGGGTAGTAGTAAAATACAACTATAAATGTATTAAGTTATAATATTAGACCAGCCATAAATAAATCTATGTTTGAGTTTATATAAAACCTAGCGCATTCAATAGATTCCATTACTAATAATGAAATATTTGTTTGATTTTAAGCGTATTATGGTTTGATTTTGATTTTGATTCTATTTGGGCCTTAAAATTCTATTAAATCTGATTTAATATCTGGGCCTTAAACTACTGGCAAGGAAATAACACTATTGTGTTATTTTAGTTTTACCACAATTTTATTACTTTAAAAAACAAAAACTGTTTACTATTAAGTTGTTTGGATGTAATATCCGGATTTTATAATTAAATTAATGGGTGAGGATAAGAGGACAAAAATAAGTATTTGGGATATTTTGGTATATTTTCTCCAAATGTATATAGTGATCAATTCTAGGTTATTTTTTAAATTTTAAGTTAAAAGGACAAAAAAAAAACAATAGGTAGAATATCGAAATATCTGTGATGTTCTTACCTGTTCATGTATGGAATCGAATTTTGGAAAGTTTGAGTTTTGAAAATGGGGTGGAATGAATTTAGGCTCCGGAATATGTAGGGAAAAATTAGAAAAGTGATAATTCCCCAATAAACAAAGTGGATGGTGTTTTCATATGAAAAACCATGTACTATTATTATAGTAAATAGTATGTAGATATTTATATTGATATATATTATTATATTGCTAGTTTATTATTATTAAAAAACGAGAAAGGAATAGACTTATAACAGGCAGCTCTATTTTAGTACTCATGAAGTTTTACAGAGTTATATTATGAAGAGTTGGTGGCCTTCTTCTTGAGCCTCATCTCGACTAATAAATAAGACTGATTATGACACATTTACACAAGTAGCCGCCATTTATTGGTCCCAACATTTATAGTTTTATTGCTGCGTTGAGCGGTTTTATTACTTTATTATTGTAAGCTTACAGTTTAACTTGACTTAAACTTTGTTTAATCTAATGAAGTAATGAACTCACTACCATTTCGTGTTACTATTTTACTATAACTGCCAAGATAATAAATTGTAAGGTAGTTTCTGTGATGAAATAAATTTTATAGATTATCAGAATTT
Organism: Aphrophora alni; assembly: GCA_963513935.1. Classification (NCBI taxonomy): domain Eukaryota; kingdom Metazoa; phylum Arthropoda; class Insecta; order Hemiptera; family Aphrophoridae; genus Aphrophora; species Aphrophora alni. The sequence continues at coordinate 88,273,259 of OY740767.1, forward strand.
GATTTATACTCGTACTTTATTTAAAACAAAATTATTTCTAGATTCATTTATGAACACCTAAAACTTAAAACTATAACCTAAATCTGATATGGCATGCTGGAAACTAAACATTTTCAAACTAGATAACACATTTCAATGAAAGGATCCTTGAAATTCCTTTAAAGTAAACCTCTTCTTGTTTGTGTGAATGGGTAAGGGATCTTGCCCCTAATCTTGTACCCTTCACAAAGCGACCGCAATGTTTCCTTCTTGTAGGTTTACAACCCTCATCTCTACTGTCAACTAACTGTCCTTAGTGTCCTTTCAAAGAGCTTTCATTCCCAAATTAGCCAGAGACGAAGTTGTCATACACCTCGAAGTAAAAACATCTTCTCTTAATCAATATAATATGAAGGTAACATTCGTAAATCCAGTGTAATTGATGTCTTTAAATAAATCTTGCGTTTGGATACCATGAACAACACTTCTAGAAAGATAATAATCCAGGGACAAAATAAAATTAAAAACTTCCATAACAACCTTTTCGTTACGGGACGGTTTTTCAATGATTACGTCATCATCAAAGACAAATACAAATCATCATTTAATTTATAAATACAAGTTCAAAGTTTGTCGTCCGTCATATTGATACTAAGTCCGTCCATAACAACAGTGTTGTGATAACAATAAATTTCAAAAAAGTTTACGTTTATTTCCTATATACATACTCTATAGATAAATAAGTCAAATGAATATAAAAGCAAAAAATTATAAATTTTAATATTTTCTGTTAGATTTAAAAAATGACATCATAATACAAAAGACCAATTAATGTTTATAAAATATGAAACATACGTTATAAATGGAAGTTTTGAATTATCTTGAACAATAAATGAAAAAAGTAGAGTTTTTAATGTCACATATACCTAACAGGAAAAAACTAAATTTGGTATAAATTCTATTTTAATTCCTCATAAATGACATTTACTTTAATATTTTATTTTTAATTATATTTTAGAATACTGTGCATGAAAACTAATAGCAAGTTTTCTTTGGAAATGTAGCTATTGCAGCCGACATTATCAAATGGGCACGGATCACAACTCCCCGGAATACGTTTTTTCGGTCTATAAACTGCTCTAGCTGTCCATAATGCTTGTTCTATTTTCTTCAAATTTGTCACAAATAAACCTGTTGCAATAATTTGGACAAGTCTGATGGCTAAAATAATCAGTCGGTAAATTTTAAAATGGTGGCTGTTTAAATGGTTTTAAGGAATAACATTTATAGCCTATAGGCCCTACCAACTCAAACAAGTTGTATGCATCTTTAAAATCTTCATCTAATGTTATCCATATATATTTTATATTATAATAAGATTTAAACTAAAAAACGTAAATATTTATAGCAAAAATTTTAAATTAAGAAAAGTCAGTAGGCTTAATAATAATTATTTATTTTACCTTTAATGTATACATTGTATTACACATAACAATCTATTTCGGAATATCTAGCCTTCTATTCCAGTAGGCGTGACTAGCACAACTTGTGAATTTTTGAATTTGAAATAAAAATATAGTTTTTAAATACTTATGACCTGTGAATTAGCGTCCGCTGCAATCCATGCCAGTTTAATACATTTTTACATATTTATACCCATAAAAATATATAGGTCATTATACAATAAACGTAAAAAACGTATAATATTTATAAAAGGAAATAAAAATAGTAAAACAAACTGACACTTATGGATTATACTTAAAAAACAGAAACTACACACCTATGTATTGAACAAGTATATTGTGTACTATATCCAGCAACTCACATACATCACCAATCAAAAACTAGATTAAAACACAAAAAACAAAGACAAAGATAAAGATAGGTCTCTTTACCTATTTCAGTAATGTATTTTTAATGTTTTATATTGAGAGGCTAAGTTTTAAATACACTGTTTTTTATAGTCTGAAATGAGATTAAAACATTTTAAGTGAAGAAACACGGTACAATTTTGAAAAATAGTTAATTAGCTTTTGGTTTAGTAAACAGTCCATGTGCACCAGCTCTCGTGTTGCGATAAAGCTATCATTTCGTTTGTTCCCAATTCGTATATACACATTTTTAGCATCTTATAAATATAGAAATATTTTAAAGAAAGAATTCCTAATTGCTTATACAGAGGAAAAGAAGAATCACCGAAAAAAGTCTTAAACGAAATTATTTTGATAAAACGATTTTGGGTTGTTTCTAACGGTTTGGTTTAATTTCTTTGGGTACCTGTAATTTGTATTAGAATTCCTCAGATCTGACATTTAGACAAGCTTTCACTTGTTTGTTTAAGTATTTGTAAGTAATAAATAAAGTTTTACAACTTTAAAATGACTGCTTATTGAAACTGTTGTCAGAAGGATCGTCTTACCTGTAGATCCTGGATTCCTTTATAATAGTTCATTTAATCTTGATGATTAGCCCATATTAATGTGGTGGTCGAGAACAGACTACTAATCTGTCTAAATGAAATTACGAAAACGTATCTTATAGACGTAAACCAGATTCAAACCTTATTATTGTATTTAAAATGTATATTGTATTAATATTTGTAAGAATGTTGAGATGTCTATTTTTGATAAATCAGAGTGTACATGTCAGTGAGAACATGTTCAAGAGTAGTCGCTATCCCTTGTAAGCTTATCTAAACTGTATTACTACAAAAACGTTCACTAATTCGCAGTCAATTATCTTCTAGTAGTCAAAATCCGGCTTAACGGAGCTGTAATACCACGCTGTAGCTTTGAAGTGTCGTCTAATTTAATATCAAGTTCTCTGGTTTCGTGCTTCACTGGCTCGTTTGATCTTTAATAGTTATATATTCATATGTAAAGTTGTTTGTATTTTATATGTGTATTGTAGGCCTACTAGAATGATTCACATATTCTTGCTCATTGAATTTTAGCGGTGTACATGAAACTGATTCGTAAGTTACTTAATAAATTGAATCAGTTATCGAAATAAAGTCATTGCTATTCATGTGCTTGGTGTATCAATTATTGAATTTATTAATTGAAAATTAAATTGTAAATATTTATTATTACCGAACTAGTGTAAAGCATAGTAATTGAGTTTCCTGGCAACCCTTGCTTAATGTACGTAAAAAAACAATAGAGTAACCTATTAACTGTATAACATTATAGTTTACACTGACACTATAAAATTGAAAGTGGACCAAAAACAAACGTGTAATTTAAAATATTGCCTGGTTGAAGACCATATCTGGTACACGTATTTATGTCAATTTTTACTACTTAAAAACATAAAGATTTTTTTGTTCCTTTATTTTATTTTTTTCATATCTATATTGTTGATTTAATTGAGTAATGTATTCAATTCTTAAAGGGTTCAATTTTTTCTAATTTTTTTTTTGGAAACACTTGACAGATTATCAGATTTTTATTTGAAAAATATATTGTAAGTTAACATTGTAACAGAGTCGAAACTATTTTGTTACAGTTGTCAACAGTTATTACTTAATTATATCCAACAATTTATTTTTGCATTTATTTGTTATTTGATTAACATTTATGAGTTCATATTAATTAACATTCAAACATAATAATTGTAATTAATATGGTTGAAACAGACATTTGTCATTATTTGTTATATAAAAAACTAATGAACAACGTTTCGAGAGTATAAATCAACTCTCGTTACCAAGTGATAAACCTAGAGCATAAAAGTGAAAAACACCAACACACCCATAGTGTAGCCTAGCACCATTATTATTACGTATAATTTAATGTTAACAATGATTTCTATTTATCTTTTAATGGGTTTTTAACTGTCGCAATTTTTTTATTATTTAGTTTCAAGCTAAATGGTTTGTTTTTTCTTTTTGTTACCTTGGCGTAAAATCATTTTATACAAAAGACAACCACTCCTGCCCCAATACAAATTTATAGACAAAATGGACTTATATAGGTTTTATTAAAAGTGTTTAAAGTTAAGTAAATGCTTTATGTAAAATATTTACTAACAAATAAATGAGTTTAAAATCATAGCATTAAAATTATCACTTATAAAAAGAAAACAAGTGAATAATATATTATTATGTGAAACACGTATAAATGTTGATTTTTACAATGGGTACTATTTATGAGTTCTTGCAGCCTAAATAAGACAAGTGTTATTGTATGTAGTAGTTAACGTAATGAGCATTGTATTAAATTATCTGCGCGTTCGTTTCTTATCTTATTTTAGTTTTGTTTTTTAACACTTTACAGATCATCAGATTTTTATTTCATAAACATATATGTAGTCTACTTTCAACTTTACAGCAGTAAACTAATTAGGGAATAAATCATATTTTTTAAAGTTTCTAAATGAATGTAGTAGTAAATAGATTGTAATTATTACAGTAATATTTTGCTATTGTAATATTAAAGTACCATTATTGTTCCTTATAAAAATATTACTATTTGTCTCATGTGTACTATTGACGCTATTCCTTTCTTTTTTTTAAAGCAATAATTATAAACCTACAGTATAATTTCCAATTAGTTTATTTGCACTATATTTTAAGTAGTCTACATCTAGAAATTATTTCTAAAAGAACGAATTTATTTAAATCCAAAGATTGATAAAACTTCCATAATACGCCTATTTTTATGAGTACCATACTTAATACTAAATTTGTTTTTTGGCGGGAGTGGTTATCTTATAATATATAAATTGTTAATTCTATAATTTATAATGATTCTGTGCGATAATAAGGAAAACCTGTTAAAAGATGAAAAGAAAGTGTCTTTAACTATCAGTAATACAATGATTTTGTTTGAATCTTTAAACATTTAAAGAACCCAAAAGATTTAACCAAATAAATAAGTTCTGACGTTATTCTGACATGTTATATTTAAACAGAGAGTTTTTCCAATAAATATTTATCAAATATTGGCAACAAAATATATTCTAATTATGTAGCTTAACACAACAAAATTCCCATGTGTCAAACAACAATAACAGTTAAAGAGCAGAAAGCAATACTGCACTCCGACTGTGGTCTTAACTTGAAAGTAGAGGCCTTGGAAGATTTACTGCTTTCGTTGTTCACGGCCTCCTATTTACGAAACGCGTTTCCTCCTCTATCCTAAGTACTTGTTAAATGAAAGGTTTGTCTATTCAGAACGCGGACCTGTAATTAGTGTAACTGCGACTCAGCCCCAGCCCCTGGACTGTTGGTTTACCTTCTGTCATTTGTTTACATATTTACGTTATCTCATATCATTAGTTCAAGTACAATTTTATGAGTTTGGTCATCTAATGTTATCGGTTTTATTGATTGCATTAATTGTATTTTGTACTGATATCTTTTTATTCTATATTTATTATAACAACGTCTAATGTGTAAATAGTTTATTTTATACAGACTGAAACATTGCAGCGAAAATAATATGAATTCAATATATAAAATAAATATATATACGCCTTCATTACTGAACTAGACGACAAGCTTTACATACCACATGAAGTGTTTATACAGTTGAAAATAGACTAAATATAAAAACTTAAAGGAACTAGTCATAAAATATATTTTTCGTCATACTGCTTTAAAAACAGCTGTTTTCAATACATGCATTGAGATGATAAATTTATTTTTTTTAGTCCTAGGTCCTAAAAACATCAGCTGAATTCGAGATCACCAGCTGAGTTCGAGTTCATCAGCTGTTACTTCGCTTATACGTTTTAATTAAGGGTTTGTAAAAAATGTATAAAACAACCGATACTCTCGATTGTAAATAACAAATAAAACAACTGTTACCATCGATTTTATAAAGAAGTACCACTAACACAAACTAAACAGCTGTAATAACAAAGTCCAACAAAGTTAACCGCTGTTAGTTAACTTGTGTAACTTGTCCAAACTTTTGAAGGTAAATAGGTTATAACATTTTAGTTTTTGTGAAATCGTTTTCTTATATTGTTTGCAGTATAACGAAAAATATAGTTCATCACTTGGACTAAAAGAAGCTTATCGATCCTAGCTCATTTTCCGGCCTCGGCCGTTACTTGTGCTTGTATCGAAAAGCTTCACTTTTGGTCCTAGTGGTGAAATATTATGTTATTCGATTTAGATTATTATTTGTGAAAAATAATTCAGATCTTTGGCTGAAAAGTAGGGAATATGAAATGTGTTACTGATCACGGTCCGTACTATTTTTGGTAGTTTAGATTTTTATGAGTCGATCAATTTGTGATACGTTGTAAAAGTAAATATTATATCAATCGAGTTAGAATTGATAGCAAGAATTATTCTTAAAACATAACACAAATTTGTACACAGTAGGCCTATTAGGTTTCCAACTGTTTTACTCGTGTTGATAATGAAAATGAAATGATGAGTTCAGTAATTTCGTATTTATGATTTTTTGTGTGTTTCTTACCCTTTATATTTACACCTATATATCTACAAGTTTTGTTTACTTCATGTCTATATTTATTTGCTATAGGCAAGGTTTTAGCAAATCAAAATAGCAGTGTTTCTAATCTTCTGCTATTTGCATAGAATTCGTAAGAATTCAAAACATTTAAATGCAAATTTTAAAGGTGTGAAATGTGATTTTAGTTTAAAAGATTTTTTTTTCTTTTTTTGTTACTTGATTGTGAACAAAATGTTTAGTTAAGGATTAAGGTACAATGGATCTAAAAGATATAATTAATGATTTATATGGTGCAGGATTTACAAAACTATTAAGAAAAAAACATGATAATGTTCAAAAGTAAATTGATTAAACGCAGGATATGAGGGAAGTAATTTTTCTAAAATTAGATATATATAAAAGATATATAGAGTACTGAATTTCTGCGTTAAAAAAATACTATCTTGCAGAACATAAAAAAGGAAGATTTGAGGGACAATAAGGAAGATCATTTTGAAAGAGAAGGCATGTGCGACTAGAGTACCGGAGTTTATGTGTTATATACTAGGCAAAGTTTTTTATTGTTTGAACTATTTTTCGTATGACATTAATTTAAATTTATCAATTCACCCTGAGTTATAAAAGAGGATATTGGGTTTATCTATTTGTTTATTGAAGTTTATCATCGAATAAATTGATAATTATGTTGATAAATAATTATCAAATAAGTTGATTTTTTTTTTTAATTAGTCCCAGAAATAATCGTTGTAGGTACAATTTATAAGTCTAAATCCACACAAAGAAGAAAATTGATAAAATTTACTGGCAGATTCCTTGATAAGATCAAATTGCTGAATGATATCAAGATACTGGAAAAGCATATCACATCAGTTGTAGTGAAATTGAAACGAAAAGATACTACTAAACAACATACGATTGTAACACAAGATATTTAAAATAGTTTGAAAATAGAAATTGAAAATAACACCAAATTGAATTTAAAGTCCCAAGTTGAATAGCCTTAGAACATTGTTATTTAAATTCACTTACTGGGAGTTAGTACTCGAAGATTCTAAATATTTAGTTACCGTAGATAAGAGTTGCGACTCAAAATAAATTCATTAGGAATAATAATAATATATAGTCTATGTTGGTATTTTTTTTTAAATAGAGTACATATATCTTAATAGTTCTGTTACTTAATAGTCTTAATAATTACATATATCTTTTAGCTTACGTCTTACGTTAAATTTTATTGTTACAAGAACGGATCAATCTTTCTTTTTGTTTGTCGTTATAATATTAAAAGTTATTGGTGTATTCATTTTATAATATATATAATTGATTTCTATAATATTAGATTGGCACAAAAAATATGGAAGAATCATTTTCATTGATTGAAATTTGTTAATTCGTTAATTGATGATTAATTAAATTTTACATAATATGTGAAACAAAATTTGACTTACAGTTGCTTTCTTTATATATATAAAAGTTTATAAACTTATATGAAGTGAATTACGTGAATAATTCTAATGCATATTGTATAATTTTAAACATTTGAATTATAACAAATTGTCTATTATAAATACTTTTACAATAGTGGTATAGGAAATATATACACATATTGAAATATTACATATATTTTCAATATATATATATATATATATATATATATATATATATATATATATATGTCTTTGTACTTATTCGTTAGAGTGTATGTCTGTATATTATGTCTTCGTTTAACGGTTAGTTGATAATGTGTTTTTATTACTACCTGTTTTTATTGATAGTTTGTGTGTGGCTCAACTATTACTCCCCTAAAAACATCGAGCTATCATTACCTAAAATAACAACATCAGGTATATAATACATAATAAAAACTGTGTGAATTCTGAAAGTAAACATTCCATTAGCCTATTTTCATTATGACTAGTAGTGGTGAAACTCCCATTTGATTTACACAGTCAATTCATTTTATTTGCTGCCAATTAAAAGTGAAACGGAGTTTAACAGGTGCAATTTAAGGGGTTGTTTGTCAAATCTTCACCAAATTTTAGTATAGAAATTGGGTTTTGTAAACAAAAAACTTGTAAAACTGAAATTTAATTTTTGAGCAGATTTTTAATTATTTGTTACTCTAGTGTTGTTTACATATTTAGCATAAAAATTGTTTTTAATAATAGCTTTAAAAAATTGAACTATTAGTCAGTACTGAAAATTTGTTACTTTAGAATTCACTCTTTTGCCATGTTTTCATCAAACTTGGTACAGAAAAACGAGGCAAGCTGTTGTTCAAGAGACGAAAATATACTTATGAATTAAAAAATTCTTCTTAAAACAAACAGTATGTGAGTATGTAACAAATCAAAACGAACTTTTGTAATATAATAAAGAGGAAAATATCATGTATTATTGGATTGAGACTCGGTATTTTGATAGACCCTACTTTGTTAATAAAGAACTAGTTGTTAGTTGTTATTATTCACAGAGATAAGCTAGGGAAATAATTGATGTATTTAACAGTAATAGGGAAATAATGTGGTTCGTTTAGCAGAACAGTAGCTAAAGACTTTTAATTGGCAAACGTGAGTCTAATTATGAATCTGCATACAATGCAACAGGGCACACTAGGAATGTGATCACGTAGTGACTGCCGTCGCCTGCTATGGCAAACAGTTCCAAGCAACGGTGATTCATAGGATAACTTCGCTATATTAGCGTTGCTAACTTTTAAATGAAAATTTACATATAATTTAAATTCTAACTGTTGACAAGCATAACTGATTTTTATAATTGGCTCTTATCCGTTTGTTTGTAAGGCCGTGGAAGGAGTGTTTCAAATGTCTAACTTTAGATATTTACCTAGTTCACAAAAAAATTTTACAAAAATATTCCAGTTTTGTTCAAAATAATTTGGTATAATTTTTTCGTTTTAATAAATTAACATTTCGTTCAGGATCAGTTCGACCCCATAATGATGGCAGCTATATGTTAATATTTTATGTGCCAGAATACAAGTACAGAAATTAAATCAACAGTACTGAACTTCAAGTACAGGCTCCATTTCATAAATTACAATTTTGATTTTTGTAACAGTCATCTAAAGACACACAACTTGGTTTTTATGTTAGCGTGTGGCTACGTTTGAGAAAAGGTTTGTGCATTGTTTTCAGTCTATTAATATTAAGTTACAAAGAATATGTATATTTGCACTTACATCCTACATACAGAGTGATTGACACTTGGTGTCAAGAGAATTTGTCCGTAAAAGTACAAACTATCCAAAGTAGAAACTCATTCTCAAACATTTTTTCTCTCAGTTTACCTTAAAACTATAAATTTTTAGATCTACTGTTTTTTTCCAAAAATATCGTGACTTATCGATAAAAAGTTAATTTACTCAACTTTCCTGCCATCAATTTTTACTTTTGGTATTATTTTACTAAAGTGCATAAAGTTTTGAGTAAAATACAACCATTTTCATTTTGAAAAGTAATAATGTTAGTTTATTTATTTAGTTTGGAACTAACAAAATATTTGTTTTCGGAAAAAACCTTAAACATCAAAACACTATTGTCGGAATTACCCTTAAAATAATGTTTCATTTGATATAAAACACTTCAATTAATTTTTTTTTAAATTGTAAAGGAAAACTAAGACAAAATGTTAAAAAATAAGTTTTGAGGAGAATCCAGGTAAACTGGATTCTATGACAACTGATAAGATATAGAGATGAAGTGATGATAAGAATACTTCAAATATGATGATTTTACAATTTTATTAATGTTCTTTAGTATACATAATTAAAAGGATGCCTTCTCAAATTTTAAATTGTCTCACTTATTTTCCCTATTTTAAGTACAGTATTAAGTCCTGTGTTAAAACAGTTAATTACAAAACGTATTTTAACATCATATTTTTGGATTTCAAGCTGGTTTTCTCTTATGATTTAAAAGTATTATGAAGTTCATTATAAGGGCAATTTTTGATACAATTTGACAATTATTATGCCTAACAACAATCCGACAATAGTGTTGTGAATGTTTAAGGTTTTTTCAAACTAAATACATAAATATTAACATTATTACTTTTCAAAATGAAAATGGTTGTATTTTACTCACAAATTTATGCGTTTTCAGAAAATAATACTAGATATACAATTAATTGGTGGCAGGAAAGTTGAGTAAATTAAACTTTTCTTGGATAAGTCATGGTATTCAAGAGTGACTTTCTACTTAGTATAGTGTGTACTTTTACCCCAAACACTTTTTAAACTAAGTGCCATTCACCCTGTATATGCGTTGTATAGAAAAATTTATTTGATGGGTCTGTAAATTGACCTTGAATTTCTGTGAAATATCCGTCACCTGAGCCCAAACACGTGATTTTTGGAATGCTGTATGTCGTTTATGTTTGCCCAAATTAGTGACCGATTTTACCAAATTTGAATGTGGGCTTATTTTGGCCCTATCGCCAAAACGTATCCCGAGGCACTTTAATTATGATTATTCTAGTTTTATAAATTGCCTCTAACTAAAAAGTCTAGTCACTAAGGACCTAAGCAAAACCTATTGAACATCATGTTCATAAAAATCTTGTTTTTGGAGGTTATAAATTAAAAAAGGAATGAACCATAAACAGCGTCATTTAAGATCTAATATCTCAAAATCAACTCAAGAAATTTCAATCAAATTTTATTAAAATGTGTATATCTCAAATAATGTGCCAAACTGCAAGTACAGTAAAGCATATAATGGTTGGTCAGTCATTTGGATTTTTAAATTACTAAATAGCCGTAATGGGGTTTACTTGCATTTATGCATATTGGTTTGGGTTATTAATTTTCACATTTCACTAATATTTGATCGCCATTAACGATGGATAATTTTCTCTTTTTAACTGATAACTTCACAGCCGAAGATACCCACCACGCTTGTTTAGACCTTAACGCAAACTTTCTCCAAAATCTTTAGAGCCATTTTTGAGAAAACCTAATTTTCTACTTTACCTTATGGAAACCTTAATTTGATTTTGATTTTTTTATAGATGTGTGAAAAGGTTTTGTGCAATGTTTGTTTACAGATTAAAAATTATTGGACATTTGCAGTACCAACAAACAATATTAACTTTTAAACGTCTAACATCACACCTAACCATAAAACTACAAATAACCTTCCAGTTATCACTTTAGTTATGTTTCTAAAATAACATTTCACAGTTATTTGATGTCTCTTCTGACATGTAATTTTCACAGAAGCAACATTTCTTTAGGCTGTTATTACATACTACTCACTACTTATCTTTGACAACTATAGATTTGTTCGTGCATTCATTACACGCTAGAAAGAGATTGAAATAGTTTATAATCAAGCAGGCATTCCTTTCATCCTACATTGGTGTAGAAAGACGTTTCCTAGTTTCTGCCGGTTGATTTATTACAGTTCGAGCTTTCACAACTAGATGAAGCGTCGGTGGCTCTATCATATTTGCAAAAGTAATTAAAGTCATTTTGTCGTGCAATTTTTGAATTTAAATAACTGTTGTTTATTATTTTTTTTTTAAATTCTAGTATGCAAAAGTATATTTTATTATCATACAAATTATCTCAAATGTTTTATCGTTTCTTTCATACTTCAAAGAACAATTCCGTTTATATATTCTATGTTATAATAATACGTTTCTTTATATTTTACCAGAGTTATATTTATATTAATGGGGGGGAGAGAAATTAGAAAATATATTGTGAAGGTGAGAACTAATTTAAATTCTAGTAGAAAATTCGTTTTGTGTAGGCCACATATAAATATACATAATTTTCTATATGGCTGGCATATATCCTATTTGAACTCATAATCTAGAAACCATAAACTGCTTTTCTAAAATTGGTATCCTCTTGACAGACACATTTTTACCGAAATTTTGTAAGATTTTGATTACAATTAAATCTAAGATATACAGCATCAACCTTCTTTAACACTCGTTCTCTCCCATAAGTCGAAGTTAAGAATATATAATTTTGGCTTTCGCAATTAAAAGAGAGATTATATAAGTTATGAAACTGTAGGTGGTGAAATTACCAACTACGAAATTTACATGAAATATAAGGTTTTATTAGTTTAAATTTTTTACTTTATGGGTACACAACAGTCCTCTAGTCGAATATCAATTTCCTTGGGACATTAGATTTGATCTTTATTTGTGTGACCATTTATTACGTGTAGGAATAGACGGACAAGATGAAAATCATTTTTGTCAGAATTCTTTTTTAAAGTTCCATTTTTAGATTATCATATACTTTCCACTTTACTATCTATAAACAAAATCAATTTTTCCAAGGCTCATATTGTTTCATCAATAAAAAGGTTCATATTGCTGAAAAACATTTTCTGTTATCTTCCTGAACTCCTGTTAATATAATAAATTAACAATTGCAGCAATATTTACGGTATTTGTGTACAAATAAGTAGCTATCTGGCAGACGTTCACAATTTTTGTTCGATTTTGCTCAAATTTGGTTCGAAGATTATTTTTATCATTATTTTTGACAGGTTCGGTAACCCAAATCAAAACGCTGTTTGTTTAAAATAAATTTTGGCTCATAGTTCTGTAATAATTTAATCAATAATAACTTACAATATGTACAAATGTTTAAGATATCCATCCTAACTTTCTACGATCAAAAATATTAAAATAATTAATATTTAATATCTCCTTATTTTTTCAATTAAATAATGAACATAAATAATTTTTTTAAGTTATGATTTTTGGTAAATTTTTAAGAATGATAGTAAAAATTTGTGTCAATTATGATTGGATGATCTGAGTTGTAGAGTTTTCAGTTTATTTTATACAACTGCCACTAGTTTTTCAGTGTGCCATATTATTTCTTTTGTTAGCTTTCATAGTTATACCACTTCTATGGTTCTTAATATTTAATAACCTCTTATCTATATACATGTATAATATATATATATATATATATATATATATATGTATAATAACAGATTTTAATACTTAGAATTTGACGGATATTTTTTTTAATTCAAAATTTTATAAAGTTCGTTTAATTTTTCAACATTTAACTCTGAGGCTTCAAAAATCCAATAAAAGTAGTCCTTGCAGATGTATACATAAAACATGTTTCAGGATTGAATTCTATAGCAACCAGTAAATAAATATAATATATACCGAAAGCAGCAGATTACACACATGAATGACTTTAGGCTATTTTTTTTGAATGATTTTAGGCAACACATGATTTGTTGCTATTTTTTTTTCCATATCCCAAGTTCATGTATAGAAAAATAAAATAAGTCCAAGGTATGAAAACGAGCGAAACGAATTTGTTCTCTACGAGTACAGTATATATTGGGGTTTAGAACGTAAATCTCATACCAGAGTGTTCCTGCTACATAATAAGCCTAGCCTATATTTACTTAACACGGTTCCGCCATTCAAATATATTTGATATTGACTTTCAACACATGACTTGCAAAAACACAGATGAACTCGGTTCCTAAGAAACATAAATATTATAAGTTTTACCAAAATTGGTCAATAAATTAAATAAAAACATACTAATTACAAATTTTTAATTGTATAACTACTACCTAAAACCTAAGTTATAATACAAAAACACCTATAACCTCAAAAAACGAAAAATGATTGCAAATTTCAATTCCAGTCTTATCCTTTTCAAATAAATTTTGATTAAAATAATTCTCCAAAACTCTGATCAGTCATCAAGCTCAAAAAATATATACTAAAGACATGACATTGGCGAGTTAATACGTATTACAACAGATAAAAGCAAGTACATTAAATTTTTTAAAAAATATGTAAATCGTGTTCCTAATAATCAAGACATCAAGAAACATAAAAAAACAAATACTTTCCTTACTACATGAAGTAGGTTTAAATAAACAGTTTTATTTTATTTTAATACTGTTGAGTTATAATAAATTTGTAAGACGTATTGGTATTTTATATTTTTAAAATCGGATTATCACATTATCCACACAAAATTTGTAAGACGGTTTGTTATAAGAATCGACTTTCACTATGACAATGGCAAGGTGTAGGTTATTGTGGAGGGCCGCAGGAGCCGCTCAATGCCGTAACTGTTGGGCCAGGTCATGTCTCTGTGGTGGGAGGGAACCGGTCGTTCACCCGCTACACTCAACATTCATTAACTAATTCTAGTTATTTTTAATACGTTGTTTCCTTTAAGTATTTTTAATTTAGTTGTTAGTGGTATGTGTCTGTGTTTTGACAGTATTCTTATTTAGTAAGAAAAGTTAAAAGTCGAAGTATAGAAATGGAATCATTGCCACCATGTATCATTTTATAGTAAATACTCGAATGTATGAATTTGTGTAAATGAATGTAGCCTATATAAATAGACTATAAACTTAGAAAAGTAAAAGAAAGCAAAAGTCTAATTAAAAGATTACAGATGAAGCTATGTAGAAATGGTAAAATTTAGAAACTTAAATCCAATTATTTGTTTAAAGCGTCAATATTTATGAATATTGTTTTCCCCCCAATGTACTACTTATAGAAGAAAGTAGTGAAGGTTCCTAGCTGGTTCTACATTTTTCTTCATGTAGTCTTGAGTTAGATCATTCTTTTTAATCTTTCCTATCTAGCTTCTCTTGATCAACTATTGTTTGTTCTCTTTCGATTCTGACGCTATTAGGGTATTAGAGAGGAGGTCTTTATTTTATATTCTTTTCTACCTTATTTTTATATGGCGTTTATAACTGACGTTTTTCGTCTTTAAACAACGAGAAAAATATAATAATGTATCCGAACATTTCCACTTCTTTATAGATTTAATTTTAGATAAATCTGATGTAAAGTATTCAAGTTTTCTTAAACCATTTTTTTTTTATGGTTACGAATTTAATGAAGTGGAACTGTCAACAATTTGCAAACTAAATGGCGCATCAATAAAATTGCTTATACTTCTTCTAGAAACAAAGACGTAGAAACATAAAGTCATAAAATGAGTTGTAAAATAATCATTTCAGTAATACTTTCCTATTTCAAAATAAGGAAAATATTGTGAAGAGTGAAGATTTGAAAATATTGACTACATATTCTCAATTGCTCCCTACACTTTAAGGTAGTAGAAATAATTTTCTGGATAGTTTTGGTTGTCTATCTTTTATTTATCTGTCACTATCATTCATAAAGATAAATTGAAGATTGGTTTGACGTCTAGTAACGAAATAATTACTTTTTGAACGGTTTTTAACTCTAAAGTGAAGGTCAAAATGATTGCTGCATTATGTTCGGAATAGATGGTATGAATATATCAAATTTTGAAGCATAATGAGAGGTAAATTATATTTCACATTTAAAAGTTTGTGATATACAGGAAGGGTGAAAACTAAACACCAATGGTGTATTATGGTGATCCGAATGACTCGAAACTGAAGCTTAAATATTTCATGAAATTAGATTTTTATCAAAATTACTTTACAAGCGGGGTTGTAAATAGTGGTCAAACTAATAATATAAAAACGTGTATTTCTTTTATAAAACTCATAAAATATATATATATATACGTGTGTTTTTGAGTGTAGAGTTACACATATCTCGTCCTTAAAGCTTGAATAAAACCATTATTTTAAAAAATTCGTAAGATTTAGGTTTACGTTAAGATTTAAGTTGGAGATTTCTCCTTAACATAAATTATAAACAGTTAAAAAGAAAAATTGATTGAATAAAGAAATAGAAAATGAATCAAAGTGTAATTCACGTTATTAGAACTAAAATAAATCGAGAATGTTAATGCTAAATATTTTACAGATATTTGGATAGTCTTGGAGATAGTGAGTCTTACCAATATATTAACAATGCCTTTTTTGTAATCCTGAGATTTAATCATGTATTTTATTTCGGAGACACATCCGGACAACCCTCAATTTTTTTAAAGGTTTTGGCTTTAAGATACTGTTCTGGTTTTAAAGTTATTTGATAATGATGAATTGTTTATAGACTATTATTAACATGGTTTATTCCGATATTTGCCACTAGTTTAAGGTGTATTAGTTTTTATAAACACAAATAATGGCAAATGTCGGAATAAATAATATTAATAATATAAGGCACTACATGTAAAATTTTCGTTATATTTGTATATGATAAATAAAGATATTTACGTGACCATTTGAGTGTTTTAAGAGAGTGTTTATTTCTAGATTTATTGTTTTGCCATTATACTACAAATGCATGCCTGGCTACTGTGGGAACCAGTGTTGATTATTTCAACCAGCTTACATTTAACTCCCATTAAAAAATACTTGATTATTTTCACAAAAAACTATTCAATTAAAATACGTGTTTTTGGTTACACTTATACCAAAATTCGAAAGTCTGACTTTGTAGTGTAACATTAAAACACCTAGGGAATACAAATTTGAAATCCATGGACATTGTTTCAGCCGTTTGGGCAAACAATAAAGGTTAAAAATGAAAAGTTCGCCAAGAACATAGACAGTTTTTAACACATATTCAGAAATAGAGATTTCTTAGTTAACAACTAAAAAACAGGAAGCAAATTCTGAACAAAAATTATTGAAAATTGGATCTGATGATGATACATCCAGACATTGGAACAAATAATAAACTGTTGGTACGAAAGGGACGATGGCGAAGTCTGTAGTCAGGCATGTCCACAAAGGCATTTCAAATCTGCCCAATTTTTCCACAACTTTATGTCTAATAATAGTATCACTATTATTACTTATTTTACTTAATTTTATTACGTTTTTTTTAACCCTGTCTTTGATAAATCTAGAACAAGAATTTTGTCGTTGCTAATTTATTCTGTTGTATATCATGCTTGACAAACAAGTACTAATGTCTTACATTTCTATACATAATTTTACATATAAATTTATCTTCTTTTTTGGAATTTAATTATATAGTGAATACATGTATGTTTCAAATTGAGATTGATAAGGGTGAGCAATGTTTATACATCATTAACACATTTTATAATATTAAGGAGCTCTCAACCCTTACATCACGACCTCCTTCAATCTTACTATAAACTCTGCTTTATAACTCTTACATTACTATTGACTATATAGAAACCTGTTCTTCACAACGCATAACCTGTTTTTATATCTCTACTGAAATCTCTTACGCGACGCATCATCGTCAAGTTTTGTCATTAACTCGTATTTACGTTATTTTCTGTTACAATTTTTATTGGATGTTTTATGTTCCTTTTTATATTTTTGCAAATAATTTTGCTTTTTCGTTATATTGGAACATTAACTACTCTTGGAGTTTGATGGTTAAGTCCATGACGAGCTGTAAAACAGACGCTTAAAACTTAGCTATAAGGTTTTTGGAGGTTCTGATTTTTTATAATTCTGATAAACCTGAATCATAGTAAAACGTAAGTAAAACAACAATTCCATAGTTGTAGAGTATAAGTATGTATTTTGTGACTAAATAGTTTTATTTTATTTGGTCTAGTTCACCTGGTGGAAATCTTTCTTATTACACAGGAATTAAAATTACATTAAGACCATTATCTGCCAGTTTC
The DNA here is from genome assembly GCA_963513935.1 of Aphrophora alni. Classification (NCBI taxonomy): domain Eukaryota; kingdom Metazoa; phylum Arthropoda; class Insecta; order Hemiptera; family Aphrophoridae; genus Aphrophora; species Aphrophora alni. The sequence continues at coordinate 88,291,220 of OY740767.1, forward strand.
AAAATATATTAACTGATATAAAGTTTACTCAACAGTGATATTATTCTTCAGCTTCTGGAGTTTTACTATCTCATTAACAGTATACAGTTTGTAGGTTATTGTCAAAACTGGTAAGTATAAAAGAATGAACAGTTGAGTACTTAATTTTTTTAGTTAAAAAACAAAGTGTACGTGTTTAGTGTTAAAACAAGAAGAGAACGATAAATATTTGCTATATTTTCTAAAATAGCATACAATAAATCGAACTCATGACTATTCTACATTTAGTGTTAAATTTTTACAGTATTATGTTAACATTTATGAACCTAAATATATCATTATATCTGGTAAATAAAAGGAATTACCATACAAATTCATGGTTTACTTATACTTCAGGCGATAACTTGAGCTTCATATCGTGTAATTATAGTCGAATTTAAACTAAAATTGAGGGAAAGGACTAATAATTAAAGAAAAAGATCACTAAGCTACCTTTAAGATAGACTTCATAAGTTACGTTTTGGTTGTACAACGTATAAAGTCAAACCCGTTAGTAAATAATTGAATATTTTCTTCATATTACAATTATATTAAAAACCCACGATTATTATGAGATTGCACCATTAAAGGGGTTTATTTGTCGGATGATCCTAAAATTGGCAGACACAATTTTGTGTTATTTTCTTGCCACAAATAGCTCTGCAAATCGTTGATTTAAAACTTTTTAGTGATTGGCATTGTTCTATAATAAAGCAATGGAAATTTTTTCACCAATCTAATTTTAACATTTACAAACTATGTTTTTTTTTTTTTTTAAATATTAATAATTTAAGAGCCTGTTAAATACTTGATACAATATGGTGGTTAGTTTTTGTAATCGTTAAAAATCTAATCAGGGTTGGTGATAGAGGATTAACAAGGAATATCACTTATATATTTGGTTCACTAAATTGCCGAGTGAATGGCGCGTTGATGATTGATGTTTAATATTTGGCCACGCAGCCACAGAAAGTAACCTGAGTGCGTGCAAAGAGTGTTCCTTCAGTTTGTTCAGCTTGGGCGAGTATCGGGACAGTAAAAGTAGGTCCTTTCATTTCCTTGATGAAGAAACTCTACATTGTTAATAACAATAAAACAATCAAAAGAAAGTAAGAGTGAAAGTACGTTGATGTCGTATTAGGTTATGTTTGGATAGCATCCGCAAGGAAAGAGTCAGAACAAAATGCTCAGCTCTAGAAATGTAAATGTTAGAAAGTGATTATTAACTTAAAATATCGGTAGATGATGAGTTGCACGTTAATAAGGCTTAAAAAACACTACGGAATAAGTTTAAAACTAAGGTCTTTCATAAAACATGTATTTATCTAATGGGTGAGGATTATTGTAATAATCAAATTATATGTAACCTAAAGTAATCCAGAGAAATATAAGATTATCGTTCAGGAAAATTATGTGGAAATCGATCCTTCGACAAAACTCAAGTTTAGTTGTTTGGTCTATTCGTGAGGGCGGTAGAACCCAAGAACATCATTTAAGTATTGATTTGAATAAGTAATGTCTCGAGATATTTCACACATTTTGCTAAATTTTAATATGCAGCATTTCTAAAAATACGAAAAACAAAATCTCTTAAATACGAACCCTATAAATTAACCAATGTATATTTTACAATTAAAACTAGCAGATTAATTTATTTCTTCTTTTCCTTCGTGTATTAAAGACACATGACAATTATGATTCCATATAAATTTATTCTTAAACGAAAATATCTGTAATTGAAATTTTTACTGATAAAGATCTAAAATATTGATTTACAAGCAAATTGATGTTAAAATATCTATGATATTTACAATACTACATTTTACAAATTATTTACAATGTTGGTTTCCATGTAAAAATTATTTGAACGTGGAGTAATGATATGATGGGTCATTCAATAATTTACCAATTCAAAAATATAAGTTTTTATTTATTTATTTGGTGGTGGAACCTTTTTTACCAATTGAAATGTAAATTGGAAGACATTACTTTATACTCTATCTGTAGGTATGTGTAAGTGAATAAGTTTAGTATTAATTAATATAAGTTTATAACAATCTTGGATTAAAACTTACACATACCTACACACAAACATAACAGAAGGTGGTCTTCAATGTTCATAACACTTCCATCCTTCCATGCCCACCTCCAAACCCAAACTCTCCAAAATTTATGTGTTTGTGTATATTGACTATAAGTAGTTTGGTTCTTTTACGGTCCAACACATGGAAATTATTAATTTTTTTTTTTAATTTCGGGCACCAAGATTTTACTCCTATACTAATGTTCGAAATAGTGTAAAATTCTAGTAAAAAAAATTGAACGTTTCGGCACAAAGACATCATAAGGTATTTTTAAAATCCGATTTGTGCCTAAACTATGCATTTTGCCGACTTTTTCCAAGAGATTTAAATTTATTAATAAAATTATGTGGAAATAGTGATGTACCATGAAAAAGTTTATATTTTGGATTAGGCAATTAAATCAAAAATTGATATCCATCAAAATGTACGGTGAAATGAGTTGCGTAGAGCAATTATTGTGTCGTCAATATTTATTATAAATAGTTTAGCTTGATTAGACACTCTTTGGTTTAAGTTGAGGAATTTATTTTGTGACGAAAAAGAATACAAGTAGAGTCGCATATCATTTGGAGAAACTTAGACATCAGCGTAATATTTAAAGTAGTTATTAGTTATTGAAAAATGTTCCGTACACAGATGTAATGAGTTAAGAAGACTTTAAATAATCTGCTGATACTTAAATTTTACCAAATCAATGTCTATTTCAAAGCAATGGAAGTATGTTTAAGAAATAATAATATTTTTAATATTACACCATATAAGTACACCATCTTATAATTTATATTTTTACTACTGATTTCTGGCTGAATAATCATTAGGGTTATGCTTAGTTATATGCTTAACCAGAATATGCTAAGTTTTATTATTATCGTTCACTCCGACAATCCTACTTTGCGACAAAAAGTCTATCACTTCGTATTTTGGAGCATATACAGAATATACGACACCGGAATTAACATTACTAAAAAATTTGAGAACTGGAGATGTTCTCGTAGACCTCTACTTGGCCTGCTGATATTTGTAAATTGATAATGACTTACCGAGAAGCTATTAATCAATAGTTAAATTAGTTCCAACATCAAGTAACTCCATCATGTAATGTTTGCTGAAAGCGATAACAGACAATTTAGGCTAACTTACCAAATCTAGTCGACTACCTTGATTGTGTTCCGAATAATAGGTCAGTGTGTTTAGGATTTATAGTCCTACGAGATTGTTAATTTAAAAATGTATAGTGTATAATAGACAACTGGAAATGGAAATTTTTAAATGTTGAAAATGAAACGTATTTTTTAATTAAAAACTGCAAAATGTAGTAATAAACACCAAGTTTAACTTTTTCGAGAGAGAGAGAGAGAGAGAGAGAGAGAGAGAGAGAGAGAGAGAGAGAGAGAGAGAGAGAGAGAGAGAGAGAGAGAGAGAGAGAGAGAGAGAGAGAGAGAGAGAGAGAGAGAGAGAGAGAGAGAGAGAGAGAGAGAGAGAGAGAGAGAGAGAGAGAGAGAGAGAGAGAGAGAGAGAGAGAGAGAGAGAGAGGGAGAAGTGAAAAGAAAACATTTGTAACACTGTTATGTACACTGTTATATGCTTTAATAGAATAGTTTATTGCACTATGTTCAAAATGAATTTTCTCAATTTAAGGCTATATTAGAACTAGAAGATACATTTTTGTTTTCATGGACTGTTCGAAGTTTAATTCTAGATTCTAAATCGTCATTTTGAAAAATATAAACATTCCAAATATTCCCTCCATTATGTAGTTGATTTTGGTGAAGCTGAGTAAGTTGAAATTTCATTTACAATTAATATAAATATTTTTTAATATGCAATATATTTATTAACTTCTTTAATTGACTTTTTTTATATAATTATCAAATGAGGCTATGTTATTGGAAATATTTTTATTTTCACCTTTAAGAAAAGGTATATCTGATTTGATAATATTTAAATTCTGAAGTTATTGTTTGAAGAACACAATATTATATTCAACTTAACTGGATCTCCTGTCAGCTGAGGTCCCCAACACCCACCATTGTTTGCACTTGCTTGAGGCTTCAGATTAGCTCCGATTCATGTTTGTGTTTAAAGTAGTATTAATTTAACAATCAATATAGATTTACATATTTATTTCATTGTACACCAATTGAATGAACACAATTAAACATTAATCAAACTAATTAAAAACTAAATAAGTACTCCTATGCAGAATAAAATATAAAATAAAGGAAAAAAGAATTTAGATCAAAGAAGCTGTAAATATGTCCGTACGGTGCCACAGAATAAGGTCAACTCAAAATCATAACATATCAGAACATTATAAAATAATTTAGACAAATTTAAATATAAAAATTATTTTACTCTTGATTAAGTTTATAAATAACATACTTTTTTAATTTATCACTTTCAGTAACACACTTTATCTTTCAGTTGCTAATATCTCAAAGAGTATTTAAAGGACACTATTGTTTATTTCTATTGCCTACTAAGTAATAAAATTATTTCACTTTTATTTCCATGTCATTTATTCATTCAGCAGTTCGCCAATAGTCAATCAATATATTTTCGAAGTAGATTAGTCTCTTTTGTTAATTTATTGTGTAAAAAATGAACTAAATATATATTATTCAATCATAACGAAGATCATACAAATATGTGTGAGTTTCTTCTGTTGTTACTTAACAAGCGACCAGCGGGTAAAAAAACCACTTGACTTATATACTTGAAAGTTCGGTTTTAGCAGTTTCTCACTAAGGTCTATGATTGTGCAAAATTTCAAGTTCCTAGCCTATATATCGAAATAGTTTCAATATGGAGATTTCTGAAACTTCACGAACCTATATCTCAGGAACCACTTGACTTATATACTTGAAACTTCGGTTTTATCGGTTTCTTACTAAGGTCTATGATTGGGCAAAATTTCAAGTTCCTAGCCTATAAAGTTTTCGAGTTGAAACATCAAACGGACAGACTTAGCGTTTTATTAATATGATCAATTTATTATTGTCCTATACAATTGTTTTACATAGTTTTTTCTAGAATATAAAACTTTATAGTGTCAAAGAATTGTAAAAAATTCCAATAATCTATAAAAGATTAAATATTATAATGTGAGCTTTACTATTTCAATTTTATTTTATAGTCTGAGGCTCCATACAAGTTTGTTTTATTATAGGCCTACCTGTATACGCTATTCACAGTGAAAGTTAATTAACAGAATGTGCTACCAAACAAACTTGTAGGTTATAAATTATTAAAACAAACAGCATTGTAATCAGCTGTTAAACAATAGCATAATCAGGTGTTGCAGATATTAAAAAAAAACATCTGTGCAAAAAATAAACACACGTATCACTGTTTGTATGGAGACTATTGTCTCACCCGTTTCATTAAGGTTACCTAGATGAAATAATTTTTTTTTTTTTAATGTTTTTAAAAACATGCTTTTCTTAAAAAAAGTAAAAAATGTTGAACTAAAAAGTGCATGCCTAAAAAAAGCCTAGGGCGTACTCTTAAAAAATTTTTTTAGTCATGGGGTTCAGTATTTACGAAAATTTGTAAGAGTAAGTCCATACGTTTTTTAGGCATGCGTGCATAATTTTATATAATTGTTTTCATAAGTAAAAGAAAACTGATATTACATTATTATAAGATCACCAAATAATATATTGTATCTTCAAATTATTCTTTACTTTTATTTAAGAAAAGCATGTTTATTATTATTTTTTTTTAAATTGTAGTTATAGAACTAACTCAACATTAAATAGTTCACTATGACTATGAAACGTAACATAAAAACTAATTATATCTAAATTTATTAAATAAATCAGATTTTAATTATATATGAACTACATAAAAATCAATAACATTTTTAACTAAACGTATTATCCACTTACATTCATAGATTAAATTATAGTTTACGTTTTTCACATTATTCTCGCAAGCACGCATAAATAGCAAAAATGTGCTCTACAAATGTAATTAAAAGTGCAAGATAGATTCTTACTTACTATAATGAGCCCCTTCACAGAGTAGCGACGTTTCAGAATGCAACCCGCATAAACAAATGACTCCGTGGACCGTATCCCGTACCCATCATAGTGAGTTAATATGTATTTACTTCTATAATATTTTATTAAAAATTTTTTTTTGAAAAAAATCCCATAATCAAACCTATTTTACTAGGTTATGGATTTTGTGTATTACCATTTATTTTGCTTCTTTTTTACCAGTATACTTTATAAATAATACTTTATCTAATGACAATCAGTTAAATTTTTCTCTCTACTATTACTTAATTTTTAATAAAAATATATTATATTATAAGATCCAAATTGTAACAATCCATACCTGATATGTTAGACTGCCTACACGTACTTGCCTGTAATAAAAGAAGAAAAAAATGCAACATTGTATGATATTTGTTGATACCCACCTCATGTGTAGATTAATTACATTGACAATAAATAGTACGGAAACATTACACACTCACACTCACTCTCTCTCTCTCTCTCTCTCTCTCTCTCTCTCTCTCTCTCTCTCTCTCTCTCTCTCTCTCTCTCTCTCTCTCTCTCTCACCCATCCCAAAAAACAAATAAAAACGAACCCAAACTAATCGTCATCAAAAATGTCATGTCGATCAAAAAGTAAACCAAAGATGCCGTCTCCGTAAAAGGACCAATACGTGTTTCGGTTGTTCTGTCAAAGTCATTTTTGTTTTTTGTCAATTATTCCTGAAAAATAATATTTTTTACTTGCGATTTTGAACACGGGATTGGGTAATTAATGTTCACACTAAACTAAAGTTGAAACGAAATTTGTAGATTAGATTTTGAGAAATGAAGTATTTTGTAAAAAGTCTCTTGGCCGATTTTTTTTTAACCGATAACTAACAAACCAGCATTTTACAAGAGATGGCGATCAATATGTTTTGTTTGGGTCTTAGACGATACACATAAAAAAAAGTGATCATAATTGTACAACCTATTTTAAAAAAATTTGATTTTTAGGGGAAAACGTCAAGATATATCCATAATATACCCTCATTTTAAATTTGATTAAAATCAGTCCACACGTTTAGGCTGTAGAGCACGTGATATAAGGCAAACAACAGATAGATTGAACTTACGGATATACAGTATCCACAAAAACTCCACATCTATACTCTATATATAAGGAGGTTAAAATAATGTTTCGGTTATGTAATACAAACTCTGGTAGTTGTAATACAATTTTCATGTTTTCAATGTAAATTTTACAAGTTGGTATATTATTTTTGTTATGTTACAATATTTTAAATAACTATATAGGTTTTCTAGATTATATTAAAAACTCAGCAATCTTACATATAAATAATAAGAAAAAAAAATTTAAAAGAGAAAATGATTGTATAACTATGGACTATATTAAATGAATTCCATACATTAAAATTGTAAAATTTACAACATATTCTGTTTTCGTTTCATAAATACTATATGTTTCGGTTTTAACCTTTATCAAAAGTATAAAAAATATGATTGTTTTTTCAGTTATGATCAAAGTTTTTTTTTTGTCATACAAGTAAATTAAATAAAGAATTTTTGGAGTTTTTAATTATTTCCTCCTAAACTGACTTTTTTTTAATGTAAGAAAAATATTTTTGTTAAATCCCCGAGAGCGAATGAACGTCGATAAATACGAACAATATGTTAAATAACATGTTATAAAACACAATACATAATAAAAGAAATAATGTTCACCCCGTCTGGGACATATATTACTTTCCTCAGAACCTACGTTACATTCATTTATGTCTAACATTAAGAGCTTCAATTTTATTATAACATAATATATCTGCCGCCAGATGATGGCGCCTTGCTCCCCACTCATCAAACATGTTGACACTTATTTGGAATTCTTCACATGAAATTTAAACGGGCAGAATTTACAAAAATAGAATATACATCAATATTAATCAATTACTCCATAATCGAAATTTGAAGTTTATTTTTAATTCTAATGTCTTTAATTTGGGTTTAAATGTATTTGGCAATATTAAAGGATTGTTTATATTATTAATCGGACATTTACCAACATTATGTATATAGAACTAAACACATAATTTCGAAATGATCAAGTGATAAACTTAAATACAAACGTCATCAGATAAAACCACTAGACACAAGATTACACTATTCACAGAAAGGTAAACAACAGTAATTAGAGTTGCTCAGCCTTAGCTTCAGGCCTGGGTTCTTAGTTTATACATGGTACTAAGATACTAGTGTATTAGTTTTTATATATACAAATGATGCCAAATGTCCAGTTAACCTCTATCAATAAAGTCTTTATTTTTTAAATATTTATTTTTACACACAAAGTGTAACACAATAGGTTGGTATAACTTTGAGAGGTGGTAGGGAGTAATAAAAGAAATGAAACTAAAAGCTTATGTAAAATTTGTAATAAAACTATGTGTTTTTCGTCTATCTTACAATGAAAACTATTTGGTTTACATAAAAAAGAATATAGCATAAGAGCAACTATGTCTGGCCACTCTACTCCACTCGCCCTTGTAAAAGCAAAAGGCAAGAAGAGGGGTGGTTTAGGTCTGGTCCTGGTCACATTTATTATTATAGAGTCCACTATTCTTGGGAACGAACGTTACATCTCACGATCTCAAGATTCACCTCGATATCACATGAAGGACAACTTTTCATATAAAATCTCATTTTGTTAATGTATGTTTTTATGCGATTAAAACTGCGGAATTAAAGGTACTAAAACAAAATTAATGAACTCTTTCTTGAAAACTCATTTCTTTTAACATTTTTTGTACCTAGCATGTACATTGTTTTTGTCCCTCGGGCCGGATTCTCATTTTCACTCAACATAATCTCATCATTAAATTAATTTTAATATCCATTTTCAATAACTTGTGGTTTAGTAGAAAACACTCATTTCATTTTTTAATTTGTTACCTCAACCTCATTTTGAGTATTAGAATTTAATACTTAGATTTAGTTGTGCATCATAGTTTATAGCCTTAGGTGTAAACTAATACATGATTATATTATTATTATTATAGTTTTACAGTATCTCCAGTTTTACTGTCATGGCGTTGCTGTAATTACTATATTTAAGTTTATGATTAACGTCTATGTCTAGTTTTATTTCAACATCATTTCATACTTAAAGTTTCATAATCTCAAAATTAATATTGTGTTAACGGTACTAATTTTGTAGGTTGTACACTCTGGGTCTCTACAAAAGAAATTATAAATATTTTTTTGAGTAAATAAAAGCCGTTCTCGTACATGAAGGTCTATGAAGCCACCCTCTTTATCACATGGTCTACCTGTAAAGACCACTACTAAATCGTGTTCTTATGTGATTAAATTGACGAAGTACAGGTACAAAACACACAAAAACAACAAAAAACTCCTAAATTCAAAAATTTATTTCTTTTAACTTTATTTGGTGTAAAGATATCATCTTATTCCCAATTTGAAAAGTTACAAATTTTACATCATCTTAATTATTTACAACACAATTAACGTTATAAAGTTTATTAGAGGGGTATAAACAGTCAGTTTTTGGATCCAATAGTATAAAGTATAATGAAAAAATTTGAAATGATATAATATTTTTAATACAAATAGACAGAAAATACAGTAATTTTGCTATGTTATATAAATACAGCATGTTCGTTTTAAAAATAAATAATAATTTTATTTTTCTACTTATTGTAAACATATTATTAAGCTCATATTTATTAGAGAATCCATTGATACCAAGAATCCATAGTATTCCATAAGTCAATCAGTTTTTGAGAAAACTTTTAATATTGAAAAATTTTAAATGTAAACAAAGTCGTTACAGCCCCATTATTTATTTTTTATATCAATAAAGTCGATGTTTTGACAAAATAAAATATTAAAAAATGAATACAACATTTAATAATAAATAATAAAAGCGTAATTGTTATATGTTCTATTCAATCGTTCTACATGGCGTACATTATATATCTGGGTTTTCCTCTTGGGTTTTTCTAGGTTACAATCTCTGATAGTTGTCAAGTGAATTCCTTTGTAGAAATATGAAATAAACAAGCAAAAACCTATATCCCAGTTTATACCATAACAAGTAAAATTAAATGGCATAAATATACATGTAGTAAGGACAAAAATATATCAAGGAAAATTAAACAGTTTGGGGAGGAAATATCAACAAGGAAAAGTTACAATTACTTGGAAAGAACATAGCTTAGAATTTAAATATATAGATATCAAACACCCGTTTTCTTTGTATACAAAAATTTGAAAGTAATCAGGATGGAGTTATAACAATATATTTCGTAAGGCCAAAGGTCCTGGGTTCGATTCCCAGTCTAGGTCGTATATTTTTCACTTGAAATATTATTTTGTATTTTCAATACTTGCTGGTAAAAACGTATAAGCGTTAAAATCAATAAATTCAAAAAACAATAAATACATACGTAGGGGCTGCAAAATGAGTAAAAATTAATTTCAATGCCGCATATGCGAGGTAATTAATTTGGTAACTCAAAAATTGCAGCAATAAAGTATAGTGAGAAGTCAACGCCTTGTGGTGGGAAGCGACTGTTGGTAGAGAAAGCCAAAGGTCCTGGCTTTGATTCCCAGTCTAGGTCGTATATTTTTCACTTGAAATATTATTGAATTAACAATTCTAGCTGGTAAAAACGTTAAAATCAATAAATTTAAAATAATAACAATATATTGTTTGTTCGGATTTAAGAGTTCCATATCTTGAGAAACTTGTAACAACGAACTAAATATTAAGTTGACTAGCTACACCTGCAAAATGGTAATTAGTATGTGATTATACTCAATACTATTTTAATTTTGAAGTTATGTTTGTGCCATTTCTCAAAATGTAACACCATAGTTGTTTTAAGTAACTGTGGCTTTATTAATATTTAAAAATTAAGTACATATATCTAATCCATCTATTAATAATTAAGATTACTATAAATTAGTAACATTATATCTTATGTGTTTTCTACATCTTTCTGTTATTTACAAATACAAGTGTTTTCACATTTTCATAACGTAAAAAGTATAAGAAAATAAATAGTACTGATGGTTTTTCTACTATCTCTCCTTAGATCGTTTCAATGTCATCCTTAGATAAGCAAGTTAGCGACCATAAAACATAAAATAAAAACTTGAAATTTGGTATGGGTCACATTTATACTTTCCATTGATGTTCAGAGAAAATGAACGAAACATTTCAAACAACGGCCATTTTAAACAGTTTTGTCCATATCTTTTTTAAGGCTCTGTGGGAATGGAAGTTAATTGCGAGTTGACACCAAGGAGTGTCTATTCCTTATTGTTTAATTCTATTAGTTTAATCCACTCGTACTTGATACATTTCTTAAATTAGGCAGATAAACATTGTTTCTTTTAATAAATATTGAATATTTTCCTTTTTTCCCCCTTTTTTTAATAATAATAATAAATCGGTTCAATTATTCAGTTACAGATAATTAATTAAAGATTTATAAATTTTATTTACAAACGTTATCTCAGTTTTCTAAAACAAAATATCATTTATGGTAGTATCTAAAAAGAAAAGAAAAGGAAACATTCACGATCACAGCAAGTTTAAGATTATTCAACAAGAAACTGGCCAGTGTAGAATTGTGTATACAGATTCAAAGCTTCTAGGGACATGAAACCGAAGCGAGTATAGGATAGACAGAAGAGTCAGTCAAGCGATTAGCGATAGTAGCATTGTGTATAATTACTATTTCGTTAAATTTAGGCCTATCTAATGATTGATTTTATCTACAGAACTAGGAATGTAATATGATTAGTGTATATTTAAGAGTAGTTGCGGATAAACTCTTTTGGACAACTCAATAAATAAATAACTTAATTTTCAGTCAAGCCAGTGCATTTTACTTTCTTACAAATACATAGTACGGCATAGAAAAGATGGATAAAAAAATCGATGTCTTTTTTCCCAGACATCAGTTATGAAATCCTCTGAGTCCAAAAAAGTGATTTTAGGAATGATATCTATCGCCTATGTAGTGCTCTATACCCCAAATAAAATTGACCGATTTTAAATACATGAATAAATTTGAGTGTCCGTATATTTTGCTTACATCTTAAGGCGGTGCTACAGATTTCATTCAAATTTTGGTGAAATAAGAAGATTAATGTCTCTAAGTGTGCGCAAAATTCTTGTAAAAAATGTACATAAACAATTTAAGAATAATTGTGAAAAAAATGAACTTTGACTGATCTTAAAACTTGATTTGAATTTACTCAGTTTATACTGAGTTTAAGGTAAAAGCGAAGCAAACTTAACTCTAATTTTTCTTATAAAATTTATAGCCTAAATATTAAACAACATTAGTGGTGGAAACAAAGTTATCTCACATAAGTATTATATTGGTAATACAACTCGGTAGGTTAATAAAGAAAATTACATTTTTGTTTTTTCTTGTATATGAGAAGTGAACCGGAATTTTTGGGGGAGATTCCTTCGATCGTAAGTTTTGGTTTTGTGTATGGGTGTGAGAAACGTACACTGTTTTTGCACCGTGTATTTATATTTGACTGACTAATAAAGTAAATTAAATTAGTAGGCGAATAAACAGAAAATAAATGTTTGTTTTCCGACTTACTTGTTATATTGAATCGGTTATAGACACCTTGTTTTTGAGGGTGATCCAATTATAATGTAGTAGTTTTAGTTTTCTACTAAACTACACAATTAGAACTGTACGAACTAAAAAAAACTATATATGAAGTATTTATAGCTAAATTTATCGCTTATGAGTAGTGTAGAGACATTTTTGGGGAGACTATGACGAAATGATTTTTAGTTGTTTGGATGGCTTATGAGAAAGTTAGTGCAATGTTTTTACACCATTTATTAAATTTATGAAAGGTGAGATGTGAACGATTTTATTAATAAGAACAGGGTTTAAAGATTGTATTATTTTACATATTATACAATATATGCATTGTATTTGAGAGAAACTAAACTTAGTTGTTACAACAATATTACCGCCTAACTTCCTGATTATACTGATGCTACAGCCACACCACACTGCAATATCTCTAATGAAATGTCCGTCCCACACGACCTCCACGATGGTCTGACATACTCATGTGGGCGTTTTGAACCCATCACGGCGATTTACTAACAGCTCCTTCACGAGCCACAATAAAACAACTCTAAATAAGGAGATAAGCTGTACAGGAGTTGTGGTTGAGTTTGGAAGACATTGTATATGAATGCTAAACTGTTTCTTGATTAGGTTGTTTTATTTAAGTTATTAGTTAAGTTTTACATCCTAATAAAAAAACAATTACTCAGTGTTCATAGTTTATATAACTCACTAGCTACGCGTAAGTTAATATTTACGCACTAGTACAGCGTAAAAACACTCCGCATAAGTTATGAGAAATGAAATGTTTTTAGAACTAAGATAAATACGATGACTCCATTGTTATTTTATAATATAAATTATTATTAAAGTATGAAAATTATTTATTTTAATGTAACACTTTACTTTCTGAATTTAAGAATAATAGACGTAGTTAATGCATAATATATTAATAAAATAATATCAACTGATTAGCTTACATGAAAGGACACCCATTTTTTTTTTTTTTTTTTTTTTTTTTCATGACCCGTACTTTGTGACTTGCTCCAAACCGCAATCTTAATATTAATATACGAGAAACTCATAGAGGATATATTTTACAGCTCATGCAAGAAGAGTGATTTGTAAATATATCCAGTTTTAGATCATCTATTTTAAAGACACTTTGACTAATGTCAAGCACATTTTCATCGTGATTCTTCTATTCATAATTTTAGTAACCAGGTTAAACTTTAAAATATCTATTTTTGTAGAGAATTATAGAAATGTGAAACTCGCATCTCGGGGTATATTATAAAGACCTCAAACCTGGTTGAAGATGTAATTTCCAAGTGATACTGCTCCAAAAAAGTCATTGTTATCTAGTGAATTGTTTACTACTTTATTATTTCCAGTGATACATATATATTATAATAACTTGGTACTAATACTAATTTATATAAAAATAAAAATTGTCATTAAAATGTGAATTTATTAATTTTAGGGGAAAAAGTACATATGCAGTTTCAAAACACACAATTTAATTATTCTGATTTAGACGAGTTGTGCAACTTATTTTTGGAATAAAATCCTTTATATAAAAAATAGTTGTGGAATGAAAAAGTTCAGACTTCGTACTCCTAAAACTATACAGATTAAAATTAGGATCAATATATTTGAGCGTAACCAATATAATGAACTCTTGAAAAAATTCAAAATTCTCACACGGTTATGAAACTAATCATTATTAAAATGAACCGGATCAGAATAGATCCGCCTGAGTTAAGTAATCTAGAGTACTTCTAGCTGGATATATTTTATGATCAACTAAAATTATTTTCCCTAGATTTTGGAAAGGGTCAAAATTTTGGGGTAGGGGAGCCCCAGATTAGCCTGGATCAGCCTGATGAAGCGTAACTGGATAAACACTGGAAATTCTGAGATTACCTAGCTGGATCTTTAGGAGTAATGAAAAGTGGTCATCCATGGGTGGTAAGAGGTGAAGAAGGAAGGTGATGCAGGAGATGGTATGAGGTGAAAAGGGGATACGGCAGGTGTAAACAATGGATGGTGTGTGGATTTTTGTGGGAGGGGCAAGGGGGGATGAAAAAGTTAATACGAGGTGAAAAAGTGGGTTTAAAAAGGTCAAAATATTGGGGAGGGGCACAATGATGCCTCTGTGACCATACCATCCAAAACCACATACTCTGGACCTCGTAACTATTGATAAATAATATATTTTTGACCCTCCAAACATTCGTAGGTCTCTTGACTGTCGCCGATCTCGATAACTTTGGATATCTGAAGTAGTTCACAATGCTAGTTTAGATTAGTTGGTTTCTACAAGCTTCTAATTATTTATACCTGGAGTAAACGCTTTAAGATTCTTGCGAGCCTCTTAACCACGCAGATCTATGAATTAAATAAATCTACTCTATATCCTAGAGTGAATGACTTGGCAGGATATACTGTATATAAAAAAAAAACATGGAATGACGACAAAAATGTGGAATACGAAATATATTTCAACATATTATTATGAAGATTGAGTAGGAGCCAAGTCATCCACACTAGGATATACAGTAGTGGAGCTCAGCACCTCTATTCTTCTCGTTGGTCTTTTAAATATATGAAGTATCCTTCAGTTTCTCAGCTAGCAGGGTTGCACAGACCTCGTTACAATGGATGTACGAAGTAAATATCCTCTTTTCCCTTAGACCGTATGAGTATCTCGGTGTTTTTGACATACAAACTTTGGATATACGAATAATTCTCCATTCTCTTCCCTTGGATGGGCGATTCGGCTACCTCTGGTTTCGTGCCTTTGAATATACGAAGAAGTAGTTTCAATTTTCAAGGCTCGCAAGTTGACTCGGACCTCCTACCTTTTGGAAATACGAAGTATCTTCCATTTTAGATTGACGTGTACGATGTACGATGTATCTTCCTTTCTATACGATAGTATGGGTTACTCGGCTTTCCCTGGCTTTGTAACTTAGTATGTAAGAAGTATTTCCCATTCTAAACAGTCGTGTGAGTAACTCGAGTATAGCTGGCTTCATAACTTAAGATATACGAAGTATCCTAGATTCTAAATTGTTGTCTGGTTTACTCGGCTGTCGCTGGCTTCGTAACGGCAAGGTAGACATATGGACGATATGTCGACAAAAACTTTCCTCTTTTGGTTGAAATTGAAAAGCAAATCGACCTTTATTTAAACTTGATACCATCTTTCTTACTAGAAGAGTGCCGTTGTTTGTTCAAAAATATAGTTACCCAATATAATAACATAAATAAATATTTAAATTTGGTCACTTTAGGTTTAAATTTGTCTACACTTAGCCAATAATATAATGTTACTCCTGAATCATAGTTGAGTGATTATAGGATAAAATACTTATTATGAGGGCACAAACCTCTGATGTATAGGCTAAGAGTATAAAGGTTCCACATGAATAGGTATATTATATACTTATTATATACGAGATATTAAAGAGATGATTGTTGTGAGAGTGTGTGAAAATGAGGATGCGAATGAAAGTAAAGATCAGATTTATAACTTGTTTTAATTGTATCTCGGTAAAATTGGTTGCCTACCAACAGGAAATATTGTATGGCAGTGGAAGCGCTGGGATCTAATCTGACATAAATAAATACAAGTGGGGGATTTGTGTAGATATTGAGTTGTTAAATAATTTAATAGTTTAATTGATTTAAGTGGATTTAGGTATCATTGTTTGTTTGCACCCACGTGTTTTTGTCGAGATAAATTTTAATAAAAGTTAATTCATTTATATTAACATTTTATATAAAATATATCAACATTTTATCTCTTCGCACTACTGTGCAATTCCAACAGCAATAAAACATTATTTTGGTTGATTTAATAAAATTAAAATGATTTAGTGTTAATTTAGTATAATTTGTTCACCTTCATATATCGTTTTCATCATGGGTGTATAAATATGGTGCATTCCCTACTCTAATCTGTGTGACTCTGTTTTTGTGGGCTTCGAAACCACTGGTTTTAGAAGTTACCTCCATTACCTTCGCTTGTGTGGGTCACCCGGATTTTACTGGTTTCATAGTTATGAGTTTTACACAGTTTTCTACTCTCTTTTAGGTGACTCGATTTTGTGGTCATCCTAAGCATCTTGCTAGGGAGAGACCCTAGCTGCATCTACATCTTTCTTCCCCTAGTCTTGTGTAGATGTCTTCTTTTTAATCTTTACTATCAATTCTCTTATTCTCTTTGTCTGCAATGGACAACAAGACAAATAATTAACATACAGTGAAGGGATTCGTATCCCCAGTACTGGCAATTGTCGACGGTAACCCGAACGGGTAAGCAAATCATACGAGTGGGAATAATTAATTGTTACAATAAAGATCCTTTTTAAAAAAAATGTGATGCTTTTGAGATCTCCGACAGCATAAAACAGAGGGAGAAACCTATACAGCTTTGGCAAAAAGTAAAAATCTGTGAGTAGTTTCTTTATTTAAAAAATGGGAATAATTGATAAGTTTGGTAAAGCTATTAAGATATAGAAAAAAGATAGCCAGTGAAGCTATTGAAAAGAAGTAAAAAAAGATCCTCGAAAGTCTGGATGATAGACACAATAATTAATTAAACCTTTTTGAAGAATAAACCTATTACTGTTAAGAAAAATTTAGTAAAGACTTTTAAAAAGAGAGATATGTTCTCAGAGCATTTGCTCACGCTAACTGAAAATTTAGCACAATAAACTGCTAGAGAATAAGGCACTAGGGAAGGACATAAAAGCAAGGAAGGATTAATTCCTGGTTTTAAAGATGTTGCAGCAATATGAAATTAGAACGCTCAAGAATTACAGATATAATGTAGTAGACGTCAGTGCTAGAATAAGAAATTCGAAGAAAGTTGAACTACAGAAACCTTGGGACCCACGAGAGTCGGAGAATATTGACACTGATGGTCCATAAATCGGGATAAATGTTGAGTACCAGTAAATTAAATAGGATAAAATACAACGAAACTAGGACAAAGAAAAGGAGAACGTTAAATTGTATTAATAAAATTTCAGTTAAAGAAGGACAAATATGCAGAAATCATTAAGAATGTAAAAAAACTGTGGACCCAACGGATAAGCAAGCTGAGATATAAATAACAGATAAAACAGCTGTTACCATCGATTTTATAAATAAGTACCACTAACACAAACTAAACAGCTATAATAGCTGTAAACTTGTGTAACTTGTCCAAACTTTTGAAGGTAAATAGGTTATAACATTTTAGTTTTTGTGAAATTGTTTTCTTATATTGTTTGCAGTATAACGAAAAATATAGTTCATCACTAGGATAAAAAGAAGCTTTTCGAGCCTCGCTTATTTTCAAATTAAACTTGAGCTTGTATCGAAAAGCTTCACTTTTGGTCCTTGTGATAAAATATACTATTAAAAGGATACATACCCATGATATATAACTATAAATATGAACAAGAGCAGGTTAACATCATTTTTTTTTGAGCGTATGAAAATGAGGACACGAATGAGAGATGAGTTCACATTTAAAACGTGTCTTAATTGTATCTGGGTAAAATTGGTTGCCTAGCAACAGGAAATATTTTATGGTCAATGGAAGCGCTGCGATCTGTGTTGACCCCAATAAATGGTGGAGGGGTATCTGTGTGGATATTGAAATGTGAAATAATTGAATCGTTTCATTGAATTCAGGTATCATTGTTTGCACCCGCGTGTTTTTGTCGAGATAAATTTTAACAAAAGTTAACTCATTTATTTTTGAAATGATATACATTTTTTATCTCTTCGCACAACTGACTTTTTGAAGAGCAATAAAAATAATTGTAGTGGATTTATCATAATTAAATGTTTAATTCTCGCTCACAATATTACATTTACTTTTAAAGTAAAGACTACTAGTATTCATACATACTACTTATGTTTCATTAACCTATTGTTTTATTAAAGAACGGGTGTGCCAAACCCGAGATATCCTCGCTGGATCATCATCAATGTAGATTTGGGTTAGATCTTGCTCTTTAATTTTTCCTATTAGGTCTCTCTTAACCAACTTTTGTTCTTTTCCAATTCTGACGCTATTAGATTATTCCAAGACTATGAGGATATAATGCCCTTTTCTTTTTTTTCTTTCTTTTTTTATAAAGACATAATAACAGGAAGCTTTTCCGATTTTAATTTTAAAAAATTAAAAATTATACTAAGAAACATTGAAACAGACTTTTCAATTTTATTCACTGTTAAAAAAACACACATATGTACAATACTATGGTAGTTAATTTTATTTTAACCTTCAATCATTTTACAAGCGACTTAGATTATACCTTTGGAAATTTGAAGTCTTTAGCCGTACCTGTTCTATAAGAAATTTGTATTAATCGAATCAACAATTCTTTTTTTTTTAACCATCTTCAACAGTCCAACTATGAGTGACCACCCCCCCCCCCCACACGATTGTAAATACACGAAGAACTAGAGAGTTAGGTACAAAACCAAAGAAAACCAAACCTAACTTAACTTAACCTAACCTAACCTTACCTGTCGTATTTGCCAAATAAATTGTTCTTGCAATATTTTGTACGGACGTAGTACATACTGACTGTAATATAGTACGCGTTCTAACCATACCAGGACGAAATGATTTTTTCTCTTTTAACCACACGACAGTAAACATACTATCTTTTCATGTCGTCAAAGTGTGTTTTTCCTTATTCTTAACATCCTTACTTTATGTCTGTTAGACTAATGAAGATGAATTAACACACGGAAGAGCGTAACAGGGATCGAACCTGTGATACCGTTGGCGGTTCACTAGTTGGACCCTCGGCGATATAAGCGTCCGTACTACCAGCTGAGTTTTGCTGCTTCCAGTGCTGTGTTTGTAAGGTGAAGGGTTGCGCAGAACCAGAACAAAACCGGATCCATGTTGTCTTTCGAAATTTAACCACTTTATTTTAGATATTTAACATGATCCAATGTCATTCGTTCATACAAATCCAAACTCTTATTGGTAGAAAACATTTTTAAATTGTCAATAATACTGTATTTTAAGTATTGACGAAGAAAGAAAACATTTTTTTAACTGACGTACGAGTAAACAGCCAATAGTCATAATGAAACTGCCTGATTTTCGAAATTAGTTAAACTTTCGAGTGTCTTACAAAATTTGCTGTCGTATACATTTCTCTAAAATTAAAAATAAAGTTGCCAGACGTAAGGTTGTATATGTTTGCAAACGATATTAGGAACTGTAACATGGATCGTCATTTTATTTTCGTCTTTTCCTTTATCTCTCTAGTAATGCTCATCCTTGAAGATTTTTCGACAAAATGTAAATTTATTTAGAGGTCAAACGTACACGTGCGGTATGTTCAGAGATAAGCCTGACCAGAAACTTTCTCTTCCATAAATATTGAACTATACGTTACATTTACTTTAGATATTAGAGAATGAATTTTTATTTACTAAATATTAATTTAACAAATGTTAAGGTTAAATTATTTGAACTTTATTCGTCAAAGGAAAAGCGACCTGTGCATGTGTATGTGGTTGTATGATAACTTAAACTGATTTGATTGTGTTGTAAACTACGTTCTGCTTTCTGGATCTCTGTAGGCAACTGGTAACGGTAAGGGGTAGTATTAATAAGAGTGATAACGTGCCCGAAGTTGATGTAACAAGAGAATGAAAGTGGCAGCGAGATGTGGGGAAGGGGGTGGTTCTACGAGCTCTCCTATTGGTTCAACTCCGACCCTGCGCAATGTGACTCAGTCTTCGCATTATAAAACACTCATTACCGTTTCGGTTATGTGTTTAGTTTAGGAAAGTTATACCCTTCAACGTTCGGCTTTGTTCGGCTATCTTCGGAATGATGAAATATGGAGCACGTGTCTCGACTTCACAATCATCCGCGTCTGAACACGTATGATTCCACTCAATCTGTTTGCTCTTGCTCTACCGCCACTCTGATTCTCGACCTTTGCTTCTTGAAACGTATTCGTAATTCTCTGAGATGCTTTGGCATGGCAATTCCCGTTCTGTTTATTGTTTTAACTCTACTTATACACCAGTTGTTAGCTTTTTCTTTGGTTGATAAGCAATTAATTAATATAATAACATAACTAATTATAATTTAATTAATTACAAATTGTAATTTTACGATCTTGTGTAAACGACTAATATAAAATATCTTGTGTAAAAAATTAATACAATATATCTTATATAATGAATATATTAATAATTCAACTACAAATAATACTTGATATACTTCTACCTTTACATTTATCTTTTACCTAATTTGTTATTGTCAATAATTAAAATTACAATAATTGTCGTTAAACTTCAGGGCAGATTTCAGATTATTTCATTTCCAAAATGATTATATTTTTATTTTACTACAACAATGTTAAACACGACGTGTATCTGATTGACAATTAATTTAATGAAAATAACTTTATTTTTATTTAGTTTGATAAATATTATATTATCAACTATTGACTTAAACGTCCTTCTGGACGCATTTTGGAGCAACTTTATCTCCATAAATATTGAATAATTTGACTTGTTATAAACAATACAACGTTGCAAATGATGTCAATTATTTATTTTATGAACATCTAACATAACCTATACAAATATAAGTATACAATATTGGTTAAATAAATGTCTCTGTCAATAGCTAGGTTATTTAATTGGTAATTGGTAACTTGTAAACACGCATTATTTACTTCATATACCATCTTTAAAATACATTTCCTTCGATATATTATACTAAATGTAACTGCTGTTCAATTTTCCAACTTTATTTATCCCAAAGTCGATTTAAAATTTTTTTTTAAATGAATACTAACTGTATGAAGTAATTAGCGTTTGTAAAGCGAAGATTGTTGAATCTGTTAATTTTGATATTAATTTAAGTAATACACAGGATAAAGAAATTTCAGTGCAAAAGTAATAATCATTTTTAGATTTTTGTACAAATATAACATATATGCATGCCTTTATTGTCATTGTATTACCGTAATGTTTTATTAGATTTTTTTTTTCAAGTTCTTTATATTCAATTGGGAAGGTTATATTTTGAAATGAACATAAAGTGTTATTTTTAACCTTAAACTTGGCCACAAAATCAAGACAAAAATACCGATTTTATACAAAATTGTCATTAAAAATTTTAAATGACTTACTATACTACATATAAAAACGGGGTTTTGGGTTGAGAAATAATAGAAAAATTAACATTAAATAAAAGTTTATTTTATCGGCCCTAACAATTTAGATAAACACAAACCTTATGTAAAAAATGAAGGTCAAATTGTATCAAGTTTAAAAACAGGTAAGCACTAACGGAAATACTAGAAAATACTATCATGGCCTATTTAACAAGAGGAATGACAGCTCAATTACAAACAAAATATATGTGAGAAGGATTGATTGCCATTTATTACAACTTCCATGTGTAATACCCTTTTGATAATTAATCTTTGATACATGTAAGTCTGGCTGTTAGGTTTGACATCTAGGTTCGAGTCTAGTTGATGGCATTTCGTTTTTCCGTGCGATACTAATCTCCCGTAATTCATATATTTCAATTAATAAAATATAGATTTTCTTAATAATATTTCTTGATTACAGGTAAGTCTAAACAAGTGAAAAAGCTATTTGTCATCAGCTTTAAACTATTTTCAGCACTTGTGTGTTATCTCGGCTACCACACAAGTTATGTCTGACTTGAAGGGGTTGCAATAGGAGGGAGAATCCAGCCAGAAAAGGGGAAGTGTTGGAAATAAATAGGTAACTAACTTGTGGGTTATAATCAAGATAAGCCTTTTGCACCCCTATACAACGATATTGTTTAATCATTATATATTTATATCAAATCATCCTACTTCTACTCACAAGAAAGGGATGTACTGAGCAAAGCTGTAAACAATAACGAGGTCAATTAAAACAATAACATTTGGAAAGTTAATACAAAATTACCTTTAAGATTTTCTTCCTTGTAAAAATGGTGTAAATAAAATAGGTTGTTTAAGTTTGGACGATAAAAAAAGAAAAGTCAAATTAATGTCACGTGACACTAATATTCGTTTATTCTCCGTTGCAAAAAAAAAATGTAAATTACAAAGTTGTTTACTTTTGATCAATTAAATCAATAACATTTGGCAAATCAATGCAATGTACCTATACAATTATTCCTCTCTTGGATAAATAGTATAAATAAAATAGGATATTAATGTTTAATTTAACCCAACCTATCTAAGTATTAGAGCTATTGCAATGGAGCTTGGAAGCTTACACGAATTGTTTGATGTTTAGGAAATTCAGCATAAAATTAGCTTTAAACAAAAATGATGATTCTGGTTGTCGTAATAATTGTCACAAAGACTTCAGGTTAAACAGACAAAGCGAAAGTCTCACTGTGACTTTTACAAATTCACGTGCCATCACCATTTAGCAGTAAAGCTACAATAGCACCTCCTACGATTGATCAGTTGGACTAACTTCAAAACGATTAATTTAATAGATTATAATATACCAGTTGTTCGTATAGGTATACTCTCTTATCTGTGTTTTTGTTTTGTGTTTTGTAATTGTTGTTTAAAGGCGAAAAATCTCTTGGTCATTACAGCATTATAAAAAAGGAGAAAAAAAAACAACATAAAATAAAGGCACCAATAAAGGCTTCGATACTCCATGCTTTTACAAATTGAACTCATCTGTAGCCTATCCCAAGAAATTAAATCTTGAGGCGGATAAAAATGACAAAACAGCTTGCTTGCCTTGAAGACTTAATTTTAGAAGGAAAGGAATCATACCTTTACCTGGATACAATTTGCATCCCTGGGATGTTTTTGAAACAAAAACAGGATCAAATATGAACAATAGATCCGTAGAATTTGAATATGTTTTACTGATTTACCTGCATTTGGTTATTGCTATTTACCAAACATGAGATTTTATACATTTTAATAACTGTAATTAAAATTCAATAAAACCTGTAGTTGTTCAGCTCTCGTTCGACTAATTTTTCATAAAGTTATGATTTTGGATTTGACGTCAAAATTTTTTCCTAATATTTTCTAATTTGTTTTAATATTGGGAGACACATATTCAAAATAACACTTGAAATTATAAAAGTCTAATTTTTGGAACAGTTTGAATGTCACTAAGATTTTTGGGTACAGTATCTGATTTGGAATATCTAATTATTAAGTCGCTTATAAGAAATTGTCTAAAACTGTTTAGTAAAATTTAAACATGTTTAGCCTATATAATATTAAATTAAAGTTAACTTATAAGCTACTTAAAACATCTAGTTTTCAATAAATTTCGACTGAAAATGATATTACATTCATGAACCAATTAAAGTATATTAATTTTCATAAACATACACCAAAAATACCTGACTTCATGTAGGCCTGCCTCTAAGTGGTTTTAAGATGAAGTCAGTTGTTTACTTAGCCCCATTTGAACTAATTTTGATCATTATTGGTAGATGAGTAGAAAGTTGCTTTTATTTTTGATTAACAAAAAAAAATAAAATAATAAAATAAATAAATAAAAATAAATAAATAAAAATAAAAAATACTGTTGGTGTCACAAGTAAACACCTAAATTTTAGGTTTATCCAAAATCAGTTTTGATATAAATTCATTAAAATTTAGCCCTTAAGGATCCTTAAGGAACGAATTTGTATTTGTTTTTATTTCTCAACAAAATTGTTCCCGTGGTTATAGGTTAAAAAGTAAAAACGAACCATAGACCCGCCGTAAAAGGGAAAATATCTGAAAACAAACAATTGCGGCTAAATTTGGGTGGTGCATGAAGGTTGTTAGAAAATTTGTCAGCTTTCAAGCGCATGTATATTGACTTCTAGGCTACGTGAAATTTAAACGCTTCTTTATAGGAATAGATATGGAACTTTTAATGAACATTGGGAACAATGGTTTTTAATTAACATTCTTATTTAACAAAAATAAACAAATAATAATAAAGATAGGATATTTAAAGACCAAATTCATTTAAGGTTTGTAAATAAATTGGAAAATTCCAAAATAATAACTCTAACCGATTAGGTTATTAGACTTGGAAACTTTAAAGTTTAAATTTAAATTTAAACTAATTTAAATTAGTTTCATTGTTTAGTTACTTGCTATTGTAATTTTATTTCACTTGCTGTTTGGCACGGTTTAGTCGAGAAATCTCTACATTTCACCAAAATTTCATCGAAATAGCTCGGACAGTTTTAGAGATATTCCACCATTTAGAACAACGGCCATGGTTTATTTTCATTTTTTTATGCGATAACTCCTCACTTGAAACTTTTGGGGAGATAATGGGGAATATTTGATTTGTTTTCTTAAGCTTTGGGTTTTTACAAGAATGTGAGAAAGTTTGTTAACCATTTATTGTTTACATGTAAATTCTTATGGCAGAAGTTAAACACGATGTGCTTATATACTTCTTCTCTTCGGCAATGTGAAGTATCAAAACCAAACAATAAACAAAAGCTGATAAGGAACAATAGCTGAGAAATCAAATCAAATTAAAATTATCGACGATTACATTTTGCAATGCGCATAGTTTCTGCGCGGTAACCACTAAACTTATAAATTTCCTGTTTACACAAACAATTCTGAAGAGATAGTCGATTATAACGGAAAGGTTTTTCGCCTTTCAACAAAGAAAAAAATCCCGTACTGTTCCACTTATTGTACATTTAGGCCACTTTTTTTTTAAGTGGGAAGATTCACCCCTTCAAACAAGACTGGTCTCCCATCGTGACATGTGGCAACACTGTAGTTATCTAAAAAAGCCAGACCAATACCAATGCCGGTGCTATCAATGGGCTTATGTTGTCGACAGCCAGTAAACATTTCAACAACAGAGCTGCTCCAACCAAACAAACTTCTAAAGTTGTATGTTCTACTCTAAGATTGAATTATCGTTTAGGTTAGAGGATATCTGAAGGAAGCTAATCATAGAACTTTGGATTTTGTAACAGGAAGTATAGTTTGTTATAGTGGCGGAAGAAATATGGCAACTGCTAATAGACATTATTTTATAGACATCTTGTAGAATACGATGCAATTGCATATTTAGACTTTTACTATCAAACATAAGTAGGATTAGGATAAGGACTAACTCTTAAAACAAACTAAATAGTTTTTTGGACTGAGCTAAGTGTTCCACAGTACTTAAAACTCAAAAAAGGGATTTGCAACATGCCGTTGGTTCGTCTGTCCGGGATAAGTATAGAGTTCTAAAAAACATGGAAAAATAAAAATATAACATGAATGTTTTTAATGTGTCCATGTCCAACAACAAAAATCTCAAATGTCCCTTTATTTACATATAGCCTACAGTTTCCAGGAATTAATTGATCAAACTTCAGGAAATGATTGGGTAGGACAAAATGTACAAAAAATGCTATATAACATATACTCCTACCTTGCTTAGTTTTCCGTCTATCCGTCATATTGCTTTTTACTCCGAGATTATTTTATGTTAGTAAAGTGAGTTACATCAGAACAAGATAGAAATGTAAGTCAAACTATATTTTCTATTACATAGAAATTAAAAAAAAACGAAAAATTAGATATTTCATAAAACGAAAAAAAAACGATAAAAAAAAGTTTTTCAGATATTCCATAATCATTAAATTCTTACTTTTACAGATAAACACCCGAACTTCAGCAATGCTGTCTTTCTAAACATCATTTAATAATTCTAAAAAATTATAGAACGTTGATTATAAGGCAATTTAGTAATTTATCTTTGTTTTCCGTGGGAAAAAGAATGCTGGCTGTTTTCAAATTAAAAATAATAACAGTTCCACTTCCGTCTTTTCTTTACTGTTGAAGACTCTCTCTAGGTCGATTTATTTTATCGAGTCTTGAACAATTTATACTCCGTTTTCAGGATATCCATGAGATTAATGTATTCCTTAGATTGTGACAAAGAGAATCATTAAACAGTCAAAAATATTTTTGTTTACTTTAACAATATCTTTTTTCTTAAATTTAATGTGCAATAATTTTAGAACCTAATTAGTTGTATTTAGATAAATGTTTCGTAATGAGATTCTTTACAATGAAACTTTGTTATCCAATACATTCATTCATATACCAACACAAGGACGACAAATTTCGTAAACATATACACATATATGTATTTCAAAATACATACTCGCCAATATTGTCTTTTACAAAATTAAATAACTAACTTTAAAGACAAATTTTAACAATACATTGACAAGAAGCAACACGCTGACATTCTTATTATTATTACACGTTATTTGTTATTTGTTGCTGACTATAAAATAACTCAAAAATGTATACCGAAATTTGTCTAGCTTGTAATGTTTACAGTTTTCAATGTTTGAAGGCGGAATTTAATTTTTTCATATCTATCTATTTTTTAACGCCAATTTTCATACAGTTTCTCCATGTCCTTTCATGGGGTTGTGCCGAATAAATCCAGATTTTCGAATTAAACTCTCCAAGAAAGTTAATAAGGAATTTTTAACGTATTCTTTGAAGGGATAGATCGAGATATAGGAATAACATGCGTATGTAAAATTATAATTTTATACAACTTCAATTTAAATGATTAAAAACTGTTGATAATTCAAATATCCGTATTAAAGAACACTGAAAACGTGTTGTGGGGAGTTATGATTGGATTTTATTTTATAGTCGTAGGTCCAAACATTGTCACGATAGCAGCTATAAATATCTTTAATCCTAAGTGAAATGCCATAAAAATATAAATCTTTGTAAAAATGATGCGTGTAAGAAGTATAATTAATAGTATTGTATAGTTAAACGGTGGCAGCAAGGTTAGGTTAAGCTGTGTCCAATGTCACCTGGACGTGGGAACATAACTCTAATTGTCAGCAACTACACGCAATAGTCACGACTGACCTTGAAGCTATGCGAGACTGGTATCGTTATCCTCACTGCACGGCTGTGTACGGGCACGTGTAAAGCACGGAGTCAATCGGAAGGTTATCACCATTAGAGAAACAATTATCATCGTATTTGTACAGACTTATTTAGTTTTAATTTTATCTCTCACCTATACAGTCATCAGACAAAAGAATTAATCAAGTTTACTGTATATTACTTGAGTTTAGTACAGTATAGCAAAGCATTTGATTGTGTTACTACATATTTAAATGTATAGGCTAATTGTAAAATTAAAGCTATATTATGTTACAAAAAACTGATATAAAGTAAATGCTTTTGACTATATTCAACAATTTTGTGATAATATATATATTCAGTTTTATACAATATAAGAACAAAGATTCAACTTTTGGTTAATAGAGATCTTATCTATCATAAGATAGATAGCTACTTTAAAAAATTCCACTTTCGTAAAACATATAATTTTCGTGTGTAAATAAAACATAATATAATTTAATAGAAATAAAAGTTGCCAGCTCTTAAAAATGAAATGAGTAAGAGTAAAGTCACACAGAGAGAGGGACGTGGAACAGCGCAATGTGGAGCAGAGATGATTTTAGGACATAGAATTCCTTCCAGTAAACCATTTAATTCGGCAAAACGTCATTGACCAAAATGTAAGAAGATTGTTTCTTTAAGAAAATTTGTTTTTAAATATGATTTGTTTATACATACGATAAAAATATGTTTATGCAGTTTGTAAAAGTAAACCAGAACATAGGAACTCCACCAAATCTTTCCAGTACAGTACTAAAACCCTACCAGTGTGCTAGAATGTCGAATTCCAAAACTAGCTGCCACGAAGTCCTACAATCGTCTATTTTCTGGTTGTGATTCTGGGAACGCTCAACTTACCATGGGCCCCACAGTTAAGCCGTCATCCCATCGTTTATAGTATACAATCCCAATGTATGCTAACAGGATCTACACATTTTTATCTAGTGTTGGGGTAGATCCCTCTCTTTCAAGTTTCCCATTAGGATTTTCTTGACCAACTCAACTCTTGTTCTCTTCCGACTTTGAAGCTATTATAGTATTCGAGGGTTAGAGAGGTCTCTATTGTCATACCGTTTTTCAATTTGAAAAGTTCTCTGTTTTTGTTAAGGCGATGTTGACTACGATGGTTTTTCACCCTAAAAAACTGCCATGGGATTTCTGCTACACACTTCCACTACCAGTTGTTTCATATTCATGTTCCGCGACGCTCTGAAACGCGTCTAAAAATTAATTACTTGTTCTTATAGCTGATCCCCCCTCTGTCTGTCAGACCGTTGCTGCTTAGATTTGTCACTTTTTTCGTGTTTCTTTTCTAATAATGAAGAGTTGATTGTCTTAAGCTTTCTTCTTTAAATCATGATATTTCTTCAGACTGTTTCCGTGGATATTGGCAATTCATATGAGTTCTTTTCTTATGAAATGAAAGGTTTTTGAATTTATTGATACTATGCTCTGGATATTAGCACAGTATTGAAGGGAAAATGTTGTGGATAATATTCACAACGTAAAGTTACAACCTCGTGAAATGTGCGAGTTACAATGATAACCAATGACAGGCCACTTCTCTGTGATTCACTGAAGAGTGTTTGCTGGCTATAGAATGATTTTATAGTTAATAGTAGGCATAAGTTTTTTGAAAAAGAAATGTTATTCCAAATTTGATAGTAAGTTCTTCTACGATAAGAAATATTTTATAGGATAAACTAAAGAAAATTGTAAATAATATGTTTTAAATAAACTAAAATAATAACGTACACGTCTGGCGTCTGTCATTTCGTGCGCTAGGGTACTCTAGCTGCTTCCTATAATCTCTTTTCGTATTAAGTTCATTTTTGAATTTCAAGTGCTAAATATGAAGGAAGATCTGATAGTAATTGTGCAGCTCACTCCCGTATTATGGGACAAGACCCAAAGACAACATCACAACCGGCATGTTCTAGAAAAGGAATGGAAGAAGATAGCAACTATACTTGGAAAGACAGGTAATTAATACAAATGAGAATAATCAAAATAAAAGATAAACAGTTATTATAGAGGCCTATTATTGTAGACTAGTTAAGTTACACTAGTCAAATTATATTTCACTACCATTTAGGCACAATAATGATGGTATTCCCCTAAACGGCTTCTTTTCAAATTTATTGGATGCACTGAAAACCGTCTGTTGGGTATATTACCTATCAGCCACCACTTGGTGACAGCTGACATTTCATCACTATCATCACTTGACTCACACAACATCGCAAAAGCACAATCTTTTTGTTAATCAAATTTCATCAAACTACTTCACTTGACAGTGGTCCTAGCTCGACTGAGCAGCGCAGGTAACCTCCTTGCTATGTGCTGTCGACATCGACCGCGATTTAACTAGTAGCATCCACTGCGACCCGCTTGTTCTGTTCGTACCCTTAGGTATATATTTGGCTGTTACCAAAAAGCCACGAATTTTTCGGTCCATCTGAAATTACCAAATAGCCACGATCATTAGTGAGGATTAAGAAGGGTCATCTCGCAAGGAACGAAATGTCCAAAAAGCCACGATCGAACCTTTAGTAGGAAGTATGCTTGTAGTGCCGAAAGAGTATATTCTATAAATATTAGTATCTATTTTTGTTGTAGCTTTCTCTATCCCGACACGGATATATGATTTATTCATCATTTTTCCTGTAAAATAAGGTTTCAAAATTGATTTTTGAAGATCACAGTTTTCAAATTATCGTAGTTTTTGGATATTTCGAAGTACGTAAAAGTCGAAAATAGGGTAATTTTTTTAAAAAAATGTCTGGGACTGGCGAACCTTTAGTACGAAGTATGCTTGTAGTGCCTGTAGTATGCTTGTATCATAAAAAATAAACTTTTATTTTACAAACTACTAAGTGTAGTAGTAAATGGTTTATGTCATAGGTAATTATCAATTCCCTTTTTCCCAGAGGTGGTGCCGGCTACCTGGCTGAGCCGTCGTGGCTTTTCCGACATTTCAGCGCTGGCAAACGAACCCTTCTTAATCCCCTCTAATGATCGTGGCTATTCGGTAGGGTCAGAGCGGCCCAAAAATTCGTGGCTTTTTGGTAGTTCCCATATATTTATGTTGTCGGCTTTCACACGCTTGATTATAAGTAAATAAAGAACACTTTAAACAAAATTAACTATACTACATAGACATTTTTATAGTTTACACTTTTTTAAATTACATTTCTTTAAACATAAATATGTAAATCAGTCATGATATAGGTCGGGTCTCTGATGAAGAAGAGATTGCGTGATTTGAAAGAATGGTTGCGCCTCTAAATTTACAAAGAAGTTCACAAGAATAACAAATGAAATTTTGTCTTATCTATATTAGAAAAGTGTAATTGAAGATTCCTAGAAATATAAAGACATTCGAATAACTCGTTTAAAATTTGTTAATTTATGTTTTAAATGTTAGACTAATTTGTCGTTTCAATTTGTATTAAAACGGTTTATTCATTCCGTTCGTTGAGGCCATGCAAATAAAGTGTTTTGTATATTCTTAAAATTTGATAAATATCTAAAAAAATACTCAAAAATTATGAAAACAAACCTGTTGTATGCAATATTATTTGGTAACTGGTTGTGATATCATTGAGTTTTTTTTAATAATTTTAAAAAGTAGTTAGTAGTAGTACTAAATCACAAAACCGAATTTACTGTCCATAAATAAAGTCAACATAATACATACAATGTAATAAATGTTTCTTTTTCTAACTCACATTCAAATATCTAGCAGTCAATATTTATTTGAGACTTCCTGTTTTATTTCTTTCGTATTATATATTACCATTCTGATACTGCATCCTTGCCAAATTCTGTGACACATAGTTCATGAGATTCAATAAATAAGATCTAAACAACAACAAAAACAAAAATGTCAGAAATTTAATTTAACAATAAAGCTTAGGATCAACAAAATATAAATTTAGTAGTAATAATAGAGTGTCAATATTCTGTGACTTAATTATAGAGCGAGCTTCTTTTGTTTGTGTATAATTACTGATATTTTGGTAATTATTTTCTTTCTTTATGTTAGTGGCTTCAGTGTCAAGAAAAACAATCCATTCTCTACAAATAAATTTTGTTAAATTTGACTTATTAACCAAATAAAAAATAAATAATTTAATTTTAACATTTAACATGAAAGACAATATCTTTTGAAGTTTGTTTTTGATAACGAATAACCTCATAGCAGTTAAAATTAAATTACATCTTCCATTTTTAGTCGCTAATATTATTTCTGTAGGCTACTTATCGAGGTAGAGTATATTTTACTTTTCTGATTCACTCTAGACTTCGAAACTTCCTACGTAAAAAAAAAAAAAAAAAAAAAAAAAAACATCATTTACTCTTTCTCGTAAACAAAAATTGAAGAAATTTTCCTCAGTCACAATTAGTAACATTAAATTTTTAAGGGATGTATGATTTCTTCTGGTATTATGCCCTATCATACCACAGCAAAATTATATAATAATATTATAATAAAATTATTATTATATATAATAATAATATAAATTAAAATTTATTTGTTGACGTACGAAATTTAAAAAAGTATAAGGTACGTGTATAAGAGACAAGAAAAGTAGCTGAAAGTTTCCTCCTTCAGATCGGAACACCTACTGTGCGATTGTGAAGAGTTTGCTCAATGAAGACTCAGCATGATTAGAAGGTCCATTGTAATTTGCAGGGCCTGAAGTCTTTAGAGATTCTGATCCCAAGGGAAGAAATTCTAGTCGGGCCAAATATTATATATAAATTCCCATTACAGTATAGATTAATTTTTGCCGAAATAGAAAAAAAGCAGCTATATTTGCGATTTTGATTTTTCATTCGAAATATCAGTTAAGAAGTTTCTTAATAAGTATTTTATACTTTGTTTTTATTATGTGTTAATGTATGAAAATTACCTTTCAACTTATTTTGAGGACATTTGACATTTCCTAAGAATACTTTTTGTTTGCCCAATAAAAAGAGTGCTATTACCTAACATTAAAGAAACTGTAGGAAATGTGAGTGTGATAAAATTAAATCTACAAAGTTTAATAAATTTGCTAGAACAAAATTTATCTATCTTCCAAAAAATTATAGTTCTAAAATTAACCATTAAGACCAAAATATAGCCTAGGGCTCGTCAATACAGTCAATTTTTCAAAATAAACTCCTACGATTATGATTATATTTGCGTAATTAAAAAAAAGAATAAACTAAAGCATTCCACAGACAAATAACTTCTGAATTATCATTTGAGACTATTACGATGTGGTGATTGGGAATAATACGTTTTGATGAACTTTTTAGGTCCTGCGCTTTTGTGAAATTAAATAAAAATGAAGGAGCAGATTTTGGAAAATTTTAATTTCCTGTTCTGGTCTTATGGTAGCTGCCTACAAATTTTAAGTTATTCAAATAATTGAAAAATGGGTTAAAGTTTTCGAAAAGATTTGTTTTTAATAAATGTTATGTAAATCGATAACGTAAATTCCATAGTGAACTCTCCAACAGATGACGGGAACAATCGACTTAAGGATCCTCAAAACAGAAATTTCTTTCCAAATTTTGAAGTCTATTTTCCTATACAAACTTTTTCTTTGTATTATTTATGAAAAATATTTTGTGTACACTACTATCTTTATAAAAGTACATTTTCTTCAATAATGATTTATTTCAGGGTATTTTCTGTTCAAGGATTACGTATATGTTAGAAAGCATTCTATATTTTCAATCTACATTTTGAGCTCTTAAGAATTATTTTTCGTTCTTAAAAAAAGTTCGTTTTAGTTTTTCTGTTAACAAAATCTTTCCTTACTAAGTTGTACTATCCAATCCGAAACTTTCTGATAACAAAAGGCAATATAAACAACCTTTTTCAAGAATTTAGATACAAAATCAGTTTGCATAGGTACTTCATTTAACATTATAAATTTCATTTTAAAACTTTTAATTTAACCCCTAACACATATAGCTGTTATAAAGTAGTTGATATTAAACAGTTAATAAGGGCAGAGGGAGGCGATGTAAACACGTTAAATTAATACTACGCGAAGAGTTTGTGTTACGGCATGTAAATAACTGATGAAGAACAGCGTTGTCGGATTATCGTACGCTTGGCAACACTGCGCGGTCACAAGCTTTGTGGCATTCCCACGGGATTCCCTCCCCCTCCCTTATTCCCCTCTTCCACTATCCCTGCGCAGCGGATTTCTGTCATCCCCTCCACCCAACCCTCAGGATATGTTACGGAGAGAGTTTTTTAGTGTGTTTTTCTTCAACATATATACGTATTATCATCCCCTTTCGGATCTCTCTTTCCATTTAGTCTTCTCTTCTCGGAGTCGACTCACCCCTTGGCTCCCATCGATCCGGCAACCCGTGTCACTACTTGTATTATTCTTCTGTCAGACAAAATGTGTAGATTGTTTTTAATATTCTCCCGTCTCCCTGCCAACATTCTTTTATTTGCCAAGTTCGCTGCGACATTTATGTCTCGATGAAACACTAGTTTCTTCTCATTCTTGCTAAATAACGCGGAAAACAGAATCTTTACTCTCTCTCAAATCTGAACAAACAATTACAAATTTGTTTACTCACTGTCACTAGAAGAAGGATTTTAGTATACAATAAAAAACAAGTATAAACCTACAATGATTGGGAAGATGAATGTACATTTCTAATTAATAAATATCTTCATAATACATCCCTTAAGATATTTAATAATAGGCAGTAACTGTATAATTATAATAAATAATATATTAATATAACCTCAGCAAAATAACTTCGAAAATTCAAATTTTGGACAAGTTTGAGGAGGATAGAAAATGAAGTTATTTTTATTATTATTACCCAAACTTGAATTAGTCCTAGTGACCATGAAATAACAAATTTCAAAGCCTACGGAACAAATTTAAAAGAAATCAAACTTTAAGTACGACTACTGTAGCTTTTATTCTTCTTTTTTCTTTTTTTTTTTTTTTTTTTTTTCATATTATTTGTATGTTATAGGTTGAAATAAAGGTTTTTTAAAGTAAAACTCCTATATCTTAATAGATGATGGTTACTAGTAATTAGTAGCATTAGATCCAGAATAACAAACTGTATAAAATGATCAGTAACAGATCACACCAATCAAGCAGTGAAGATTAATTTGTGGGAAACAATTTTAAACGGCGGTTATTTTTAATGTGTTATAAGTATTATTTCAAATAATTTGTTCCATTGACTATTAGGAATATAGGTGCAGGTTTATTGAATATACGTTTCATTGAAATAGGTTTAGTTGTTTCTAAGAAAAATAAACTTTGAAAGAAGATCATACTTGTATTAATTTAGATCGTCTACATGAAAATTTCTTCATATGACGAGATCCATATTATTTTTACTACGAGACGTCTTATTTTAGAATTAGAAAATAACCTCAAGGAACAAGTCAGTTTCCTAAAATTGGAAATAAGCTTCTTGATGATTGTTTTGTGTGTGCTTTTTGTATTTAATACTTATGGAAATAAATTACGATTTAAAAATTTACTATAAATATTTATCATCACGTTGCATATCCTTGAAGCTAAATGAATAAGTTATACATTTATACATTGTTATACACAGATTAAAAATTCAATTTTATTAAAGGTACTCTCTAAACCACAGGGGGGGGGGGCAACAACGCAACGATGGTAGTGCTTGGGAAATCGCTTGCAAGTTCAAGATCATACTCCTGACATCCTTACTTTTAATATTAGACACAATATATTTACAACGTCAAATCTTAAAGAAAACTCTAATTTTTAATTCATCTTTACATGTTTTCAACTATTTCAACTTAATGTAGTGCACCCCTCCTCCGATTTAAATATATATAATTAGTAAATATTAATAATTTTTATTTTCTAAAAATTTTAGTTTCATCTTTATGAATACGTTTCCTCCTATTTCGACAATTTATCTTTAGATTTAGAAAAGGAATTTAGGGATCATATTTGTCGCGTTGTTGGGCACCCTTAATAAATGAATAAATGTTTTGTTTATAGCTACGAAAGTTATTTTACTCTTAGATAAATGATACTTGAATTAAACAATCTTGTTTAGATTACTGAATTCTTTTACTATTTAGAGTTTTTGTGTTTTAAGAACTTGTATTTACAGTTACAAAGAAGAAGACAATTTAGTAATGGATGATGTGTATATTCGGTTATTCATGACGTGGAAGTTGAAGGTTTTGATAAGTGGAAAAGAGACGCAGCTTTCTTTATAAAACCGTTCAATCAATCATTCTCATACTTACTCATTCCTTCCCAAAACCTCAATGTGTGTGGTGTCTCTGTCATATGCGCTCAGTACAGTACAGAAAGTAGTGCGACGACAACAAATTTACTTATAGATTGTTATAAAATCATTGTTAAAAGTTATTTTTGCCATGTCTGTCACCTATCTTCTGTCATTTGTCTATGTACAAACTATACCGTGAAAGATTGGACTGGTTTTCTAACAATTTTGGTTCAACATATTTTTATCATATCTTTACATTTATTTTACAGTTATTTTAATGAAATATAAAAATATGTAAATCAAACGTACGTACCAAACCCAAAAAACAGAAATTTACAGTTCTTGAAAAATACCAAAAAATTACTCACCAATAGTAGTAGACTATTCTTTACATGCAATTTAACACCAATGTGTTAAACTGCATGTAAAGAACATTACAAATATTTATAATATTTGGGTTATACATTTCATATTTCACCAAAATTTTAGCTGGCCTATTTTGAGATATTCGAACTTTTAGGAAGGGTTTATCGTGTCATTTTCCCTTCTTGTCATAATCTACTGTGTACTGATCTACATATTGAATAATTGTTTTTATGGTGTGTTCTGCTAATAAATGTAACAAAGGTATAATTGACGTTTTCTGTAAATGTTGAGACTTGACGTAAATGTCTTGCATGCTTCTTAAAAACACATAACACATT
>OY740767.1:88332904-88399880 GCA_963513935.1 Aphrophora alni
GGCTACTATTTTGAGTGACCACTAATAAAATAAAAGACTTGTAGATAAATCGTTCGGCTTATGTTGATAGAACTTTATTCTTACATTTCAAAATTATGGGTACACTTATTTGGTCATAACTACCTGACAAACCAAACTACAGATGAAATGCCAAATAGTCGAATTAAAACAAGACATCGCCTCAAATAGTCGATAAAGCATTGAACAATATTGTATAAATAAGACCACTTTAAAGGTAATAGATACTTGTCTATATGCGTCTGAAAAAAGTGTTGCTTTTTCCTGTTATATTAATTTGCCTAAGGACGTGGCGGGGCGGGGCAAATTTGAGTACTGGCGTGGTAATGCTAAAGGATCCTTGCTGGTGCTCCTTTAGGTTAAATCCAGCCGTCCTTTCCTATCACGTTTCTCTACACCAACTTTTGTTCTCTTCCGACCCTTAACTATGAAAATGTTCAAGGGCTAGGAGTCTTTATTTTATCCATGTTTCCTTTAATTAAGGCGATGATGACAGGAAGGGGAAACATATTTTATACTTATTATTATGTTTGAAGCTTTATACAAGTTAGTTTTTCATTTCTCGTGATAAGACTATCATTTATTGTTGTTATCTTAGTATCGTTAATTTAATTGATAGAAGAGTTCTAACTAACGTCAGATTATAATGTCTAACAAAGGGTTTAACAAAAAGTTAAAACTATATCCCAACTAATTTTATGTTGGATATTTAATGTATTTCATTCATTTCTGAAAAGACAAAAAAATAAAAAATAAATAAATAAAATCACAATTATACGATGTTCTTTTTTAAAAAAAGATTGAGATTTTCACTTTGACGACAAAATCAACGATACCACAATATCAAGAACAAAGAAATATTACTCTAAGCCAAGACATTCAATTTTTAGAGTCTTTGCCAATATGTCACACACCCTCTCCGTTACTACATGACAAATAGTCCCCTCCACGTCTGTCAACTTGACTTATTGTCAGATCCCTACTTTGTACACATGTGAACCATAATTTCAATTTCGATATTTCCACTGCTACAATTATAAAATTTAAAGTTGGACGTTTAGTGAAATTTATAGACATTAATTTAAATATTTGCAAGTGTGTTTAAAATTATTTTAATATTAAAAGTTAGTTACGCATTTTTTTTATTTCCACTCTCCATTATAAGTATAAACCTAATTACAATGAAACAGTTAAATCAAATTTTATAAATGAACATTTTAGAGACCATTACAAGAAAAAATATATATAAATAGACCTCCAAATAATAAATCACAAATGACTAAACTATAAAATAAAATATGTATAGTAATTGTGACACCCACCTTCAATTATTGACATTTCAAATATCTGGGAAATAAAAAACCAAATTAATTTTGTTCATTTATGTATCCTTTATGCTGGAAATTTTACTGTACGCTTATTGATATTCAACAGATCCACCGTAGCTTACAATGCAATTAGTTATCAGTTTAAACCCACGTACATCAATTATATTTATATCATGTACAGGTATTTCTGGGATTAATAGGTGACATAACTTAATAAATATCATTACTGGTAGTTATAGAAAAGAGAAGAATTTGATGAAGTAAGCTATAAAAGTAAGCTATTACCACTGTCTTCCCCAGTAGTAATAATCTAAATTTCGTTTATGAAATATATTTATATATTGATATTAACAGTTCTTTTTTATTTTTATAAAGAACGTAAAAAAGTAAAAATCGGAATTCCAAATATAACAATACATGTTTTCTCTTGTGGTTGTACATGTACATGTACAATATGTATTGGTTGAAATTATTAAAACTTAAAGTTATAATTTTCAATAAACCTGTTTCCCAACGATAAAACTATTCTATTGCGACATGTCTTTCTACGATTTAGCCGGATAGATGCAACTAATTTTATTGCCATATTATGTTTCTCTGACTGTCACGACCTCTTCTCTTAGAGAGTTATGTCAGTCACCTCTGTGAACTTCCTCCTTGTATACTATTTCTGACCATATGATAGTTCTTAGACGATGAGTTCACGCTAGACCAACTGCTCGTCATTAAGCCGTCTAATTGCCCGGGTATAAGAAACGTACACAATTCTCTGGTAATATTTAATTACTAAAGAATACAAATCGACTAATTTACTGGGCTATACCATCTCACCTAAAAGTCTGCACTTTACAGTGACTTCCTTTCTCACGCTGTAACTCACAACATTGACTGAAGATTAATATCTGTAGTTCTGTCTTTCTCTCATACCATGAAATGTAATGATGCAGGTTTCTTTGAACTGTGTAACTTTATCAGACGCTCAAGCCTGGCCTGAAAAAAATATTTTACCTTACAAGGACCATAATTATTAAAATCAGACCCGGAGGTTAGGGGAAGGGTTTCGAGTTCTCTACCAGAAATTTTGCTTTACATTAAAATTTAAAACAAAATATTTTTAAATCACAAAGCCTTATCATCATCATCATCATCATCATCATCATCATCATCATCATCATCATCATCATCATCATCATCATCATCATCATCATCACCATCACCATTATACCCATCATCATCATCATCATCATCATCATCATCATCATCATCATCATCATCATCACCATCACCATTATACCCATCATCATCATCATCATCATCATCATCATCATCATCATCATCATCATCATCATCATCATCATCATCATCATCATCATCATCATCATCATCATCATCATCATCATCATCATCATCATCATCATCATCATCATCATCATCATCATCATCATCATCATCATCATCATCATCATCATCATCATCATCATCATCATCATCATCATCATCATCTTCTTCTTCATCATCGTCATCATCATCATCATCATCATCGCCTTATAAGAAAAAAGAAGAAAACAACATAAAGATCCCTAGCCCTCGGAAGAGAACAAGAGTTGGTAAAGAGAGTGATAGAAAATTTGAAAGAGATGAATCTAACCCAATACTACATGAATAAAAATATAGATCCATCTAGATCCCTCAGGATTGCATAAACTTCATGAAATCCCATAATATTTCATCCTCAAGAAACGTCAAGTAATAAATCTCATGTTATTATTCAGTTAAATTTGGTTAAATAACAATAACAATGTTTTTTTAATACAGTAGGCTCATCTATTATATTACTGTACATAGTTATAGCATACTCGATGTTTGATGTGGATTAAAGTTAGATAAAGTTACAAAAAAATTGTAAAGTTTAAATTTTAAGTTTATTATATTTAACAAAAGTACTACAGCCCTTGTAACCACTTACTGTATTGTTCGCCACAACAGACATTACCATTTTCATCAATATACCTTGACCTGATTTTTTTAAGAGCAGAGTCAATCTCTTATCTCAATCTCAATCTCTTAAGAGCAGAGTCAATCATTTATCAAAATGTACATTGGTGTTTCATTTCTGATATTACGTTATTGAAAATAGAAATATGTGTGACTTAACAAGATACCGATTGAGAATCAGAAAAAGTCGGGACAGAGACTCCAAAGTAAGGTGTTCGACAAATAGGGAAATCTGATCACCTTATTTTACCTAATAAAAACTCAAATCCATGGCGCAACAGCGCGTGTAAAGCCTAGGCCGGATAATATGTGGTTAGCAGTCGAAATTCCCCCGTTGTTGTTCTAGTCTTCTGAACTAGATCTCGCTAATAATTATAATTTTTTAGTTTTCCCATGAAGCTGGGTCAACTCTGTAAATATTTGAGCCTCCACTGGGATTGAATCAGAAACCATTCACTTGTGAAGCCAGAAAGCTAACCACTAGACCAACCGGGGCTCATATAATAAGTTTAAGTCTTTTGTTCTGTTCTACAGTATTTAGAGTTAAGGAGTTAAGTCCAGTATTACTTTGATGATTTACTATTCTAAACTCTTCAACTTAATCTTTTTTTTATATTTTCTGCATATGTATGAAAAATTTCTGAAAAGCCGACGGAGTTAACCAGCTTCAGAAAAGCAGGAAAACGATAGAAATAAGATGTAATGAATGAGTAACATGAATATTTAATTTTTACATTGCCATTAATGAAATATAAAGTGTATTTTATTTGTATTAAAAGGTTAATATAGTTCGAATAAGATTTTGTTTAAGCAAAGCTCACCAAGAAATATGAAAATAATGTTTCTTAAAACAAAGTAAATATATATGCAATTGAAGAACTTCAGTTTTTTATAGATTTCTCTTCTGTAGCTGCTTATATTTTTTTAAGATTTCAAGAAAATTAGTAAAATTAGTTCTGTTTTTTTACTAATTAAGGAGGAGAGGATTGTAGAATTGAGTTCGTTTCTAAAGAGCTACAGTTTTATTTTCCTTCAATTGTCACTTCACAATGTGACAAAAAACTTACAAACAACTTTAGCTAAATCATTGACTTATAAATAAAAATATTATAACTGTACCAGATAATATTGCATGAATTACTAAACCAGACAGTATTGTAAGATATGTAAACTATTCAAGAAAACCGGTACTAAATAATTTTAAAAACAATAACTAAATTAGTCCAAGTTACGGTTGTAAACAAATTGATGTTATAATTCTAATAGAAATTATAAAACAAATATTTGCTTTTCCAATATATGATTATTTTAAAAGCCAATAAAATCAAATTTGGCAGAAAACAAATATCTACAAGACGAGTCACGGAAGAGCATACCAAAAGCAAGAATTACGATTACGGAAATTAAAATATTACTATATAAGAACTAATTTGATGTCTGTCTAGCGGATATTCTCTCGTAAGGACAACAATTCAAACCCTCGGGGACACACATGTAGGGGTTCTGAATGATCCTAGCTGGATTTACAACTTTTGTAGTGTTGAGGTTAGATCCCGTTCTATACCTTTATATCAGTTCTATCTCGACCAACTCTTGATCTCTACTGATTCTGGTGGTATTCCAGGACTGGGGATCATTATTTTAAGTTCATTTCTTCCTTTTTTTATAAGGCGATGATGACCAACCTTCAAACAACAAGGAAAAATACATCATTTCTTGTTATTTTATAGGTTTTTTAAATTTTGGTTTTCTGCAAATTTTTATTTTTCTTTGTCTATACAATTTTAGATATAGTTTAATATAAAAAAAATGTTAATATAAAATATGAAGAAATTATATAAAACCGCTTACAATATTAAAAAAAAAAAAAATTGTTTTCCTTTCCACAATTTTCCTTGTACA
This sequence comes from Aphrophora alni, assembly GCA_963513935.1. NCBI lineage: Eukaryota > Metazoa > Arthropoda > Insecta > Hemiptera > Aphrophoridae > Aphrophora > Aphrophora alni. Next base: position 88,338,148 of record OY740767.1, read on the forward strand.
TATTTTAAAAGGAATAAGTAATATCTGCAGAAAACCAAGTACTGTATATTGACAAACAATTAACGTAACTTAAACTAAATCAGTTTAATATATCAAATTCAAAATTACCTAAATAACAGTTTTTTAAATAAATATCAGTAAGTAAGGTCATAGATTTGGGTAACTCTGTGATCTTGTATGGCATAATATATTCACTTGAATTAAACACATCTTTACTGTGAAGGACTGTTGTACATTCACAAAAATGCAAATTTAATATATTGTTTTAGAAATAAATTTTGTGTGAAACATCATACAGGCCTAGACTGTATGGCGATAGCAAGTTGTATGACAAGTTAATTAATGGACTGATGGTAATGTGAAACTATTTATAATATGTCAATTTCATTTTAAAGACATTTACTTTGATAGCAAAACTTACGAATTCAACAACTCTTATGATATTTTAACACTGTTAATGCAGGAAACATAAAAAATTTACAACAATTACGTTTCAAATGTAAGGTTTTAACGTTATTTTGGATGTCCTGGATGTAGTTTGAATTACTTGCACGGTAAAAGTTGTAACAAAAAAATAACATTTGATTAGATGGTAGTAAATTGATCTGTACCGACTCTAGACCGTATGGTTTTGACTTATTTTTCTTCATTTAATTAATGTTTTAGTGTCGTCGTTTTCATAAAAATTTGAGAACTAAGGTGGAGTTGTTAAATGTTGAACTAGTTTAAACATAATACCCACACACACTACTGACAAGAGGTTACTTGGGAGAACTTTAGTATTTTGAAATAAATGAAAGGAAAGTAAATTTCTGTTATCTGCAAATAATTATGAAAACTATCGAATATAGTCATTTGGATCTTGGTTTTTATTGTCTTTTAAAATATTGTTTAATACTATTAAAATTGTATACTCCTCATTTTGTTCTAGCATGATAAGCAATATCTCCTCTTTCATAACGAAAGTAGAAGAGATCATTTTTTCATAACATTTTGTTGTCTTTTAGAGATGATTAGGTGGATTTTAAATTATTTTAGTTTTGTGTTTTATTTAAATTTATTTATATATTAATTATTAAACACGAACTGAATTTGGATATAATAACGGGAATATTACAAATTTCCATTTTGCATATTTCTTAGTTGCCCGCACTGTAAGATACCAAGTCGAGATCATGTAATGTGAACAGATTATTTGCTACTCTATAAAATATGTTTTACAAAATGTAACTACAGTAATAGGAAATATTTACTTTTTTCTTGTGAGATGGGTTGAACAGTTTAAAACTCTGGTACTTCAAAATAGTTAGTTTTAATAACTGTCCATATTTTAAAAAAATAATTCAACTTTTTCTGTTTCCAACAACAACCATGACTCGATATTATCTTCTTGTTTTGATTTAGTAGTAAATAAGTAAATACTGTTAGTGTTTTTTGTGGTCCGATGTTATTTAGCCTCTTATCACTGCGACTCTAAATGGATCTTTTACAGCAGAAATAATAATATAAATTCACAAATTCAGAATTTTTAAAATAACAATACTTAAAATAATTAAATTTATATTGTAGTTATTATAAAGAGACAACTATGTAAATAATAAGTCTTAAATGGTTAATTTAGTTTATAAACAACCATATCTATTTTATTACGAACAATGCACAATTCTTCAAGGAATTGGGTTTTATCTATTAACACATAAATTATGATACAGGTTATACAAATTTCTATTAAAAGCGTTTATATTTATCACTAAAAAAATGTTTACATTTTAATTTTGCAACATTTCGTAATTTTTATATTTATAAATAAAATTTGAACGGTTGAAGTTTATAAATTGTACACAGTGAACATATTCGACGCTTAAATATTCAGATTTCTTTGTTCTATATTGCTCTTGCAAGCAAGACATAGAATGATAATAGCGACCTAAGTTTTGCAAGTAGTTGACAATGCAACTTATTATAGAGTAAGAACCCTGAACTGTATTCTGCAATCGTTCTTTATCTATTGACACAAGTAGTATTGTACAATAACACGAATGAAATCAGAAAACTAACGAATAAGTCAATATTTCATAGCGAGAGATACGTAATAGGTTTTCTAAAATAAATGGAAATTCAATTGAAACCATTTTAAAAATATAATTAATATTTAATGTTTTTATTGTTAAATTTTTTAATGAGTTTGTGATTGTTGCACATCAACATTTAATTTTGTAAAAACTTGTCTCCCCCATACTGTTCATTGTGTGTGGGGGGGAGGGGAGATTTCTATTTCGCATAGGATTCTTGTTTTTAAACGAAAAATTCTATATTTAGTTGTTGTCTGAAATATGAAAGATAGTTGTAGTTCTGAATGTTCTTTCAGCCTCAATGTATTTTTCACGTCTCAAGTAAAGATTAATACAGAAATTACTACTACAGAAATTTAGTTACGAAATTATTAAATTATATTACAAAACTATTTTTCACCAAAAAAATCACAGATAAAGAGAGAATAATTAAATATCTGTAATAAAGAAACTGTGAAAGTCCTTTATTTTAAAGCGTTTTAAAACAGAGAAGTACAATACTAATTATTCTTTTAAAGTTGGCAGAAAAACCAATGTAAACCTTTTTCACTTAATTTATGTGGTTAAACGTGTTATGTATTTTATTGCATGTTAGTAACATAAATTTTGTGGAATCATTTTAGTTAATGTACGCAATTTTTAATTCAGATTAGATAGAAAAGTTTTCGCTATTTTGTATTAACTAACGCTCATTTTTATTAAATTGTGTATTTGAATACTAAGTGATTGTCCTCATCTGTGTGTCCCTACACCAGCTTGTTTTAAAATAATGTTTATTTCTTCATATTTTGTTGTAAAAATGTTCAGAACTAAATTACTCTGTTAATAATTAACTTAACTTTTCAATTGCTACTGATTTGACGCATAAAAACCTAACAAGAGTAAATTATTTGGCAGTTAAGTTAAATTTTCCAATAATATATTTAGAATTCTCCATTTACATAATTATTATCATCACAATGATAAAACTAAGGAAATCTTTCTATTTATTTATTTTTATCATTATGCCCTCGTTTGAAAAGCATCTGTTCAAATTTTATGTGTGTATGAGTAACATGTATGTAGGGAAAAGTATATCATTATGACGTACATAATTAATTTGAGTAAACATTTCTGCAACTTTTAGTATTGTACTAACTTGTGTTTCGATTGGCAGTAAGTATATAACATATGTATTTAAAGAGAAGAAAAGTTCGTTTTTATCCATACAATTTTGTTCACATGATTCAAAAGTAGCGGGCGATTAAAATAGTTTGCGAAAGTATACCGAAGTCACCCTTCAACACTTTTAAAATTTTAGTTTGAACAACTTAAAGGGTACGAAAATCATACAAAAATGCAACGAAAAATATATTTAATATATTTAAAAAAAAATAAATTTCAGACACCTATCGATCAGATAATTTCATATATATATATATATATATATATATATATATATATATATATATATATATGTATATATATATATTGAATATTTAAATAGCGGTAGAAATACAAAAAGAAATCTTTTTAGAAATTTATAAAATAGTTAAATTAAAGATTATTGAAAATAACAAAAGTAACCTACGGACGTAGATGAAATTCTTTTTCATTCGAATGGTTCTTATTCTTATATATAAATTGCTTAAACTATTAAATGAAAACTATTTGTTTACAATCATGAACAACTCAGTGACATACCTTTAAATTATTAATTACAATACTTCTTATATTTTTGTAGGTTCAGTTTAAAAATATATTTATAAAGTTCTCTTTGACTGAACAACAACACTTGTTATGGAAGAACAGACGCACCAATGGATTATTAGGAGCGGTGGAAGACACGGAGCAGTCAATTAGAGGAAGTTGTGGCTCACGCGGTGACCGCTCACCAGCTCACCACCAGGTCTTTGACCAGTAGACTGAGAGGGTGGTGAACCGTAGCAATGTCGACTGATTTCATTTACATACTGCTTTACTCGCTCCGCTCCGCACCCGTTCTAGTATCAATATATTCTGATTCAATCATGATACTCATTCCAGGAAATAACAATGTTCTACGTAGGGAATGGAATGTCCCTAAAGGGGTTTACGTTTTAAAGACACTTATATGTTATTTGTTAGTTCATTGTATTCTATGTAGAATTAGAAAAATGAGATACATTTATTGCACATTCTTCTTCTACGTAATTCCAGAAATTATAGCCGAAGTTTTTAAATGGAAAATATCATAAAGTATAAAATCTAAACTATTTCTAGTTTTGAAACAAATACGTTTTGAATATAATTTCTACTCCTATTTTTTAAAAGTATCTGTCCATCATAGTCGCAAATAAGTTAATTAAGATATTTAATTGAGTGCATTATGATTCTGAAACATTCAATTTGTACCAATAAAATATTATCACTGAAAAACGGAATGTAAAGGTAATATAAAATTTTTTGAGTAGAAGGGAAAACAGGTTTTAAGACTCTTTCATGGTACGTGACCATCCCATTCCTACTAAATACAAACTATGTCAATGCTTAAATTATTTTAAATGCATAAAACTATTTCATTAAAAATTTTACGTAAAAGATTAAATACTAAGTAGTATTACATCAGGTTTTTAGAGGCCATCATAGCATGCATCCCTGCCATACAATGCAAACTATCCTGATCTACATCTAAATTATTGGAGAATAAATTTTAATTTGAAAATCGTTAATTCAGCTTACGTGTGGTAAACATTTACGAAACAAATTAAAAAGTATTTATGAATGTTATTATCGTTTTAATTAAAAGTAACTACAACGATTTATTTTATAAAATTACTGTGTGACGAAAGGTGAAATTGTTTTTATTCTCTTCTGACTGTGTAGTCCTTTAAATTTCTTTGTGATGGTGTTTATTGTGAATCACCAAATAAATGAAAGAAAACATAACTTTTCACAACAGACATTTATTTACAACAAGACAAGGTTTATTAATAAAATTGATCAAGTCATCATGTTCAGTTGTTACGTCTACACAGAATGTTTTGACAATGAACTGCAAGAAACAAAGCCAATGTTTAATACAAACAGAAGCAGGAAAGTGGATAATTGTGTTTTTTCTTTCATTTGGTGATTGAAGTTTTCACAAGTGTGACAAGAAGTGACAGAGGCAATAGAGCATCCAGAGTAAAAATCAGAAATAAAGAATTTCAAAGTGTGGAGAACTTCAAGTATCTAGTATACTTTCTGACGAGCGAAAATCAAGACTCAATTGAAATTAAAGACAAATAGTTGTTATTTTGCTCTCGACACATCTTCCGGTCCAAAAATTTATCTAAAGGAAAAATTAGGAGTAAAGCTCAGGAAAAAATGATAGAGGATGTTGAGACGATATTGGAAAGATGAAGATGGGAAGCAATGGATAGACGGAGATTTGGCTGTTCTGGAGGCTAATGCTCTGCAGCAGCTGTATCGCCTAGGAGTGTGTAATTAAGTGTTTATTATTATATTTCACTACCTTTAGGTTTCATTAATAATGTCAAACAAACAGCAGGATTTAATAATATTAGAAGTGAAAAATATACGACCTAGACTGTGAATTGAACCCAGGACCTTTGGATTTCACGTGGCAATGCTCTACAAACTGAGTTATTCTTAGTCACTTCGCAGCATAGGATAGCTTAGTTGGTCCTGGATTCATATCCCAGTCAAGGTTGTAGACTTTTTCACTTGAAATTTATTGAACTAACAATACTAGCTGGTAAAGACGTATAAGTGTTAAAAACAATAAACAGCAGTAGTTGTTTTCGAGTTATTTGCGTACGCTTGACCTATAAAATAAACGATAAATAGGTAAATATAAAAAAATATTTGAAGAAATTTTGGCAGTTTTAAATTTACAAGTTACAAATTTGTATGTAAATCTTTCTCATTTTAACAATCGCATATATTTCAATAGATATACATTTTATCTATTTCTAACCATCATGGAAATTTCACCCAAAAAAAGCTAGGCAGAGTAATTTCTTATTTCAAATTTAGATTAGATTTAAGCAAATTTCAGCAATAAACAGTAATCTTATTTTTTTCAAAATACTTTTTATGAAATTCAATTAAAATTTGTATATGTCTACATTGGCAGTACTTGCTAACTTACGAGCATAATCATCATTCTTAACTGTAATTTTACCTTTGTAATCTCTTACGACATTATAAGCAGTACTTGTGTAAATGAGATTATTTGCTAACGTGAAGTTAGTTGTATAACGTGTACATTGACCAGTCGGAGAAATTGAAGAAGTGAAATGAATGTCTTGCGACACAAAACTCTGCTCACGACTTTAATTTGGTTACGAAGACGCAAGAGATCTACACTAACTACGCAAAACAGTTTCACTTTGCTACTTTCGAAACTGCCATTGATTCCGCTTACTTTTTTCTTGAATTGTTATCTGTTACGTAAATGAAAGTTCTTCAGGGTTTTGTTTCCTCTTCTTTTATTTAACTTTTATGAACACGATGGTTTTGAATATAAGTAATTATAAAGTCAGGAATAAGCGTAGGAGTTCCTATTATACTAATCTTAGTGTTTTATTATTAAATAAAAAAAGAACGAGTGAGAGGCTTTGATGAATCGAAAATTTTATAATAATTAAGTTCATTATTTTTCAATATGACTATTAAGTATTTTATGAACAGGAATTTCCGAGAATTGTTTATAAGAATTTATTTGTAAAATCGGTTCTCAATATTTTATTTTAAAAGAAAGATTTGATTTAAATAACCTATATTTTAATTTTCCACTTTATTTATTAATGAACTAAAAAATGAGAAATACAATTTTCTGTGACCTGTTTTTGTTTTTATTTATTTGTAATATTTAATAATTGTACCCCCAACGTACACATATTTTGTAGTCCAGGCTGAAGACATGAAGCTCCCTCTCTGATGCATGGTAAAACTAACGACAACTCTGGGACCGAACCAAGAAAACTAGTTGGGTCATTGTACAAAATTAGATACAATTTTCTGAAGAGTACCTAGACTCCTATGTTTTCGTTTGTTTAACGAGTTTTCTGCGATTTATAGTAGCCATTCTCCGATTATTGTCATGTAGAGGTGTTACATTAAATTACTTATAATACATAGTACACTTTTGGGATGCACCAAAATGGACGAGGTTTAAACTACATCTTGGTGAATTTAGTTTACAATTAAAAACAAGAACAGGTTATAAGTTTAAATCCAAATGAACAATAATAAAATGTTTTAACCCAAAGATGTAGAAAGGAAGTATTGTGATTGTTTTTCATATTGCTATGGAGTTATATGCCGTTGTCCTTCCTGTATACTAAAACAATACGTTTACAAACTGTCTCTTTTCAAAATATCTATCTTTACAGATTTCTTCATAACATGACTGATTTCATTTAAATTTGGAAACTATTTAAATTATTTTTAATTGACATCAAATTTTACAAGTAAAAATATAATCGTATAATTTACAGTTTTGATGTAACTAACATTAAAATTTAAAAAATGTATTTTCTCAAAACCAGCTTGAACGATTTTGATATACTTTTGCTCAATTATAACCCCTCTAGGTCATAAAATAACTAGAATCTCCAATATTGATTAGGGGATTAAGGAGATACCAAATTAACATATCTGTTACTGGTGTATTGCCAAAAAACTCAAACTAATATATCGAAAATTTATTTTTTCTAAAATCGATAAAGCCTTCAGTAAGTAGACCTATTGTGTCATATCTCAAATAAATTACTACACTTCATGAGTAATTAAAAAATAAGAAGGGAAATTAATTTTGATAGCTAACATTAGAAAATCAGTTTTCAATGAAACTTGATTACAATGGACATAACCTGATTTTCCAACACAAGTGAAACTAATGTCCAGTCTATTTAAATGTGAAAAATACGAGATTCTCTGTACAAGGTCTGAGAAGTAACCGAACACGTACAGCTAACTGAAAGTGTGGAAGCTTAGAAGGGTCCACGTTACACTGGTACCGGGGTACCAACGACAACAAAGCGAGCTAAGATTCAATTTACATTATCATTCTTTAAATATATCAAAAATATGATAGAACAGAAAATTAATGTTGAGATGTTTTTGGATATATCTATTTTTGTGATGCATATATAGAAGAAAGTTTGTAACATGTTGTACACCAATAATATTATATATACTGTTTTTATAAATATATACACTAATATGTTCTTCTACAGTATGGTTGAACTACTCCTACTGTGTTACTAATCTGTGGTTGCAATTGAAAATTCATGCAAAAAAAAAAAAAAAAAATACGACATGTTTAGGAATTGGGGTGAATTTGAAAAATTTAGTTAAAAATAATACACTGATTCCGAGCGATATAAACATGTTAAAAGCGAAATTTATAGTAACTAACTACAGAAGGTCTAAAACTGGGGAGAAGTACTCGAATTTTAAGTCAATTTTGAATCTTTTTCAGATCTTAAGAAAGGGAAGAAGGATTGCTTTAGTAAAACCGATAAATAGCAAATAGGTACGCTCTAGATGTAGAATGGAGTTTACTTTATTTCGTAAGTTGTTATAAGTGGAACGGTGTAGCTTATGTACGAGCGGGAAGTACATGCAATTTGCGAAGCCTTACATAAAACACAGTGTAATTAATAAATACAGTAATACAATATGAATATTTTTCTTCTAAAATACGTTTGATAGATTTTACGTTTTATATATTCCACTCATGTTTTAACATTGTGGTATAAATGAGAGGATTTTATAAAATAGTTTTAAAGAATATTTATTATGATTATAATATTTACTGTATATAGAATGATTCAGATAACCCGTTTTAAATGTATTGTGTGAAATCGATATCATATATATATATATATAACTTTGTATATATATATATATATATATATATATATAGAGACTATATAAAGTTGGTTAAAAGTGAAACCTCCTTAATTCTCATGTGAAAATTTATGGGAATATATATTCAAACTTTTGTATTTCCAAGGACATGTTAATGTTGATTGTTTTTGATAATGTTCAACTATAAATATAAGTGAAATAAAAACTAAGTTTGAAAGTCTTGTAAAGGGAAAGATTAAAAAATAGCGGCCATAAATTTAAGAAATAAGTAGCTTTTACGTGTTTCTCCATCTTGACTAGGCTGAGATTCGTCAATACAAAAGAAATTTCAGACAAAATGAAAAAATCTTTATGAAAGAAGCCTTTAACACATGGAATCCGAGATTTGAAAAACTCAAAATTGCCACGTCTCAGAATTTTCAAATAGGAAGATGAGCCAAATAATATCTCATTTTAAAATCCATAAAAATCAAACCAATTTTACATTTATAGATTTTTATATTAACTCTTACTGTTTCCAAAAATAGGAGCTAAAAAATATGATATTTAAGTGATTTCTCAAATATAACACCATCACTTTATATAATTAAAAAATATTAATGGGTCCACTGTTGCTTGATTTTATTGCAAGCCTAATTAATATAGAATGAATAAAAAGTAATTATTAAACCAAAGTTCAATTCAGCGTCATATGTTAAGTTAAAAAACATTTTAAAAAATTCCAATTTTGGCCTTAAAGTGTAAGAGTTAAAAAACAAATCTAAATACAAAATTTTACCCATTTACTTTTACAACTTGTATCACCAAACATTGTTTAACAGACAATAAATACTTTCAAAAGAAAAGATTCATAATCTACGAGGTTCATTAGCATTGTAATTAATTGTGCTTATGAGATGTAACAGACCAGCTAAACACTTTATAATCCAATCAATTCTAAAGACGCCATCTAAATGGTTAAAACAATGTCCAAGGCCATCAATATTCGATACAAATTCATATTGAACACCCACTTACCATATGATTGATGGATTCCAACCGAATTTGGGCGTGACTTGAGACTGTACGCCCCCTAATGCCTCTTCTCAGAGATCTGATGTTTTCAATTATAAAATATGCACACCTTGAAACCACTCCTTATATATATATATATATATATATATATATATATATATGTAATATATATACAACAGAAGTATTTATTGGCAATGTACAGTAGGGATAGTTTGCAAACCGTTGTATTTACCCTTTTCATGCAAAATGTATAGTGGGAATGTGTCTTTGTAAAATCATGATTTCACTTTTTAAACTATTTAGTACATCCACAGTTGAATTTGTTCAAAACGTGATATGAACTGAGTTTTCAGTATTTTGTTACAAGTTTAATTATATTATTTGCATGATAAATACACAGACTTCTAGTCACATAATTGCGTTGAAATATGCAGTTAATTAATTATGTCGTTTCAGAAATAATATTAAGTAAACAATAATAAACCAGCCCACAAATATAAAATACATATTTATTGACGTGGTATATTATTCATAAGGTGGTATATTTAAAATAAGGTGTCAATCGTTTTTTTTTTTTTTTTTTTTTTTTTTTTTTTTTTTTTTTTCATTGGAAAGTGTTGAGGTCACCAATCCTTAATAATTTCCAACAAATCGCCAAAACTAACACAGCTAAGTAGTTGTGCGGTTCAATACTTAAAACTTTATGATTACCTAATTAAAACATTCATATAATATATTAAAATAGCTTTCCGGAATTTCACCTACTTTACTCGTTTTCGTTGGACATTAATAGCTCTTATGTTTGCGTCATTAACTCCCACATGGGGATTCTACTATTTTTGCTTGTGTTAGTTAGAAAAAGATAGACTTAATATTAAGTTAATTAGATATTAATTGATTAAAACTTAAATTTCACTAAAATTTGGTCGAAATTTTGAGAGTTTTATAATTAATTTTGTCTACAATAACAAAATTAAAATTTTTGACAAATATATTCTATTGTGTCTAATTTAGAACCACATTGAGCCAGTTATAAAAATTAGAACCGATAGCATTAAATTTTGTTTTGTTTCGATAAACATACTTTTCTTGCCAAATCTACAGTTTAAATACCTTGAGTTATCGTTTCTAATAAAGAATCTATGGTGGAAAATATATCTAGACATTGTACTCAAAAAGACACTTTATAATAAAGAATAATTTATTGTTGATTAATAAGGAGGAAATAATGTTATTTCTACTTTGAATAACATTTTTCCAAAATATTTTCAAGTCAGTGAGTATATAAATGAAAATTTATTAGGACTTTTTTTCAAAGGTGGTGTTCGTTTAGTTTTTTATTGTTTCTTGGCTACACATCAATGCAATAAAAATAAAAACTATGACCTCAACTTAAGAATTATTCTTTGTGTGGAGATTCCCTTCTATATTTAGCAAACTAATTAAAATTATAAACTTGAAGTTTATCTTTTGTTTTACGTTAATGAACATATTTTATGGAAATAGTTTTAGATCATGTACGGGAAGTCTGTATTTGATGTAGAAATGATAAACAATGATTTTTCTTTAAAAAGCTCAAGTCGATATTTTAAGAATATTTCAACAATACATTTAACCACACAAAATTGAAAGGAGATATAGTAATAACTTTTGGAAGTGTGTAAATTGTTGAAGATGAAATCCCGTCCGTAACTTTTTCCACCTTATGAACTCCTTGGAATTTTGTGAAATGCGTTTTGCAAGACCTAATCGAACCGGTTCATAACCCTATTATAAACGCTAACATGTCGTATCTTCAATGAGCTGTTGACACTCAACGTGTCATAACTAAACTGGGAACAACGGAAAGATGAAAGACTGCTCATAACTTTCTCAACTGTCGTTGTTTGTTTTGGTGACTAACCAAGGCGAATGATGCAACAGTAAGTAGATAGAGTCTTGACTTTCTCCAGAGCAATATGGGGGCGGCACCTCGTCGGGTTCGGGCGTGTGCTATAAGTGAAACTTCTCATACTTCAAATTCTAAAGGAGAGGTGACATTCACTTCAATACACAACTTTCGTACTTTTATAAGTGTCAAGGAACAGAACATATAATGTAAAGATTTAGGGATCATAGAGTGACAATCATAAGAAAGAAAACAAGGTCTTTAAAGATCTCTAAACTAAATAAACTAGGATTTATATCAACTGAGAATCGTTTTATTTGCGACGGATTGCAAATCATTGACAATGGTTTTCCTAATTCAGTTCTTAAAATATTAAAAAACCTGAAAATTAATACCAAAATGACTGTCATAAACAATTAATTGTCTACAGTTTGTTATTTATATGTTTAATTTATATGCAACTCACCTTCACCGTGTTTTTCGTCTGCCAATTCTAATAGCCTATGTACAACATTTCACGTATCTTTTCTTTAAACCATCCTTCTATGTATTCGTACTTATTTACTTAAAGAGTTATCAAAAATTATTGGACCGATTCTCTCGCACATTACAATAAACTTAATGTCAATACAAAAATAGGAAATAATACTTTATTTACTAATTATTATTTTTATTAAAACACTTTTAAAATGGCTCTGAATAAGATTATTTACTTTTTGTTTACAATTTAGATGAAACTATTTTCTAAAGCATTTTCTGATTTAATATCTGATTTTGTATATTTCTTTGCTTAAATGGATATAACAGTATGTAGGTAATCAATAAATTCCCTGGACTTTCTGGTCCAATCCTAACAAAACTTGACAATACTCTTCATTTTATAATTAAGTATGTTTACACTTACAAGGAGGACTAATACTGTAGTTATATTGCTCCAATATAGCAACTATTTTATTTAGTAGCTCTCTCGTTCTGTTAGTAAACGGGAAGCTATTGATTTTAACCTAAATAAACTACTTTTGAGCTAACCCATGTATAAAACTAAATCTGCAAAAATTTGTGTGCAATATTGCATTTCCGATTTGTTTAGACAATTTCAAAAATAACAAAAAACATAGTTTTTCCATTAAAAAAAAAATCATTTAAGTATAACTTAGTTTCTTCATATTGTCAGAAAATAAAGACGGAAATAGAAAACCAAAATCATTATTACAGTAATATACAAAACAATATTTTTAATATCACAGGGACAAATAATTTACATCCCTTGAATACACTTATATTTACCACAGGAAATCTTATGTGCCAAGTATTAACAACATATATAGAGTACTATATATATCCATTATTACATATATGTAATATAATGAATACAGATTAATTTTAATACCAATTTTAACGTACCTAGTAAGTTATTTAAATTAATAAAGAATATAATTTACTGTATTCTAAGAGAGTAGAAGAGAAAAAAACTATTACTTACGTATAAAAAATGTATTAATATAATTTTTATGACATATAATATTTATAACACAGTAGCCTAAAATAAATTGCAGAAACATTTTTTATTTATTTATTTTTTTAATTTTTTTTAAATTTATTTATAACTACAACTAAGTACAGGGAACTTATCTAGTAGCTTCCATTTCATAATAACACTTTTTTTTCCAAGTCCTTCCTATGAATGACACAGACTAAAAACTCGCACAAAATCTTGCGGTTATAAGAGCTGGGGCATCACTGCACTAGGTCTAAAGGCTTGGTCCTTTTGAGTCTCCGCTCCCCATTTCTGCTTCTGAGCATCTCCTTCACAGCAGTATTTACATGTTTTTGTAGCCTAAGTTCGTGCTTCCTCGCTACAGACTTTATGGTTTCATCTACAGTTTCAATCTTAAGATCCCTATGGATGGAATCATTGCGGACATACCACGGTGAACCAACAATACCTCGCAGTACCTTATTTTGGAAGGTTTGAATTTGTTTTACATTTGATTTCTTGGCGCACCCCCAAAGTTGCAATCCGTACATCCAAATTGGTTTTAGGATTTGGTTGTATAATAACATTTTATTTGTTATATCTAGTTTAGAGTGCCGCCCTAAAAACCAATGCATTTTCCTATATTTCAAATTAAGTTCACTCTTCTTCATTTTGACATGGGATGCAGAAACATAAGACATAAATAAATAACCTGCAACCTTAACAAAATTCTAATTTTTACTGGTTAATTTATCAATACAACTGATATTAAATACTATGGTTTGATTAAAAAAAAAAGATATAATAAGCTGAAAAAAAAATTTTTTTAATGCTATTCTTATCCCAATTTTCGATCCAATAATTGTGATTTTTATCACGTCAAACGAGCTATTGAGAATTATTTGTCTCCGTGATTTTAAGACTTTAGATAAAACATTTTAGCACTAAACATTATACATAAGTAAATACGAATGTCAGTGACAGAATGTTGAGTCCTCAAGGGATTCACTTTAGTGACTGTAGGCTTGACAATCTCGCGAGACACCTAGTTACATTACTATTTTATATAGTTTTGTGTTTGATCCCTTTCCTATCAGGTCTCTCTTGGCCAACTCTGCTGGAGTCCTCAAGGGATTCACTTTAGTGACTGTAGGCTTGACAATCTCGCGAGACACCTAGTTACATTACTATTTTATATAGTTTTGTGTTTGATCCCTTTCCTATCAGGTCTCTCTTGGCCAACTCTGCTGAAGTCCTCAAGGGATTCACTTTAGTGACTGTAGGCTTGACAATCTCGCGAGACACCTAGTTACATTACTATTTTATATAGTTTTGTGTTTGATCCCTTTCCTATCAGGTCTCTCTTGGCCAACTCTGCTGAAGTCCTCAAGGGATTCACTTTAGTGACTGTAGGTTTGACAATCTCGCGAGACACCTAGTTACATTACTATTTTATATAGTTTTGTGTTTGATCCCTTTCCTATCAGGTCTCTCTTGGCCAACTCTGCTGGAGTCCTCAAGGGATTCACTTTAGTGACTGTAGGCTTGACAATCTCGCGAGACACCTAGTTACATTACTATTTTATATAGTTTTGTGTTTGATCCCTTTCCTATCAGGTCTCTCTTGGCCAACTCTGCTGGAGTCCTCAAGGGGTTCACTTTAGTGACTGTAGGCTTGACAATCTCGCGAGACACCTAGTTACATTACTATTTTATATAGTTTTGTGTTTGATCCCTTTCCTATCAGGTCTCTCTTGGCCAACTCTGCTGGAGTCCTCAAGGGGTTCACTTTAGTGACTGTAGGCTTGACAATCTCGCGAGACACCTAGTTACATTACTATTTTATATAGTTTTGTGTTTGATCCCTTTCCTATCAGGTCTCTCTTGGCCAACTCTGCTGAAGTCCTCAAGGGATTCACTTTAGTGACTGTAGGTTTGACAATCTCGCGAGACACCTAGTTACATTACTATTTTATATAGTTTTGTGTTTGATCCCTTTCCTATCAGGTCTCTCTTGGCCAACTCTGCTGAAGTCCTCAAGGGATTCACTTTAGTGACTGTAGGCTTGACAATCTCGCGAGACACCTAGTTACATTACTATTTTATATAGTTTTGTGTTTGATCCCTTTCCTATCAGGACTCTCTTGGCCAACTCTGCTGAAGTCCTCAAGGGGTTCACTTTAGTGACTGTAGGCTTGACAATCTCGCGAGACACCTAGTTACATTACTATTTTATATAGTTTTGTGTTTGATCCCTTTCCTATCAGGTCTCTCTTGGCCAACTCTGCTGAAGTCCTCAAGGGATTCACTTTAGTGACTGTAGGCTTGACAATCTCGCGAGACACCTAGTTACATTACTATTTTATATAGTTTTGTGTTTGATCCCTTTCCTATCAGGTCTCTCTTGGCCAACTCTGCTGAAGTCCTCAAGGGATTCACTTTAGTGACTGTAGGTTTGACAATCTCGCGAGACACCTAGTTACATTACTATTTTATATAGTTTTGTGTTTGATCCCTTTCCTATCAGGTCTCTCTTGGCCAACTCTGCTGAAGTCCTCAAGGGATTCACTTTAGTGACTGTAGGTTTGACAATCTCGCGAGACACCTAGTTACATTACTATTTTATATAGTTTTGTGTTTGATCCCTTTCCTATCAGGTCTCTCTTGGCCAACTCTGCTGAAGTCCTCAAGGGATTCACTTTAGTGACTGTAGGCTTGACAATCTCGCGAGACACCTAGTTACATTACTATTTTATATAGTTTTGTGTTTGATCCCTTTCCTATCAGGTCTCTCTTGGCCAACTCTGCTGAAGTCCTCAAGGGGTTCACTTTAGTGACTGTAGGCTTGACAATCTCGCGAGACACCTAGTTACATTACTATTTTATATAGTTTTGTGTTTGATCCCTTTCCTATCAGGTCTCTCTTGGCCAACTCTGCTGAAGTCCTCAAGGGATTCACTTTAGTGACTGTAGGCTTGACAATCTCGCGAGACACCTAGTTACATTACTATTTTATATAGTTTTGTGTTTGATCCCTTTCCTATCAGGTCTCTCTTGGCCAACTCTGCTGGAGTCCTCAAGGGATTCACTTTAGTGACTGTAGGTTTGACAATCTCGCGAGACACCTAGTTACATTACTATTTTATATATTTTTGTGTTTGATCCCTTTCCTATCAGGTCTCTCTTGGCCAACTCTGCTGGAGTCCTCAAGGGATTCACTTTAGTGACTGTAGGCTTGACAATCTCGCGAGACACCTAGTTACATTACTATTTTATATAGTTTTGTGTTTGATCCCTTTCCTATCAGGTCTCTCTTGGCCAACTCTGCTGGAGTCCTCAAGGGATTCACTTTAGTGACTGTAGGTTTGACAATCTCGCGAGACACCTAGTTACATTACTATTTTATATAGTTTTGTGTTTGATCCCTTTCCTATCAGGTCTCTCTTGGCCAACTCTGCTGGAGTCCTCAAGGGATTCACTTTAGTGACTGTAGGTTTGACAATCTCGCGAGACACCTAGTTACATTACTATTTTATATAGTTTTGTGTTTGATCCCTTTCCTATCAGGTCTCTCTTGGCCAACTCTGCTGAAGTCCTCAAGGGATTCACTTTAGTGACTGTAGGTTTGACAATCTCGCGAGACACCTAGTTACATTACTATTTTATATAGTTTTGTGTTTGATCCCTTTCCTATCAGGTCTTTCTTGGCCAACTCTGCTGAAGTCCTCAAGGGGTTCACTTTAGTGACTGTAGGCTTGACAATCTCGCGAGACACCTAGTTACATTACTATTTTATATAGTTTTGTGTTTGATCCCTTTCCTATCAGGTCTCTCTTGGCCAACTCTGCTGAAGTCCTCAAGGGATTCACTTTAGTGACTGTAGGCTTGACAATCTCGCGAGACACCTAGTTACATTACTATTTTATATAGTTTTGTGTTTGATCCCTTTCCTATCAGGTCTCTCTTGGCCAACTCTGCTGAAGTCCTCAAGGGATTCACTTTAGTGACTGTAGGTTTGACAATCTCGCGAGACACCTAGTTACATTACTATTTTATATAGTTTTGTGTTTGATCCCTTTCCTATCAGGTCTCTCTTGGCCAACTCTGCTGAAGTCCTCAAGGGATTCACTTTAGTGACTGTAGGCTTGACAATCTCGCGAGACACCTAGTTACATTACTATTTTATATAGTTTTGTGTTTGATCCCTTTCCTATCAGGTCTCTCTTGGCCAACTCTGCTGAAGTCCTCAAGGGATTCACTTTAGTGACTGTAGGCTTGACAATCTCGCGAGACACCTAGTTACATTACTATTTTATATAGTTTTGTGTTTGATCCCTTTCCTATCAGGTCTCTCTTGGCCAACTCTGCTGAAGTCCTCAAGGGATTCACTTTAGTGACTGTAGGTTTGACAATCTCGCGAGACACCTAGTTACATTACTATTTTATATAGTTTTGTGTTTGATCCCTTTCCTATCAGGTCTCTCTTGGCCAACTCTGCTGAAGTCCTCAAGGGGTTCACTTTAGTGACTGTAGGTTTGACAATCTCGCGAGACACCTAGTTACATTACTATTTTATATAGTTTTGTGTTTGATCCCTTTCCTATCAGGTCTCTCTTGGCCAACTCTGCTGAAGTCCTCAAGGGGTTCACTTTAGTGACTGTAGGTTTGACAATCTCGCGAGACACCTAGTTACATTACTATTTTATATAGTTTTGTGTTTGATCCCTTTCCTATCAGGTCTCTCTTGGCCAACTCTGCTGAAGTCCTCAAGGGATTCACTTTAGTGACTGTAGGCTTGACAATCTCGCGAGACACCTAGTTACATTACTATTTTATATAGTTTTGTGTTTGATCCCTTTCCTATCAGGTCTCTCTTGGCCAACTCTGCTGAAGTCCTCAAGGGATTCACTTTAGTGACTGTAGGTTTGACAATCTCGCGAGACACCTAGTTACATTACTATTTTATATAGTTTTGTGTTTGATCCCTTTCCTATCAGGTCTCTCTTGGCCAACTCTGCTGAAGTCCTCAAGGGGTTCACTTTAGTGACTGTAGGTTTGACAATCTCGCGAGACACCTAGTTACATTACTATTTTATATAGTTTTGTGTTTGATCCCTTTCCTATCAGGTCTCTCTTGGCCAACTCTGCTGAAGTCCTCAAGGGATTCACTTTAGTGACTGTAGGTTTGACAATCTCGCGAGACACCTAGTTACATTACTATTTTATATAGTTTTGTGTTTGATCCCTTTCCTATCAGGTCTCTCTTGGCCAACTCTGCTGAAGTCCTCAAGGGATTCACTTTAGTGACTGTAGGCTTGACAATCTCGCGAGACACCTAGTTACATTACTATTTTATATAGTTTTGTGTTTGATCCCTTTCCTATCAGGTCTCTCTTGGCCAACTCTGCTGAAGTCCTCAAGGGGTTCACTTTAGTGACTGTAGGCTTGACAATCTCGCGAGACACCTAGTTACATTACTATTTTATATAGTTTTGTGTTTGATCCCTTTCCTATCAGGTCTCTCTTGGCCAACTCTGCTGAAGTCCTCAAGGGATTCACTTTAGTGACTGTAGGCTTGACAATCTCGCGAGACACCTAGTTACATTACTATTTTATATAGTTTTGTGTTTGATCCCTTTCCTATCAGGTCTCTCTTGGCCAACTCTGCTGGAGTCCTCAAGGGATTCACTTTAGTGACTGTAGGTTTGACAATCTCGCGAGACACCTAGTTACATTACTATTTTATATATTTTTGTGTTTGATCCCTTTCCTATCAGGTCTCTCTTGGCCAACTCTGCTGGAGTCCTCAAGGGATTCACTTTAGTGACTGTAGGCTTGACAATCTCGCGAGACACCTAGTTACATTACTATTTTATATAGTTTTGTGTTTGATCCCTTTCCTATCAGGTCTCTCTTGGCCAACTCTGCTGGAGTCCTCAAGGGATTCACTTTAGTGACTGTAGGTTTGACAATCTCGCGAGACACCTAGTTACATTACTATTTTATATAGTTTTGTGTTTGATCCCTTTCCTATCAGGTCTCTCTTGGCCAACTCTGCTGGAGTCCTCAAGGGATTCACTTTAGTGACTGTAGGTTTGACAATCTCGCGAGACACCTAGTTACATTACTATTTTATATAGTTTTGTGTTTGATCCCTTTCCTATCAGGTCTCTCTTGGCCAACTCTGCTGAAGTCCTCAAGGGATTCACTTTAGTGACTGTAGGTTTGACAATCTCGCGAGACACCTAGTTACATTACTATTTTATATAGTTTTGTGTTTGATCCCTTTCCTATCAGGTCTTTCTTGGCCAACTCTGCTGAAGTCCTCAAGGGGTTCACTTTAGTGACTGTAGGCTTGACAATCTCGCGAGACACCTAGTTACATTACTATTTTATATAGTTTTGTGTTTGATCCCTTTCCTATCAGGTCTCTCTTGGCCAACTCTGCTGAAGTCCTCAAGGGATTCACTTTAGTGACTGTAGGCTTGACAATCTCGCGAGACACCTAGTTACATTACTATTTTATATAGTTTTGTGTTTGATCCCTTTCCTATCAGGTCTCTCTTGGCCAACTCTGCTGAAGTCCTCAAGGGATTCACTTTAGTGACTGTAGGTTTGACAATCTCGCGAGACACCTAGTTACATTACTATTTTATATAGTTTTGTGTTTGATCCCTTTCCTATCAGGTCTCTCTTGGCCAACTCTGCTGGAGTCCTCAAGGGATTCACTTTAGTGACTGTAGGCTTGACAATCTCGCGAGACACCTAGTTACATTACTATTTTATATAGTTTTGTGTTTGATCCCTTTCCTATCAGGTCTCTCTTGGCCAACTCTGCTGAAGTCCTCAAGGGATTCACTTTAGTGACTGTAGGTTTGACAATCTCGCGAGACACCTAGTTACATTACTATTTTATATAGTTTTGTGTTTGATCCCTTTCCTATCAGGTCTCTCTTGGCCAACTCTGCTGGAGTCCTCAAGGGATTCACTTTAGTGACTGTAGGTTTGACAATCTCGCGAGACACCTAGTTACATTACTATTTTATATAGTTTTGTGTTTGATCCCTTTCCTATCAGGTCTCTCTTGGCCAACTCTGCTGAAGTCCTCAAGGGATTCACTTTAGTGACTGTAGGTTTGACAATCTCGCGAGACACCTAGTTACATTACTATTTTATATAGTTTTGTGTTTGATCCCTTTCCTATCAGGTCTCTCTTGGCCAACTCTGCTGGAGTCCTCAAGGGATTCACTTTAGTGACTGTAGGCTTGACAATCTCGCGAGACACCTAGTTACATTACTATTTTATATAGTTTTGTGTTTGATCCCTTTCCTATCAGGTCTCTCTTGGCCAACTCTGCTGAAGTCCTCAAGGGATTCACTTTAGTGACTGTAGGTTTGACAATCTCGCGAGACACCTAGTTACATTACTATTTTATATAGTTTTGTGTTTGATCCCTTTCCTATCAGGTCTCTCTTGGCCAACTCTGCTGAAGTCCTCAAGGGATTCACTTTAGTGACTGTAGGCTTGACAATCTCGCGAGACACCTAGTTACATTACTATTTTATATAGTTTTGTGTTTGATCCCTTTCCTATCAGGTCTCTCTTGGCCAACTCTGCTGGAGTCCTCAAGGGGTTCACTTTAGTGACTGTAGGTTTGACAATCTCGCGAGACACCTAGTTACATTACTATTTTATATAGTTTTGTGTTTGATCCCTTTCCTATCAGGTCTCTCTTGGCCAACTCTGCTGGAGTCCTCAAGGGATTCACTTTAGTGACTGTAGGCTTGACAATCTCGCGAGACACCTAGTTACATTACTATTTTATATAGTTTTGTGTTTGATCCCTTTCCTATCAGGTCTCTCTTGGCCAACTCTGCTGAAGTCCTCAAGGGATTCACTTTAGTGACTGTAGGCTTGACAATCTCGCGAGACACCTAGTTACATTACTATTTTATATAGTTTTGTGTTTGATCCCTTTCCTATCAGGTCTCTCTTGGCCAACTCTGCTGGAGTCCTCAAGGGATTCACTTTAGTGACTGTAGGTTTGACAATCTCGCGAGACACCTAGTTACATTACTATTTTATATAGTTTTGTGTTTGATCCCTTTCCTATCAGGTCTCTCTTGGCCAACTCTGCTGAAGTCCTCAAGGGATTCACTTTAGTGACTGTAGGCTTGACAATCTCGCGAGACACCTAGTTACATTACTATTTTATATAGTTTTGTGTTTGATCCCTTTCCTATCAGGTCTCTCTTGGCCAACTCTGCTGAAGTCCTCAAGGGATTCACTTTAGTGACTGTAGGCTTGACAATCTCGCGAGACACCTAGTTACATTACTATTTTATATAGTTTTGTGTTTGATCCCTTTCCTATCAGGTCTCTCTTGGCCAACTCTGCTGAAGTCCTCAAGGGATTCACTTTAGTGACTGTAGGCTTGACAATCTCGCGAGACACCTAGTTACATTACTATTTTATATAGTTTTGTGTTTGATCCCTTTCCTATCAGGTCTCTCTTGGCCAACTCAGCTGAAGTCCTCAAGGGGTTCACTTTAGTGACTGTAGGCTTGACAATCTCGCGAGACACCTAGTTACATTACTATTTTATATAGTTTTGTGTTTGATCCCTTTCCTATCAGGTCTCTCTTGGCCAACTCTGCTGAAGTCCTCAAGGGGTTCACTTTAGTGACTGTAGGCTTGACAATCTCGCGAGACACCTAGTTACATTACTATTTTATATAGTTTTGTGTTTGATCCCTTTCCTATCAGGTCTCTCTTGGCCAACTCTGCTGAAGCTATTAGAGTATTCAAGGCTAGTAGTGGTTGTTTATTTTACGTTCTCTTACTCCTTTTTTATACGCCGATGATGCCTTTAAGCAACAAAGGGAAAAATACTGTTTTCAAATTTCTTCTTTTTAACGTGGGAGTCACATAATTAATATTATCTTCCTATTAATTATATATTAAAGCGGACATTTTGATGTAATTGTATGCATATCGCCTAGGTGCAAGCAGTGGTATATAGTATATTACTGTATAACGAAATAGAGGGCTCCCAAAAGGTCAGTGCTCGGCAGGCCATAAATTGACAGCTAGAAAAACGATCCTAACGTCAGTCACGGACCCCAAGGAGTCAAAGCATTCAAAAGTTCAATACCTTCAACCTAAATTATTTGAAAAAGACCAATGATAAGAATTGCATCATTCTAAAGTAACGTAAAAGATTTAAAATAAGGCAATGAAAGCAGAGGATCGGAATAAAGCAGTTTGAAAAGAAAAATTATAAATAAGGGTAGAAAAGAAGCGCAAGAGGTCTTTTTGGTTGTTAACTTATTGAAGAAGGGTGTTCCGGAAAAAATGTTTCTCTTAGTAGCAAACGGGAAAAAAAATGTTGTCAAAGATTTAGCCGAAATCAACCGTAGAAATTAAATAGTAACTGCGTAGTTTAGTACAAGTATTTAATAATAATCTTCGAAGTATAATTAAAAGATAATCGTCGTTTATAAATTAAAAAGAGTCGTCGTCATAAAAGTGTGTGAGTAATAGCGTCGATCTACAAGTGTTTGAACAGGAATAATCATCGAATAAATTAAAAAGTAATCGTCGTCACAAAAGTGTGTGAAAATAAAAGTGTATGAAGAAAAGAAGATTCGTCGAAAAGATTAAGGCAAATCAATCCATCTACTGGCAGTCTACGCGGGAATCATGTTCAAGGAACCAGGAACATTGGAGCTGTAATAGAACTTCAGAGTCGATAAGTACAAATCAATGGACAATTTCAATTAAACAAACTACCACCAAATTCTATTTTATATTAAGTAAATTATAGTCACCAAAGAACCTAACGAACCCGTAAAGAGAAAGTAAATAAAATTAATAAATAATAAATTTCAGTTAGCTGGAGCATTTTATCAAAATAATTAAAAGTAAAAGTTTAAAAGTAAAAAATTCTGATGCACCCTTATTTCTTTATTTTAGATTAAGACATTGTAGAATAAGTAACTTGTATTTAATTATGTACTCAGAATAAGTAGTAGATTAAGATGTTATTTGTATAATTATTAAGTGCATCAAATTTGAACGATAATTGTTTGTTTTTTTGTAAATGATTTTTAAACTTTAATTTTACAATTAAAGAAAGAGTTAAAACCTACTAATGTTTCAAAGTTATTTATTTTGTTAACATTGGCATGAAGAACGTGCGTATGAATAAGTCAAATTAAAATAAGATTTGTTATAATACGTAAGAAAATATCATGATTAAAACCTGCCATTTTTAATTTAAAGGACCGTTAGTATTGAATAATACATTTGGCCAAAAATTGTACCAAATCCTTGATATAATTGATAAAATTCTTAAATCTGAAAATTAGTGTTTTGAATGAGTAAAATCGCAGTGAATTGAATTTCTGAAATAATAATAATAAATTATTCTAACAGAAATCAGAATAAATCGACTACAAAGTATTAGGAATTCAGCTTATCTTAAATGTACAATTGAATTGTTTATAATTGTGTTGGAGAACCAAATAATTGCGACATCACTCTCAATACGATTACTGCGAAGAACTTAATTACGTTCTTCTGAGAATTAAACAATCAACGTGTCAGCAATGTAGGACCGACAACGTGAAACATTTAATCAATAGCCATCGACTCGAGGTAATCGAGAATAGAAGTGCTGCCCTTCACCGCCAGGTTGCGTATTGAATGACAGCATCAAGTAACGTATTATTTGGAGCACGTTTCTAGGTGACTTGGAATGTAATTTAGCGTGTGACCTGAGTGCATTACAGAGCTATGGGTGAAGCTGAAGATAATTGTCGATGGCCAGATCTAACGGTCAACCTCACGACAGAGAGGCCACAACTCCACCTCCATCAACCTATTAGGCCATTAGGCTTTGTAACTTGAGAAGTAACATTTCAAAATACTGTCTCGTATTCACTGTAAATAGGTTTTGTAGTATTTCTACAAATGAAATATCGTTAACACATTTGTTTATCAATCATTTATGATAAACATAATTTTTGGAAATACATTTCATAATTACATTTATTTCCACAATTCATAATTATATGTTCCTACAACACTTTGTTTTTGAGAATGAATTTTCAAAATATTAAAAATTAAAACTGTTTGTTTTATAGCTGATTGCTGTCGTTTTTAATCCCGCGAAACAATGTTGTCAGATGTAATGTATTTTTCTCGGCTATAACAGAAATAAAAGTACCCATGATAAATGCATTTATCAATTGTATTTTCTTTTTCTTTAATACAATTAAAAGTTCGAAAAGATTTAATTATATATATATATATATATATATATATATATATATATATATATATATATATATATATATATATATTACTTAGTGTTCTTTCAGATGGTGTAATTTTGAAAATGTTAAAATTATTTTAAGCCATATATTAAATTTTTTTCTACTAAAATAATAATAATAATAAACTACAACTAAACTCATAAATCTAAATCACAATTTCTAATGCTTTGCTTAAATCTGGAGTGATAGTGGGCATCAAAATAAACAAAGAAGTTGAATAAACTTTAAAGTCTAAATGCTTCCTTTTCCGTCTGGAGATTTATAGTTTTTCAATAAATATTCTAATTTTCCAACTTTCGGTTTCAAAATGGCGGAAATGGATTTTTTTTCATTTCTCTGTAATTTAACTTTACAATTTGAATGGTCACCTTTTTGAAACCATTAGATGAAAAATTACAAGATTTTTGGAAGCACTACTAATTTATTGTATAAAATGTTCTATTGGTATCAAAATCTCTATTCGTTCTGGAGTTATATTTTATTATTATTGTAAAAAAAATTAAAAATTATAAAAATGTTGGACAGACGAAAATGGAAGCGTTTTAAGACATATGTTTATATAATTTTTTAATTGATGTCCCTTACCACCTAACGTAGTAAGTATTTTGTATCGCTTACAGTTTCAGAGATCCTTACGATGGCCATGTGTAGCTGATCTCTCTGTACAATATTTATATTATTTAAATATTTTAATATACATATTCATTTTTGCAACTTGATAACAAATTTATTGTTAATTTAATTTAACAAATAATTCATGAAATAGATGTTTCATATTCCAGCGAATTTGGAAACAAATTTTGATAAGTTAAAATGTGAAAGAAAAAAAAAGGGAAAAAAAAACACAATTATATTAATATATTAATTACACACATTTGTGTTAAGTTCAAACACAGTGATTTTATGGAGTCCCCAGAATATCTAAGATGTATTACTTTTACGGGCGAGATAGTGGCATACATATATTCCATCAAAAAATTTGGGAATAGGCCTACAATACATTCGGAGGTAAAAACTATATACAAAGAATTTTGTTGTATTTGTACTTTACTGAATCAATTTATGTTCTTAGCAAAGACCTATTATTGTAATGGGAACACGACTCCAAAAAGAAAGATGTTTTCAAGACTTAAGGATTTCCGATTACAGTCCATTGGAACAACGTAATTATCCATTTTAACTAATTAACCAACAGGTAATATTGTATTGTATACACTGACGTAGGCAGATTATAAATTTACAAATGGATCATACAAATTTAAAAGAATGGCTTCACAAAAATTATAAAACAGAGTAATATTGTATCCTCTATGTATTTATCATTGTGATTTACATGCAGAAGACCTCATACGGACCTTAAATCACTTTGAAGAAGTATGTTTTGTATGTTTTATGAGTAATAAAGATTTAACGTGATTCAATTAATTGGTTAAAGTACACGTCTAGTTAGTTGCAGTTCAGACTTATGGACCAGTCAATGGTTGCACAGTTTTGAACCCAATTGCTGGTGTCCTCTTTTCTTCAAATCTTATAAGAATACAATAAAGACGTTATTTATCAAAAATAAATAAAATTACGAATAATACGATTTTGAAGCACATAACTTTACAAACTTTAACAAAATTGGTTTTGTTTTTCCAATCTGTATGATTTAGATTATGTGATATTCCGTAAACAATATTTATTGATTTTAAGATTATGTTGTTGTTTATTTGTATTTCATGATTTTTCTTTGATAGTTCTTATTTTTCGAATTTGTTTTAAATACTGTCAATGTGTATAATGTTTTCGGTATCAGTATAAATATATATTGAGCTTGACTTGTGAGATAATATTAGATTGAATAAAACTCTAACACATGATCTCACAAAAATTACGTTTATTTAATCAAACGCGTTTCAACGATAAAGTCGCCATCCTCAGTGATACATGAGCTGCATTACCAAAACTATAACTTCAGTTATTACCAGTTTTGGTAGCTCATGTATCACTGATGATGGCGACTTTGTCGTTGAAACGCGTTTGATTAAATAAACGTAATTTTTGTGAAATCTTGTGTTCGAGTTTTTTCTATCTCGGTATCAGTAGTTTAGAGTCCATCTGTAGATAATCGAATGAGATAGAGCTTGTCTGTACTTTATTCACAATTCAAAACATATTGTCATATTTTAAATATTGAATCTCCAAAAAAGGTAGCTCCTAAATAAAAAAATTTAAAAACAATTTCTTTGTTGCACACTTTTCTGTCAGGTACCTCACTTAATTCCCGTTGAATTTTTGATTCAACCTAACCTATTTTGCACAAAATGCCTAGTAAGTTAGCGATCAAAGCTAAAGATTATTTTTAACATTAATGCTAATAATTATCCGCATCATAACTAGGCTACGTATTTATTTATCGCAGCTCTATTTCCTAGTTACAAGTGGATTTAACCTAGTACGGGTCAGAAAGCTAACAACAAGACTGTTATGAAGAAGCAACGGATTCAATTACAGTTAGTTATGCTGAAAGAAATTATCGAGGAGTCATGATCTAAGAGGCTAGTGCTCGCAAACGTAGCCTAACAGTTAACGGTGCAATTTCTGGTCACAGTTCCTCTTCCATGCCACTGGTGGACAGTCAAATACTTTAGTCCTTATTTGTTAAAACAGTTCATAGTTGGCCTATGTAAGGTTCAAACGAACATTCATAAATAGACTGTACTGAGAGATGTTTGAATTGTAATTATAATGAAGTGAAGCAAAACGTTTTACATAATTTGTTAGCTAATTATTATTTGTCTAACATTCCACGATTCTTCACTCAACAGCTGATACGTTTTTCACTACTAACTTCAACGAACACTCAAAAAGACTTCACTTTACTACCAACGCATGTTTTTTAGTCTCCATCAAAGAAAATGTATTGTTGCAATACAAGATATCCAAGCGTGTTTTTCAGACACTTAACTTCAATAAAAACTGTTTTTTAAGATACTTTAAGTCACTTCTTTTATTCAGATTTTACAAACATAAAATACTGTTTACTACTACACTTTTTATCATCTTTTGCTACTAATGATGTTTTACAGAGATGTTACCGTACTGGAAAACTGTTCATTATGATACTTTTTGTCGCTATTTTACTACTCATGTATGTTCTTTACAAGCTACAGCATGGAAAATGTTCCATTAGTACATTTTATGTTGATACTGTATATCTGATGCATTACCGATTATTTTTAAAAAAAAGTGAAAAGTGTAGTTCTTCTAATGAACATGTTCATAGAAATGCTAGTTTTGAATACTATCGACACTAACAAACCCAGCTTCCTAGCGTGTTTGGAAATCTTGTAAAAACGATAGTAAGTTTACAATTGAAATGTAATTTTTCCAAAGTTAAGGGTAAATTTTTGAAGCCAACCAGGAAAAATTGAGAATAAAATAGATAAATAGCATATATTTAACTAATCTCGCTAACCTTTAAATTGGGTCAGAGCTTGTCGACAAACAGATTGTTACTGTATAGAGAGCAGTAACATATTCTTCGCCAGAGTTTTCAATCTGTAACCTCTAAATTTGTTCATGAGTAGGAAGTGAATAAAAGCAATATTTTTAATAAACTACATATAACCAAATTTCAACAACACTTAAAACACTGAAGAAGTTTTGGGGAACTATGACTTAATTATATTTTAATTACTATTTTTAAAAAATGGGAGAGTTATAAGAGTGGGAATGAAACCTCCGTAAAACTTGAACATATTTAGTGCACATTCTTTGAAAGAAGAACTTTACCTTAAACATACAAAAAAATTTGAGGAAAAAATTATTTCAACATGACGTATGTTTCTAGTGCATGAATCTCATATAAATTATGTAAATGTTGATCAATGTTGTACAACACATATTCTGTTAGCCTGTAACAAATTTATATTGACTTTCTGGAACAAACTTTTCTCTATAAAACACCAATATTTTTACAAATTTTTAGATATATTTTTAAAACTTATGTAATGATATCTGATAGTGTATGGTCTTATAAATTGACAATTCCAGCAATTGGCCCATGTAATTCTGTCACACGTCAGACTTATTGTTGTGTAGAACTTTCACATTTGTATATTAAACGGAAATTGTCAACTTTCCATATTATGACATTGAGGATTGCAATATGTTATTATTCGTGTGTTAAATGTTATTAGTTTTAGTACTGATGGGAATTATTGATTTATCTGACAACAACTATTTTTTTTAACTTTTTGTAAATATTGTCTTTATGTTATTCTGACACAGACAATACATCGAAAATGCTTCGTAATTATTTCGTCACAATGTATGGTTACTGTCTTATACAAATATTACGGTATAACTGTGAAATGTCGCAAACCGGTGTCTGAAGCTCTGTCACGACCTTCACTACTTTGTCATTACTCCACTAGAATTTTACATTCAGACTAACCGTGGATGTGTACCATAATAGTGAAGTGATGAGTTCATATTTGTATTTTGAGGACTTTGTATTATTGTCTTAAATTCTGTAGTAACCTACATAGCTTTAAAAAAAGATTGAATATTTATAAACAAATCTATGTTTTATGAAGATTTTATTGTGTCAATATCCAAAAGTATCACCAAATATTTTCACAATCAAACGTAATTTTTTTCAAAAAACAGTGTAATATATACAAAATAATAAAAAAGCAATCAATACTTAATGTCTAATGGAAAACAAATCCTATAAAATAATTAAAAATCATGTAATATCTATCTAGTCCTTTTTATACCTAGTATAGATAAAGTTATGTGACAGTTCAAAAAACAGAAGACGAATTTTTGCAGATAGGCCTACATTCGTTTCAAGGTCACATGAGTTCAAAAATGTGGGTTTTGGAATATCTTGTATGTCTGTTGAAACTTTTTTTTTCAATAACTCAAAATTTGGGTTAGCAGCCATTCGAAAAAAAAAACTCAAAATTACAATTTCTCTCAAAATCGACAAACTATTTTGAAACAAATTTCTTCATGTGTAGCTTCTAAGGGAGCCAAACAAAACGGATTAGTCGCCATCTCGTAAAAAATATCGGTATGTGAGTTATCAGATATGGGGTTGTTATAAAATATGTAATTTCTCAAAATTGACTCTACTGATTTTATTCAAATTTTAGTGATAGCTCTACGTAAAGATTAATGACACAAATTCGGGTGCAAAATCTCACGTAAAAAAATATCACGTTCCAGGAATAATTAGCAAAAAGTCTGAGGACTTGCCTGACACAAGCGAAGCAAGTTTAAATTCTATGTAAATATTTTATTTTTCCAAAGACGTCATCCATTGTTCATTTTAACTATTTTCTGACAACTACCAAACAGACATTTTATGATATTTGGCTAGTTATTTTGATTTGTGAACCGGTGTGTAAGACAATATTTGCCACGTTTATTAACAAATCTACGCCAAAAGGTTTTCTTTACACACTCTCCTAGCGGTCGCACACATTACCCTTTTAAATTAGTTTTAGCTTAAATATGGTAATATAATTTATAATCTTAAACATTTCGATTTTACTAATAAGTATTGATTACATTAATATGTTTAAAAAATATGGCAAACCTTTACTTAATGTTTTAACGTAAAATTAAATATTCCAAGAAGAGGGACTACTAATTCTACAACTGACAAACAAAATTCAGAATAAATACCAAATAAATAGATTTAAATCAAGAATAAATTTTCAAAATAATAAAAAAATTTGACTGTTTTTAGGATTAATAGTTGGAATGAATTTATTGTAATACAAAAGGTAAAGACATGAAAATGGTTGAAAGTTACTACTTAGCTCAATTAACAAAAACTAATAATGAGTTTGTCTTCATTATCTCTACAGGTTGAGTTTACATATTTGTAATTCTTACCTCCCCCCCCCCCCCCAAATGA
This sequence comes from Aphrophora alni, assembly GCA_963513935.1. Taxonomy (NCBI): domain Eukaryota; kingdom Metazoa; phylum Arthropoda; class Insecta; order Hemiptera; family Aphrophoridae; genus Aphrophora; species Aphrophora alni. Next base: position 88,368,699 of record OY740767.1, read on the forward strand.
TAACGTGTATCATAACTTAACTATGATTTATTTTCCTTGTTGTTTGTCCGAAAACCTCTCGGTCATCATCGCCTTATAATAAAATGAAGAAGAGAATGTAAAATAAAGACCCTTAGGTTTTGAATACTGTAATAGCGTCATGGTGGGAAGAAAGATCAAGAGTTGAACAAGGGAGACCTGAGACGGAAAATAAAAGAGAGGAATCTAACCCAAGATGATCCAAATAGGTTCCCTAGGGATTGCCACTAGAGTGAGTCGTGGGTTAACTTAGTGTTGCAACACTTTCATTAATTACACAATAGCACAACACTTGTATTATGGAACTATTGAATGACAACCATCTCGAGACGTATAAGGTTTGTTATTATTGAGCGCAGTTAAAATGTCAACGAATATGGGTGGTTAGTTTGATAACAATTTGTTCAGCAGTTTAAGTGTCAGATATCATAACAACAGTTTTATATTCCGATGAAAAAAGGAAAAATCCTGAAAGTTCATAAAATTTGAGATACAAATTTTACAAAATTTATTATAATATAATAAAACATCGTACATATTGAATAACGAAGGAAAAGTAATAGGCCTATTCTTCTAAAGATAAAGATATTTTTTAAACTGTATTTTCCTTCCTCTCTTTTAATCCTACTCTGCTGAAGTTATCTTTAATCCAATAAAGATGTAACAAATGGAAAATTATAATACATTTTTTATCATATTTTGAAAATCTAGATTACGATTAAAAACAACATAATTTACGTACGTAATTTCACTCCAAAGTTAGTAAATTAACAAAGATGTTTATTTATCGTTAAGTAATAGGACATTCAATTTTAAAGAATAAATCACGACCACTTCCTGTTAAAAAGTTATTACAAAGTCAATAATAGTTGATTGGTTAGTAGTTAAAGTCATTCATAATGAGAATCAAGTGGCGTTCTGAGCGCGGTATCTCCAAGGAAGACAGGCAGGTAGAGCCACCTCCTCGGTCTGGGCACATCCAGGTCACTCAGAAGGTCACTTCCATACCATGTTGCCACTTCTCCCTCTACTTGGAATTCTTCATATTGGTAGGAGACTGTTGTTCTTGCTACAATAGTAGTTATTAAGTTATGTGCAAATATAATTATTTATTGATCGATAAATGGGTACAAATTAATCTTATAATGAAGATTGTATGTTGCATTATTATAACCCCTAAGTCTATACGTTCCCTTACCTGCAATAAACTAAATATAAATAATAAATAAGTGTACTCTTAGGTATAACTTTTAAATTATTGTCAATTAATTCTTTCATTAAATTGTAGAATATTTATACTTAATTTAAAATTAAAATAAATTTGATTGAGAAATAAAATATTTTAAAATAAAAAATATATATAGTAGCCTCAGACTAGGATTGTGTCTGGTGTAAGGAGCATGTCCTCCCTTCTTCTTGCTTCCCTAGCCTGACTTGACGGTACAACCCATTCCAAGAAAACTAGGCACACAAATTACTGCTTAGCTACATTTAATTCCTAAAGTTACAACTTCGTGACAGACTTTTGTAAACGTTTTATTCTTATTTACACCGATAAAAGAAACGAAAGTAGGGTACGCGTTTACACAGAAGCATGAGGTCTATATTTTTTTTATTGGGGTTGTACCGCTGAAAGTAAACGCAACAAAGTGTGGGGCCCCTCTTTTCCTCTCCACCCCAGCCACATTCCTACCTTGAGGATACTGTAACTAAATATAATGTATCAACAATAATATTTTTAACAGTATGTAAAGTTTAATCTTTTTATTACAAATATGTGTCTTTTATAACGGACTTATATTTAGACTACTATAGAAACTAACCATTTATGAGTAAGAACTCAACTTGATTAATTATTTTTACAATATTTACTTTTAAAGAATATTTGTAAGAACTTTCTGTTCTTTTTTACGTTTTTGTCCCTTTACTTTATGCTTGTTGGACTTATGAAGACGGTGAGTAGGTAACACACAGAAAAACGCAAATTCGTCAACAGGTCTTGAACGTGCTTAGTCTTAAACGGTCTATTAGTCAGAACTGCAACGCTATCTGTTACCAACTGAGCCACGCTGCTCCTCAAACTCACTTTGCAAGTGCAGTAGATATATATTTATTGTTGTTTGTTTTTATTTGCTAAAATGTTGTCAGACGTTATAACTTAGTTGACCTACCCATCATTTTGTATCCACTATTATTTCATAAATATATATATAAAAACATTTTTTATCAAATATTAGGTAATCTTACTCACTAAAGTAACAACTAGAATTACTAAATGTACCACTAACTTAATATGTAAATGCTAAATATTAACTTAACTCTAAAACAAAATGAGCGTGTCAATCCTGTATTATTATTGACATTAAGGAAATATTTATATTTATAATGTTAATTCTTCTCTCATACGGATTATGACAACATGAATCAATTTAAGATATTTAATTATACCGGGCAATACAAATTATTAAATCATTTATAAAATAGTATAAACGATAATGAACTGAGTGAATAAAAAGTACCGCTGAATGAAGTTCAATTTAAATCCTTGAGGAGCAGCGTGATTTTAGAACATAGTTTTTAAATTGTTAATATTTTTTATTATATTTTGTTAATGTTATTTATTGTTTAGATCTCACCAGATATTATAGATTCATACAAAAGCGCAGAATGTGGTCAGTCTTTTTTCATAGTTCAAGAAATGCCTTCCACAACTTCTGTCTTGAGGAAATACAGAACCAAATATTTTCATCAAACTAAACCACTTTAAAGACCAACCACTACAATCGTTCTCTCGGAACTGACTATGTACCACACAGAGAGCAATATCAAAGATGAAACTAGAAGAAGTGCATCAGATTTATTTCTAATTACACGAAATTAACTCAACGTACAGGCTTGGAACTAAGAATTCCCGAAACGACGCCGACGCGGCGGCATGGAAGATTTTAAGAAAACTTCTGCGATTTACGCCCTACAGACTACAATTGTTATAAGCTCTACGTGATAAGAAAAGAAAATAAGACTTGAAGTTTGTATTGGAATGATTAACAGATGGATAACGGTGAAAATGTACTTAAGTTAATAAAATTGTGTTTAGTGATGAGATTCCTTTCCATCTCAGCGACAAGGTAACACGTTCTAAATAGGAATATTGGTTGTAAAAACTCTCGTCAGGTAGTGAGACTCAAAGTTAAATATATTTGACTATATAAGTTCTATAAAATTATATGGTCAATTTTTTCTCGTTGAAAACATTATAATTGGTATTATTTATCTGAATATTTTGCTGAAAAACTATCTAATGTCGCAATTATAGGAAGAAAGGAGAGTTTCTATTCAACAAGACGATGCACATTTTCATCGCGTGGTTAATTTTACCTCAATCGTAAGACTATGACTTGAATTGGACACGGGGGAGTGATAGTTAACCGCCATGATCTCATGAGAGATTTTGGATATCTGTGTGTGAGGCTACGAGGCAAGATGTTTGATACACCTCTCCCCCTGGAAGCCTAACGAACTACGTTTTCTTATTAAAAAAAAGCAACTATGATCATAGATGGTAGTATGATTAATAAGATTTAGTATGAACATGAGGAATCCATATTGAAAATTCGTAATACAGTACTTATAAAACAAAACTTGAGGCTTTATTGAATTTTTGATGAATTCCTCAATTCATTATGGTTTATACTTAGCCTGTTCTACATTAATACATTTTATATTTTAATTTGTCTAGGACCTATATTTTGTGATTCATTTATTTTGAAGATATTTATTTGTTTATTCAAAATTTTAACGTTTTTACTTCCGTCAGGACAAATGCTATTAATGATTATTCAGGATGTGAATTATGATGAATATATGAGTGAGATAGTAGTAATTAATAAAGGATGAAGTGTGTCATTTGATTAGTGGGGAATTTTAAGTAAGGTTTCTTTATTCTCTGGTAAATGGGTGTGGATTTTATATCATGCATGCTTTTTTATTTAAATTTTATACCATGGTACATTTATCTTCTACTAATAATGCAGCAGTTAATGAGATATTTTATTTGTTTTTTAAGAAGAACATTGTGAAAAATCTTTTAAAGACTCTTGGATGCTCAGCAAACACAAAAATTGTGGAATTTTCGACTCTTTTCTCCTGACTTGTCCCATATCGGAACTCACTATTACTTCAAGATGGAGTCACTTTTCTTGCCCTCCTGTTGTTCTTCTTACACTCAAGATCCATCGGCTTGTCTCTCACTACCATCTTCCTTGTTCTCCTCTAGGATCTCAACAATATAGTTATTTCCCTACTTATGTTTATAGCTTTTGACTCTCCTTTCCAATTGTACCATACACGACAACCATGTGGTATGCAAAGTCCTGTTAAACAGAGTTCTTCTATATCCTGTGTAAGTACGATGGAAAATATTCACGCCCTGGCAGAAACATAGTGAGATAATAACTTATAACAATTTATCATTTCTTGTCAGCTATAGGTAAATATTTTTAATACGCCAAGCCGTCCACCTACCCTTGTTGTCGTTGTCCCACTTTTCCTGTCATTTCTAAAGTGTAAGGGCTTTTTCTTCTCTCTTAATATTGACTATTTTAATCTTCCTTTCATAAATTCTTTTGCGTTCCCGTGAGAGCAAATATATTGTGATTACTCCTGTGATAACAAAAGCCGCAGATTCCAATACAGTGTGGCACACACTTGCCATCCTAAGTGTTCCTTTCTGTGCACCGCATTCGTTCGTCCTTTATTGTATTAGCCCAGAATATACTTTGAAATATGGGGAAACGTCATTAAAATCATTGGAAAACTAAAAACATTGACGGCATAAAATTATTTTTAAAGTTCTCCCTTTTTTACGTCTTTACCAAGCCATATATTATGGCATTGTTTCATTTAAAAAAAAAAAAAAAAAAAAAAAAAAAAAAAAAAAAAAAAAAAAAAAAAACCACGACGTTGTCATTTTGAAACTGGAGAGCGGATTATTACGGTTGACCAAGCCATTCAGTAAAAGTAAAACTTTTGTCAAAATTGGTTTAAGGGAAAGCTACCGCAGATAGACACCATAAACATTTTGTTTAAGGATGAGATCAGTTTTATCGTAAAATTCATGGGTGTTACAAACATTTTTTAATTTGCCTACAAATTACAATAAAATATAAATATAAGTTGAATTCTGGTCACACTGATAGACTTAACGCGTACGGAATTTGTTTAACTTTACTGCTATTTTAGATAGTATAGTTACAAAGTATTTGTAACCGTTATAAATTGAACACATAAAATGTGTAATTTTGTGTCTTTTAACTTTGCTATACGATTATAAAACCAAATATGTTCTTTCAAGTTTTCGACAACAACAAGTTCAAGACTATGTCTCGGTGAGCGGCCATTTCCGAGTTGCAAAACCTTAACAATAGTCTTTGTAAACCTACAGCCATCGATAAACATTTCGAATGTTATCGAGCTGGCAACGAAACTTGGAAACATTATGGACCAAAGGTTGTGAAATAAACAATTATAGGCAAGACCTGTGTAAAAGGTCACTGGTCTTGTATCATGACAATGGGTTTTGTCATTCAAGTCAACTGTTCACCTCAGAATTAAATTTAGAGGTCAATGAATGATGTTTTTTTGGATCGGTCATGGTTAAGAGTATTACTGTGATAATTTACATTGTGAAGATTTAATGCTTTAGTAAAGAACACTTTAACACAAAACGGAGTCACACAAACCAAAATGAAACTGAAATTCTACCGTCGTTGCATGAAGCAATTGCATGCGAATATCTGTGGGTCTATCATAACCAGCTTCATATCCAACTCTAAATGTTTTCCTTTATAAATATAAAACTATCACAATTCTGAATTAAATTTTATGGTTAATGACCCTAACGAAAAGTGTTACATTAAAAAATATGCATAAGTGTATTTTAATAGATTATGTAATAAACGTATGTAACATTTGTATTCCATGTATTGTTACAATCAGATCAATATAAAGACATACAAGGTCTTTTATAAATGTCACGACTTATTGTAAACAAATGAATTTCTGTAAGTAAAGAAAATATAAATTGTTACAAATAACCTTAACTAGCTTCTTTAAAAACCTGATGTAAGAATAAATCATACTTTATATTTATAATTTTCTTTTTTGTGTGATACATTTTTTAAGTATATTACATTTGGTAGTTAATTATTTATGCCACAAAATAATATAACTAGTGTCACCTTTTAAATAGAACATATTCGTTTGTAAATATGTGACTGCTAGAAAGTTTGTATAACATTATTGTAATCATAGACGAAATTACTTCCTTTCACAACAAGCAAGATCAATATTTCAAATATAGCTTAACCTAAATTTGTGTTTATCTTCATATATTTTAAATAGGATTTTATTCACACTTTTGAACAATATACATATTCGACTTATGAAAAAACAAAAATATTTATTGGTCCAACCGTTGCTTCACAATTTGGAAGTAAAAATAAAATTACGAAAATTAAATAGAGTAGTCGTTTTAACAGTTTTGAATAACTATAAGCCATATAAACCGTTAACTTTTGCTAGAAATAAGCAATAAATTACGAATAAAAGTCAGCGCTATACAGTATGTATAATTAAGTCGTTAACTTTTGCGAAATAAAAAAAAAAACTGCACCCAATACATTAACAATACCATATAAACTGTTTAGTTTTGCGAAATGTAAGCAATCAATCACAACACAACGCGAATCCTCACAAATAATGTAGGTATTACTGTATATATATATTCTAACCTAAAATATAATGCTAATAAATAATAATGTATGCTAAACTATAAATAATTGAAAATAGCTGTTATAAATTCTCCAAAAAAAAAAACAACAACAAAATAAAACGTATTTGAGAATTTTAACGGTTTAAAACAAGACAAGTAAATAAAACGTATTTGAAAATTTGTAACAGCTATTTCAAATTATTTTTGTTGTGAGACATAACATGTTAATTACCCGTAACAGGCATGTTATTTAAAGGATAAATTTAAGTTAACCTAAAAATAATATAAACCAGCTTTCACAAATGATCAAACAAAACAAATAAAACATCTGAGAATTTATAAGAACTGTTTCAGAAACATATTAATGACTCATAATAGGCATTTTATTTAATTGATAAATGTATTACAAAATAAGTGTTTCCAAAAAAACTGATTAATTTTCAGCAAATATACATGTAAAACTGTTGAATTTGACAATTCAATAATTAAAATTGGCCTTAAAGTAAAGAAATACGTGACTGGTGCAGATATTCCTCAGGGAATTAAATATAATATATCGGTAGTGTATTTCGATAATAACTCGAAGATGGCAGTGACAAATCTCTTCGATTTATTATTTTTACTGTCATAACGTAATACAAAAGTTATGAATCAATGGTATCAATTTTAAAACTAATAGAAATTTCTAATATTCAAAATAAGGTGTATTTCATATAACTGACACTATCATTTAAGAGGTTTAATTTCTATTAACAATCCTTCTACTTGTTAGATAATAATAGGATAAAAGGAATCTTACAATAACAATTAATTCATAACGTCGATAAGTAACAGATTTATACAATGTGAAAATTTATAATTTAAAAGGAATATATAGAAATACAAAATTATTTCTCTACAAAATGGTGTTCCTACCAGTACTGTTGTATTGAGCGGAGGCACGGACAACTTTGGAAGAGCACTTGGGACGAATCACCACATCGGAGTTGAGATTTTTGAGGAAGATATTTGGAACAACACGGAGAGATCGAGTTAGGAGTGAAGTTATCAGAAGTACATCCCATCAGCGAGAAGATCTAGGAGCGCCAACTGAAGTATGTATGTAGGATGCTTGAGGATAGGAGAGTAATGTGGTATATGTAGGTCAGGTCGGACGGGAAAAGATCAGTTGGGAGACCTCGGACAATGTATAGAAGGTAAATAAAAGGATTGGGTAGTGTTCGGGGGAAGTCTTAGAACCAGATGAAACAAACGGCGTAGATCCGGGTTGACTGGAGGAAGTGGATCGAGGCGAGTGCTCTACGCTATGAGGGACAACAGACCAAGAAAAAGAAGAAGAAGAAGAAGAAGACAATTTAAAAGTGAATTAATTGAGAGAAATAAATTTTACTACTTATGAGGGTTTCCTTGCGTAGAGACTAAAACCATACTGGTAACCAATCGTTTTTTCGATCAGTCATCAATGACGCAAGGACTTTGTTACGGAGCAAATATAATGTTGGGCTAAACAAATTACTACAATCATTTCACTATAACATTACTTTTACAGATAAATAAGTCAAATCTGAAAATAGATTTCGTTCAGAGTATAATTACATTATCTTAATTTATTCTTTTTAATTATGACTTAGGTACGGTACTTTACTTTAAAACTAGCTAAAAGTAAAGGTGATTTAATTTAATCAAATCGTATTGACATGAGCACAACCTAGTGTTAGATATTCAAGCTGTGATAGATAACTGCTGGTTTCAAGCTACAGTTGTCATAGATTGGGGTAAAATGAGTGGAATTCTTCAAGAAAAATATAACAATATGTTTATTCGGAGGAATGTGCTTTTCGCTAAACATTTCTTCTTCATTAGCATCCTTCTCCTACAATATTCTAGTTAATTTTTCCCAGCACCAGATACATAAAAAATATTTTTACTCAATATTCAAGATACTAAGACTTCCAAGACATATTAAATTATCTGTAAAAAGCAGTTATTTAAACAAGTATGTGTAACAGACAATAATTTTTATCACACATATTAGACATTCTACCAAGTGTGTGTGTATTTGGTTTTATCAGTAATTAAATTAAATACATTAAATTTGTCATTTATTTTTCACTATTATATTGACTTCTTTGCATATACTATACGAGGTGTATTGTAAAAATAGAGAGTGATCATAACAAAATGATTTAATCATCATCTTCTTCTTCCCTGAAAATATCAAAAATGTTTTGGACTCTCGGATCATCATCATTCTTACACATAATAAAATCAACTGGAGCTGATGGTTGGCGCCACTTCTAGGAAAACATACCTAGCGACTGTTGAATGTAGGTAGTGCCACCAAGGTCTTGCATGACAGTAGCCACATGATCTCTGTCATAACTTGTACCTTAAATGATGAGAAAGTAATACCAGCTATTCATCTTGGGCTATAACAAATCCTCATGGCCTTTGTTATTATAAAATAGTTATTTGTTGGATCAGTCAATGTATTAATTCGTTCCTAATATGGCAGCGCTAAATAGTTGTTAATTTTTCGTAGATGCGTAGGGAAGAGTGTGTATTATATATAATAGTAAACTATTTATTTGTTAAATTATTATCTGTAATTATTTTATCGTTATTTCGTACTAACTTCAATTTTATATATTTTGTTTTTACAACTAAAGTAGAAATATTCATATTAATAGATATTTTTAACAAAACAAACGTAATATTGCATTTAATTCGAAATTTAATATCTTGCATTGAATCAAGGTAAATTACATAACTAAGCAAAGTAAGCTAATAATAAACAGCAGCAAGGAATAGTTGACATAACTTATGCCAACAAGCCTTGCAGCGTGTCCTTGCCGAGCATTCTTTGATTGACTTCCTCAAAGCTTTACAATATTGCTCCAGCGACCTTGACGACTCATAGCCTCATCCTTACAGATGCCATTTTATAAACAATTTGTATTTATTAAACTCATCAAATACCAACACATACACGTCACATTTAATACAACACCTGTGTAATGTGAAGGCTACAGTTCAATATAAGTGTATCCTGATATTTGTCATTGTTTTCTTCTACATGTAACAATGGGATATGTACTTTTCAAAGGTTTACAGCTTCTGCTTGTCCAGATTTAATATTTAGGAATGTAGTATTATTCCATTCCACCAAGTTAAAAGTGGCCGTTGACATAGTGAGAGTACGTTGCTTTCTTGTTTTTCACCAGTCGACCCAATACTTCTCTAAAACAAATTTTTGGTTTGTTATCTCTAAGAATGGAGTACATTGAAGAAAAAATAAATAAAGATCATAAAAACCTTTAAGAAATATTGGATTAAAATGTGGGTGAAAATGACAAACAAGGTAATAAGAAATACAAAAAAAAACGTTTCTCCTTCTTCCTCATTGCCTTCGACTCTTAAAACATCCTAAATTGAATGATGGACTTATTGGGCATTAGGTTATTTCATTAATTGAAATTGGCCTTATCAATTTAAGCGATATGCCTGCAAGAAACGTAAGTAAAACTCAATTTAAAAAAATGACGTATTTCTTTTTTGTCTAGGGGCAGGACTGAAAATAAATAAATGTGAACGTCATTTTTATTTTAAAATAATAATTAAAGACGTAAGGAAGGTTGAGGTTGATGATTTAAACGTTTGTTCTCTGTCCAAAACTAAAGTTAACCCTATTTCGATAAATTCTTTAATGATTTTTTTTAATACGTACTGCAAAAAATTAATAAACTATACTGAGCAAGTCATTGCTGTAAAAATGTTCCAATCATATGTGTTTTACATAAAAAATGTTAGAAATATATATATATATTTAAATATTTATATTTAAAAATATATAAATATATAAAAATATAAATATATATAAAATAGAAAATATTTCTAGCCAAGAGACTTTATACGTGGAACAGACTTCTTTAGTACCATGATTTTTTATAAGTTTGAATCGATACTTAATAGGGTATGCTAACAAGTAGTAACGAAAGAGAAAGAGAGGTAGGTATGTATTGAGCCGAATCACTTGGTTCGAAAAAAGTAGAATTTTAGGCTTACAACTTTTTTAACCAGGAGTTTTTTTCTAAAATAAACGAGACTGGAGTATTATTAAATACAATGCGAATTTTTTAAAGATTCAAAACAATCTCCTTTATCTATTTCAGTTCGAATAGTAAAAATAATTTGTATACAATTTTTTAAAATCTCTTAGTTTTAAAGATATGGTGTGGTTTCAAAGGTGTGGTTTTTGGCAAGCCAGACAAATAAGAATAGCTGAGCTCTGGAGTGTTTCGAGCTTCTTAATGTCTGTTAGGACTACTCCGCCATATTTCACACAACCACAACCTTATACAAATGTTTACCAAAAAACTAATCATTACAGAGGACAACCCATTTATCATATTTAATATTTTTGATACGAGATATTATGCAAATAAACCATGACAATCAACCCCATCCCCTCATTCCCCGATTTTCAGGCTTTTCCATTTAATATATTTGAACCAAAATCTGATTATCTTTTTTGTACATTTAACCTGCACGAATCTTACACTTTCCAAGCCAGTCGCACAAATTGTGCCTGAAATCATCACTAATAATTGGAGCACTCACTAATAATTTAAAAAATCATAATTTTATACTAAAAGTGCTTCAGTTGTAGTCTGGTCCCCTCAGGGGCTCACAATACTGAGTACGGGATTGGTAATATAACGGTTCAGCATAAACCAAGTATACATCAACATTAAGAAGGAAATGGGATATCGTACATCAAATCGAGATACGACTTTTGTAATTAATTACATAAAAATGTGATTGTAAATTATATACATTGTAAAAATGATTTCATGAATATACAGAAAATTATATTGCAACATAAACGCATAACAAAACGTTACAATTGTCATTAAATTATTACATCTTCTATCTGCTCTACTGCAATGATATAAAAAGGTACTTTATAAGTTTAAATCAGCCAAGATTTTCCATTAATCTAAACTGTTGCTGTTGGAGCGAGGACTTGTGTATTGGGAGTCAGATGACAAGGCCCACCAAGGTCGTTAATCAAACAAGGAAATTAATGAGTTAACTGTTCTTTATTTGATTGACCCTGTAACCACTCATTGTCCTTATTTGAATTACTCAACTCTAAACTCTAGTTGGAAAACTATTTACATTCTAATGTTTAAAAGAAAACACAAACTCAATGAAACGCATATATATATATATTAAAATAATATTTAATAAGTATTAAGCGCGGAGATAATATATATAAAAGGGTTTTATTGAGGAAAGCCAGAAGTTAGTTACCTCTTTCTTTGAAATGTATATTTCTATTTATTTTTATATATTTGAAACCTGTAGTACGATGTACATAATAATATTATTAATGGTATTTTTGTCTTGATTGCATCACAAAATTTTGAAACAAACGAAATATATGAAAAACTGTTACAGTGAGATCAAAAATATTCTGTAATTAGTTTCTAATTGATTAAAAAAAATTTTAAATCATATAAATTCACTATAAATTAAACTTTTTTTTACACCTTTAGGTAGGAGGCTCATCTTGAAGGGAAAATCTATTTGGAAATTTTCTTGACTCTCTTAAGGACTTCTTGTTTCATTTTTCTTTTTTTTAAACGAAGTTTGTCTATATCTATTTGTAATGATTTATCAGAAGTTTTAATCTATTTTATTTCAAAGTTGCTCTCTATACGTTTACTATAATTGTTGTAACTTAGTATTTCAGATTCTTGCCATAATACCAAAACACAAGAATTACATTTTGTATAAAAAAAGTTTTAATAATATTAGGCAAATGATGTTTACCTGGACAACGTGGAGTCCCAAACGAAACCTTTTTGTTACCATCTCCCCAAACACATAAGTTCGAAATTATTCGTAAAAACGGAAAAAAAAGTTTATTTCTCTGTTGTAAAAGATCTAATTTCTCAAAATCTATCTCTACATAATTTGATAATACAAAGCTATTAATATTACAAAGCAAATCATTGAAAGTAAATTAATATTTATTACTGCTTGAAAACAACGAGGAAAACAAAAATGAAACCCATAATAGGCTCTATTACAAATAGCTTAAAAAAGTAACATTTGAAACAGTTGCAACCCAGAGAAAAGAGAGTGGAGGATCGAGTAGGATCGCGACAGCAATCTTCTCACAACATATCAACAGTATCTTGTTTAATTTTGTATGTGTCTGTGTAAATATACGAATCAGAAAATTTGTACAATGTTTGTGAATTAAATTTTCTGTTTGTAGAATCTTTATAATGTAGATTTTGTCAGCAAATTTAAAAAAAATGGAGAAAGTTCTTATATAATAGATACCGTGTGTTTCAAAAGTCACCCGTCTTCCTAAGTTTTTAACAAGTTCAATTCAAAAATCTCCTTTGGTGTATAGCTTCCTTTTTATTATAAGAATATAAAAGGTACTTTTTAGGGGAAAGACTTAACCTGTTTCCCCCAAATCGCCCCTTTTTGTGACATGTAAAATCTTTCTATATGCTAAAAATTTGAATCTTAAGTATTAACCCCATAGAGCCTTCAAATGAAAAAAAAAAAAAAAAAAAAACCTATAGGTTTCAAATAATTAATAATATAATAATAATAATAATAATAAATAATATAATTTCATAGGTTTCAAATGAAAGGCCTTGATAAAAGAAGAACAGAGCTGCATATCAGAGGTTTCGATGTTGACCCTCTCCAAAATGGCGGCCCATTGAAAAATGTGGTAAAAATGCTAAACCCTTATCTTATTCAAAATTTAGATTAGATGCTCAAAATGAGAACCATTTACTTCTAGATAGAAATAAAACCTGGACTCAATAAAACCTTTCATCTTCCATCATTTCTTGTGTGGCCAGCTGGTTAGCATTTTCAATCCTTCTTCTTAAATCTTCAAGGTTTTGATTCGGAAACTTTACGTTTGAGGAACCCCCTCCCCCAAAAAAGTCCAACGGGGTGAGGTCGGGTGAACGAGTTGGCCACTCTAGAGCACCATGTCAACCTATCCTTTTTCTTGAAAATTTTAGCTGCATGTCTAACTTTCATGTTGTAGTGAGACAAGCTACAATCTGTTGAAATACAGAATTGAATTTTTCTTTTTTTCTTGAGCTATTTTATTTATGGTTGGAACAATGATCATCGTGTTACATATTTAAGTATATCTCGCTGTTCACCAATAAAAATCGTCTAAATCCAGAAGTCGCCAAAACTATTACCAAAACATACAGTTTTTAAAAATTTTGTATAGGCTTCCTCTATCCAGTGCGGGTTTCATCTGACCAAATCGGCAATTGTGGCAAACTTATTCTTCCATTATGGTTTACTTTGTATGTTAAAATTAATCTTTTAACACTCTGTGTACACTACTTTCAGAAATTCTTACATGAAGACTGATCTAAGTGGGTTTACTACAAACTACCCTAAACTACAAAACTGATTGACCCCCTGACCGTGGGGATATATTTTACACTAAAAGTGGTAGTGAATTTTTCAATTAATAATCTTAAATATGATATGTGAAATAAATTTTTTATACGCAGCTTTAAATTAACGTACAGCTTCATGTAAATTTCTTTTCCACAAAACATAACCATCTCCACTTTATTTGATTTTTTTTTTAAACTGCACTAAGCTCTGTAAGTTTAATAAGGAGACTGATAAATCGTTACTATTAAGATTAAAATAATAGGCCTCGGATACTAGACTTCGGTTAGATATTGCTAACACCAATATTTGAATTGTAACTTGTCTTAAAATTGTTCACTGTTTATCAACTTGAACATAATTATTGGGTTAAACATTTTTTTAATACTTATACTTTCACTGACTGTCAATGATAGGAAAAACATGGCCAAAGTCAGTTTTTACCACCATAAGTCATTTTTTAGTGTAGGTCGAAATTGTTGGAGAGTATAGTCTATTTTAATTTTGGTGGCCCCAATTTTGGACATGGTTAACATAGAAACCTCTAATTTGCACCACTGTTCTTTTTTATCGACATTTTTTATTTGAAGTGTCACTTGATGGGGTTTATATTCAAGATTTTTGAGTTTCAGAAAACCCCTTATTTGGTGGCGGGGAGAAGTGACATTGATCTATTTGCTAAAAAGTATCTTTTTATGTTCTTATAACGCCAAAGAAAAAAATTTTCAGTTGCAATTGTTCAAAATTTAAGAGGGGGTGGGTGGTGGTCGACTTTTGGGACACATGTTATATATTTAAAATTTACGAATTGAGCTCTACATAATAATAATCCTCGATGAAAAATAAAGGTGGTTGTTTGATTTAGTGCACTGGCTGTTACATTGTAATATTAAATTTAAATAATAACTTATTTAAAAAAATCACTTGACCACTATTATATATATATATTCAGAAAAGCTTGTAAAAAATTCTTAATCAATATTTAATAAACATTTTAATTTGAAAAACAAACAAACAAAAAACACCGACACTATAACATGGTCATTGAAATGTAGTTTATGTTTTCTTGTTGCAGAAAATAAAGTGTTTCTTTATTAATATGTAGGTATATAAATACACCTAAAATATACTTAGTTTTTAAGAGTAATATAATAAAAGCTTGAACGATACTGTTAACATTGGTAATATCCACATAACCTATCGTATAAACTCATAAACTATCCTACTTACTACCTTATGATTTAGAGTAAATCGTTTAAAGAGATTATATCTTGTCTTAACTAGTTCAAACAAAAAGTAGATTCAACCTAATTCTAAGTTTATAAGCATTACTTCTCGAACGGTTACCAAGGAAACTGGAAAGACCTGTCAAAAAGGTTAACTCGATTTTCTTGAATGTCAGAATTATATCTTGCTCACTTAAACTACCAAAACTTGTAGCTATAAACAAATAGTAGGTCTATGTAACAGATTCATTAAGAATTTATAAGGAATTATATTTACGAGACTGTAAATGTAAATTATAATTAGAATACATTTTCTATTGAACTATGCAGGTAGATAACTTTTGTAAATATGTCAGAATTAGCCGATATGAATTTTCTTTAAAGATATCATACACGGTTTAACGTATTTATTTACTGTAATGACACACCACTATTTCATCATTTAATACCTGATATTTATAATAAACACAAAGCTTAATCTGTATTAAATACTTTTTATATTTGACCGGCTGTAGCGGTGAACGAGTTTATCATTATACATCAAAAAATTTCAGGCTGTTATATTTAAGTTGATATAAACCTCGCCACGTTGATGATATCATAACGCCCATGTCACACTAATTTCGTTTAGTAACATTATTACTTACCTAGGATCTACAAGTTAGAAGAAACTTACCAAAATTTGTTTCAAATGGCCGTCTTTTTGAAATTTGAAGACCTGGATTAAGAAGTAAAAAATACTTTAATCGACCAGAAAAATGTATTTTACGTTCCAAATTTAATTGAAATAGAACAAAAATTACATCTACTATCTTTTAGTATTTGTTTTCTTTTTATAAAATATTTAGGTTATGCCGTGAAACATTACTTTATTTATTTATATTCTCAAATTATTAAAATTACTAAATATACCACAATTATTACTAAACACTTAATCACATCACATAATAACACAATATAGCAGCAAGAAAACAATAACAACAACACACGGAAGCACTGCATTAGAACAAAATAAAACTAACCTCATCGAAATAAAAGAAAGAAGGTGAAACGATCTTATTGGTATTAAGATTAAACAAAAAATTTGAATAATAAAAACCCCAAAATAAATTTCAAGAAAATAGTACTTTAAGGTATAGAGTCTGTTTAGAGGTTACCATTCACATAAATAAATATAACAAAAATGTAGCGGTTCAGACAAAAAACTAATTAAATAATTGAACAATAAACACACACAATAATTAAATTTTGAAATTAAAAATATCGAAAGCAAGGAAAAATGCAATAAGTAAATTTGTATTAAAGCTTTACCTCCCCCTCTCCTTCCCTCTCCCTCACATTATTTTTTACAAAAATTGAAAGTGGACATCTGACTGTAGGATTATTTTTGATTTTAAACTATAGCTACATTCGCAGGCGTCGACCTACAAATAACAAAGATATGATACTTGTTTTATGGGTAAAAAACACCATTGGAATGGAATATTTTCAAAAGCCTTTCTTAGACGCGTTTACAGACCTACCCCAAACCATGTTAAAAATTCATAGCTGTAGGCTTCTTGGATCCAGATATTTCGTGATCAGTCAGTGGGTTTTGACTGTTATATATGTAGAAAATTTACACACAGGTACGCCCTAACTCATACAACATATATAAAATAAATAACATTACCAAAATCAAATGATTTAATCTCAGAGAGACATTGTAGGGTCCAGAAAAGCTAACATTAAACATTAAAGTATAGGGGTCGAAAGGCTGGGGAGGTGATCACTCGAAAAAAACCTGGTCACTCCACTAATCTCAGGGGTATGGTAAATCCGTGCTAAGAACTGACGTAGTGGGATGTACATATAATATGCGTTCTAGTGCTGTGAAGAACTACACTCTGCTCTAGGTGACTCTGAACTGGATTATTAGTCCAGATTAAATCCATCGGATCGAAGGTAGTAAATCCCGTCAGTAAAATCCCTAATATCAAAATATATTGTATCCGTGCTGAAGAGATGAATGGTACAGATTACGTGTCTTTAACGGGTAAATGTCTCTGAGATACTAGGCGCTCTCTCAGCTTAATTAGCCTTGCCTGGGGATCCGGTGCTCTGTCCAGGTTAACCAAATATTTCCCTAGCTTCTCGTGGGAGTTTTATGGGAAAAAAACATAAAAAATACAAAATCCAGTAACAATGAGGAACAAGTAGCTAAGGTTCGTACTGAGATCTAAGCAGAAGGCTCCAATGGTTGCAAACTAATAGCCGTAGAAGACATGCCCTTCTGGGCATTAGACTTCTACTGGCATACAAATTGAAGTGAGTTCCGAGGGGTCGCCACTTCCCATTACAATGGAAAAGAAAGATCTTCTACACAACTTCAATACCAACTTCGCATCACGGCTCGGCGATTCTACACAGTAATTGGACGAGTGAAGGTATGGAGGGAACAAAAGGACCATATCTATGCGCAAAAAGGCCCTTAAAGCTAAACTTGCGGCTTGAGGCGAGGTCCTGGGAACCCAGGAAGTAGAAACAAGTCTGAGTAATCCCGACAGTAGCTCCGGTGGCAACGTGTTAGGCCATCAGACGCTGGTTCAACTTCCAGATCAGTAGAAGCAAAAGAATATCTAAGCATGCATCCCAGAGCTAAAACTGAGAAGTCAAAGAAACACACAACTAACGTTAAGGTTGGTGGTATTCATATTTAATTTTACTTCTTACATAGGCTTAATTTCTAGTTCATGTTTCTTTAGTTTTTAGTCACTTGATAACGGGAATTGATTCTTATTCCCGAAACGTCGTGTTTTGATTTTTAACACACAAATGATGGCAAATGTCCGAAAAATGCATAATAATAAAATTGAACTTCCATCATTAACAAATAATTTCGTACAATATAATGCAATTTGCCCCATACGGCTAATTATTGGCAGCGACTCCAATTCACACCATTAGGTAGGTTGGAAAAACAGGGATACCAACCATAGAGGTGAGTCATTACTGTTTTGAATATGTCTAATAATTTATGTTTTAAATGTTGGTAACAGCGTCTACTTTTAGAAATAGAGGATGAGAGGAAGTCATCTACATTACTATATGTCAGAGAATGCGCTATCACTTGTTATAGGGTGGTATTTCTCAGAGGAACATTCTCTTTCAGACCATAACTATATCCAATTCCAGCTGGATACAGACGTATTTACAGAGTCCTTTAGGAACTCGCGAAGGACTCACTGGTCGCAGTATAAGGATGACCTTCACAATAGGCTTGAGTCATTATGTAAGGTAAGAAATTTTTCAGATCTAAGGTTGTCACAAATTGGAGACAGCATAATTGTCTCCTATAAAGACAATTGGCCCGTGAGCATCAAAATGGTGAGAACAGAGCAAAGTGATGGGAACAAAGATTTGGTGCTCTTAAGAAGGTATACTAGGGATCTTTTAATACAGCAAAACACAGCCGGAATTGAAGGGGATATCATTTAATTTTTACTGAGTACGGTAAGACCAAGCAAGTATCCTGGAGGGCATTCCCACAAGATATGGGCCGCTTTAAGAATGGAAAAAAAAACTCCAAAGAGGCGTGACAGGCTCCCTGTAGCCTAAAAAACCATGGCTAATTGATGGAAAGCTTCAACAAGTAGGTGCAGTCAAAAATCACCAAGAATGTCCTGAAATACTTGTTATCTGATTGCATGCAAACCGAGTAGGTTTTTACAAGACCTTTCACAGTTGTTTCCAATACACGGAATCGCTGGAAAGATAGCAAGCGGCCGCTACCCTCAGGACAGCTTGTTTGGTACATAGACGGATCATTCCATAATCAACAGTCTGTATTTGGAGGATACTGTCAAATCACTGGGGCAACTTTTGAAGCAAGCTTTGGTAAATACGTTTTCCAAGCTGAGATTTGCACAATCACAGCATGTGTACATCGAAGATTAAAAGAAGGCCTTAAAAGCAAGGACATTCTAATACTCTCAGGTAGCAAACCGGTAACCCTCACGTCCGTAGAAATCTCATGCAAACTGGTATGGGATTCTTTCCGTTTCCTGTGTGTCTTGTCAGCTGCGAACCAAGTACGTCTGGGATGGGTGCCTGGGTATTGCAGAATCGAGGAAAATGATAGGACGGACATGTTGGCCAAAAAATGAGCTACTTCTTACCTGGTGGGACCAGAGTTTGCTTGCGAGGTTAGTCGTTCTTTGGCAAGAAGTGCGGCGAGGAAATGGGCTAGGAAATAACACATAAAACTATGGAGACAATTTCTTGGCCAAAGACTGAGTTCGAGAGTAGACCCTGAACTGACCAAGGCACTTGTGCAGTTCAACAGGAGGTCCTTGATACAGGTCGTTGCCTTGGTCACCGGACATGGCCATATACGGAGATAACAAGGTGGAACTTCAAGTCTCACCTAACTGTAGCCTTTCCGGTCAGGAAACTGAAACTCCTAAACACATTCTTTGATTGCGGGGCCCAGGAGTCCCGGAGAAAGAGAATCTTTGGCCACCAGCAACCAAATGAAGTTTTCAATGAAAGACACACTACAAAAGATCTTAGTTCTCATCAGATGGGGCCCGAGGTATGGTGAACATAGGGAAGCACAATAAGCTCATATCTGACGTGCCGCGTGCCAGGTAGAGCTACAGAGAATTAAAAAGTATAGAAATTGTTATATGATGCATCAAAAAATCGATGTCCGTTTTAGCGTCCCCTGAGATTAAAAAAGTGGTTCTTCGAATGATGACGCGAGAACTGATTTTAATCAAACTTGGTATGTAGGGACATTTCGGGCATATCTCTAAATGATTAAAAAAAATATATTTCGACAATTATAATTCGGAGGTAACTGCAATAAGGAAAAAAACAAAATTATGATTTTCTCAAAAAACGATCATAACTTCTAAGGACCCAAACAAAATATTGGTCGTCATCTCTCCAAAAATCCCGATTCATGACTTATCGGTGAGAAAACAAAAATCAGCCATGGTGCTGCTATAAAAGACGTAATTTTTCAAAATTGGTTGTCTACTGATTTTGTTCAAATATTAGTGTAACATGAAGATCCCAAACCCGTGTGTAAAATAGCAAGTACACAAACATAACGGTAAAGAAATAGTTGGCAAAAAACATAAATGAACTTTGAACAAGGTCATTAAAAGCTTTATTTTAATCCAAAGTCGGGTTTGTAGCACAATAGAACTAAATGTAGGCCCTTTTTAAATATATAAATAATTGTTCTAAGACGGCGTCCATTTTAAAATTTCACTTCCATTTTTTTATTGATAATTGCAGAACTGTCATTTGTGGTGACGAATAGTTTTGCTGATGAGTTATTGCAATTTTGTTGCATCGTTTATTTAACAATAATTCTCTTGATCATTAGAGTAAAAAAAAATGTAATGATATCAGTGAATGAAGATTTTAAATATGAAAAAATATATAAGGCATTGTCGTACATAATAGGACCTACAGGTACAGCGTTAAGGCATTGTCGTTGATAATAGGACCTACAGGTAAAATGTTAAGGCATTGTCGTACATAATAGGACCTACAGGTAAAATGTTAAGGCATTGTTGTACATAATATGACCTACAGGTAAAATGTTAAGGCATTGTCGTACATAATAGGACCTACAGGTAAAACGTTATAACAAAAAAAGTTTATAATAGACGTCATTTGATAATTATCAACGGAATATGTTAACACATACACACTATACATACTATACAAATATACGAATTTTGAATACAGATTGAACCAAAAATGGTAACATACTCTCATTTAACTTTTTTTCTTTTTTTTTTCTGATAGACTAGAAAAACGAAATTCCAAATAGGCATTAGTTTTTTATGTTTTGCGTTACGATTATTGAATTAGTTTTGTACTTGTGTTCACTGTCAAGTGATTATCTCGTTGAAGGACATCGTAATAAAGAACCGATACTGCTTGCACAGGTTCGAGCCCGGTTGTTACATCCTTGTATTCACTACATTCATATATTTGTTAGTGTAATGGGTATTAAGACGTTTTTAAGGATAAAAAAATAGTGTTTTTGAATATAAATTTTAACGAACAGACTTGTTAGGGGAGTCAATATCTGTTCTCAAATACCAGAGACTGCATTACCTGTATTTAGAAACACACCTCGCTAATTAATTACGTTAATAGTAATACAGCGTACCGTTGTAAAATCATCTTATAGTAGACGCTTTCCTTCGCCCATTATTGTTTTAATATTTGTTTTGAGAGAGTGAAAGAAAGAGGAAAGAAAATTAACTGTGGATATGATCAATTTAACTGTTAAGTCTTAAAACAAAGCTTTCTTAAATTAAAAGACAAGTCGGACAACTGTTTTACGTCTTCAAGTGAAAGGACTGACGCCTTGACATTTGAAATAATCAAGCGCTGAGATAATCGACTAAACCATTATTTAGCCCAGTTTACATTGCTGACACACAGTAAATAGAATTACGTGTCTTATGTCGTAAACAAAACTGTGTAGTCATAATACTTTATAATACGACTTCTTGTATTTCATTATAATAAGAAGACCCTAAGGGGTTTACTTTCCTGATGTCCTACCTGGATCTACAACGTTTTCATGTAGTCTTCAGTTAGATCACTCTTTCCAATCAGGTCTCTCTTGACAAACTTTACTTCTCCTCCAACCTTGAGGCTAATAGAGTATTTCATTATAATAAGAAGACTCTAAGGGGTTTACTTTCCTGAGGTCCTACCTGGATCTACAAAGTTTTCATGTAGTCTTCAGTTAGATCACTCTTTCCAATCAGGTCTCTCTTGACAAACTTTACTTCTCCTCCAACCTTGAGGTTGAGGCTAATAGAGTATTTCTAGGGCTAGGGTGCCTTTATTTTGATGACATTTATTATTTTTTATAAGACGGTGATGACTGAAAGGGTTTTCGCCTTTAAACAACAAGGGGAAAATTCATTAAAACGCGCTAGGTGCAACTTTACCTTAAAATTCACTTTCTATATTGCACAATACATAGTCGTAATATTTTTAAGGGTAAGCACTACCACAGGGATTAAAATGCAGAATAATGGTCCATGTATCAATGGCCTAGATATAGTATGCAATTTCTTTAATTTAAGATTTATGAACTTAATTTTGGAATCCTTACTTTTAATAACACATGTTTGCAACAACGATTTATTTTAGTGGAAATCAAAAGATCATTACAACATTTGTGTTATCAATTACTATGTGAAAGTAATGTTCCTTGCCTATTCATATATACTGCTATGTTTTTGATGTTAACATTTATGTTAGCAATCTTGGATGTGAGTCAATTTTTATAAATGGAACATGGTTGTGTACCCAGCGAGCTGGGAGTCCCTCAACCGTTTAACAAGTGTTTTCTTATGGTGCATAAAGCATTTTCCCCTTAAAAAAACAAACAAAATAACACAGTTGTGTGATGCTTGGTTAAACATTGTTTTTCAACGTTGAGTTCAGTGGACAATCGAATATTTGTTTTTTTAATTCACTTGCTTATATGTAGTTATTCACGAACAACTATTATATTTTACTTTTTTAAATACAGTCTCATTTAATGTTTTTAACTAGTTGTGACACATGGCAATAATTATGATACAATAGTTAAACTTGATTTTATTACCAAAATCTTCATAACTATTTTGAAATTATTAAATTTTATATGAAATAATATGATATTTTTAATGTTGTAAACTTGAATGGCTTAAATAAATAGGATATAATGGAAAACAGATTCCACCATTGAGAAGAAAAACGACGTCTTATGTCGATATGGACGTGGTACAAATATTTTAAAACATTAAGTGTACTTTTGATTTGTTTAAACGTTGTCACAGCATTGAACTCAGGGCTGGAAGACAATGTTTAATACATTTTTTCATCACCATGTTATCATTTTAAAAGAAATTAATCAAATCTAAGATGTCGGTCAAAAAGTGTAAACATTATAAAATTAAACATGATATTAAGAATAAATTATAAATACGAAAGTTGTGGTGAAAAGATGGGGGGCACTATTTTAAATATCACTAACTAATATTTTTACAATATAAAATTTGTATTTTTACAGTTGATGGTTTATCAATAAATTCCCGCCTATTATAATATAAATTTGGTAATTGGAAAACATTTCAACTTTCGAGATTTGACTGATCTTCACATTTCATGGTTTCAGGAAGGAAAAAAAAAAGTAATTTTGGACATACCGTCTGTCTGTCATCTACGTTATTGTTGTTGTTGTAGTTGTACGTAAGCACTATGTCGGGCAAAAAAATTAAGAAAGGAACATGAAATTTGGTGGCCATTTTAACCAGTTTTTTGTTCATTTCTTGTTTGTTATTCAACTAGTTAACATAGGAAATTAGTTAACAATTTGCAGATTTCAATTCTGCATGTAATGATTAGAAGTTCGATCTCACACTTGGGTGTACCGACACCCGATACTATGAAATGTTCACGGATCCTGATGATAGTATTAATTTGACTCTATTTTTTCACCAATATGTCGTAGTTTTGGTCTGATTATGCTCCGATTTGTTATATGCTAGTATTGCGAATCGTATCTTATTTATACTAATGAGTGTTCTTTAAAAATAAAATGCCAGGTTCTTAGGATATTTGGTATACTCCCTCTATGTGATTAGAGAACAGATTTCTACAGAGAAAGAAGAGAAATAAATAATTATTAAATATTACAAAAATATCCACAAAGAAAAATCGTTAATATTTTACTGAAACAAAGTTTTTCAAAACTTGTTATCTCTTCAGAAAGGTCTAATCATTTAATCTTTTACAAAAAAAAAATCATTTAAGTAGATCATCAGATCTGTTCATTTCTCAAAAACTTTTTCTTTTTTTTTTTTTAAATCAGGTGATTTGGACTAATGATATTGAATACGCTTTAAATAATGTAAATGACTTTTATTTCATAATTAAAATATTGGAAATAGAGAAAAGGGTTGAGTATTTTTTTATTGATTTTTAAATCGTTTTTTTATAAGTTAAGATTTTTTTTTGATGTGCAAATCTCTATGTTTTGTATGTATCTGGCTGTATGTAAGCAAATGCTTAAATAATTGTGTGTGTGAATTTTATTTCATTTGTTAGCATCTCTGGGGTTTTTGATCCTTCTTCTTCTGATTACCATCAATAAGACAATGAAAATAAAAAGATGTTTAATCCTAATAAGGTTTTTTCATGATGAATACCATATATTTCAAAGTTACAATATAAAGATGTTGCACTACCTAGAGTAAGTTAAAATATGTTTATTTTTATAGGTAAGTGATTATTATTTTATAAAATGTAGTATTATTTAACAGTTTTTTTTTATATGTAGGCTACGTGTATTATACACGTTGAACATTAAAAATATTTAACTAATCTACTCTAATCGAAAGACAAGTGCTTTAACCAGAAAAATTGGTCCAATAATTTTAAAATGACAACTGAAATCATATCTCAAAAATCATTTTTCAATTACTTTTTCCTTCTAGGTCATATAACTCCCTAAAATTATGTGATATAAAAATAAGAGACTTAAAAATAAAAAAAATTCAACTTAGCTAAAATAAATCTGCAATAGCTCTAGTTATCGGATTTTTAGTTCTATTTCAATTAAATTTAACTACTGAGCTACGTTTTACAATTTCTTGAATATGATTTGAAAAAAGTTTGGAAATTTTTTAAAATATCGCCCATTTTAAACGGATTTTTGGTAGTGTTTTTTTACTAAATCCTAAATCAATCTCTTTAATATCTCATTTTGTGCAGTTTGCAATGTATATACATTAATAAAATGGTCGAAGTCGACAAACGACCAGGAAAACAAAAAGTACTAACAACACTCGTCTTTTAATACCAGCTTATTGTTAATAATTCCTGAGTAATTCACGCCACAAATGCACAAAATAAATAGTCAAAAAGTAAATAAATACACAGATTGTATTTTTTTATTTTAGAAATAGTCAACTTCAAAGTTTAACTAGCTTCCTCTGCAATTTTTATAACGAAAAAGAAACAGATTATTCCATCTGGAAGGTAATTACGTATTTAAAGGGGCCATAATTTAAGTACCTCCAATCCTTAAGGATGATGGAACATGGGCAAGGAATATCTTAGGAAAAGCAAAACTATTTTCGAAACACTTGACTATCACTTTCCAGACAAACAGCAGATGAATATTTACCCCAAATAAATAACAGAGATGTGATACAGTTGAAGCCAGTTATTCCCTAAGAGATGGCAAGTGAGATTTCTAAAAACCTAAGCTCACATAAAAACTCCAGGCTATGACTTGATAACGGGTACAAACTGTGAAAGAGCTCCGAGGGAAAATAATTATGAAACTTGCTCATTTAATTCATGCAGCGTTTCGTTTGCGTTATGTACCAAAACCTTTAGAAGCACCAAACGAAAAAACATCATGGCGGCTGATATTGTTATTACGGATTATTTCTAAGTATTTGAGAAGTTATTTTTAAAACGTTTCAAGCAAATTATTGAAGAGAAGAATTTGATTCCAAGCCATCAATTTGGATTTAAATAAACATATCGATCAAGTATCACCAGTGTCTTCGAACAGATACTTGAAGAGAAACGAATCTGCTTTGTAGTATTCTTGGATGTTGGTCAGGTCTTTGATAGTGTGTGGCATCGTGGTCTGGAGTACAAAATAAAAAAATATTTGCCAAAACATGTTAGCCAGTTACTAAAGTCTTATATTTAAAACAACATTTTCAAATAAAAGACGAAGACAGTGCTCTGATTAAATGAAAACCTTTCCAGCAGTTCTACAGGGCAACGTATTTGGACCGTATCTATACTTGCTTTATACGCGTGACATCTCAGCTGTGTAGAGGCCACCATTGCTACATTTGAAGATGGTATCGTTTCAAAAGGAAAGGAAGAAACAACTGGAAAATTACAAATTGCTGTTGATTGAAACAATAATTGGACTAACAAATGACGAATAAAATTAAATGAGACTAAATCTGTTCATGTTAATTTTACCAATAGAAGAATTAATGTCCTTCCTGTGGTTATTAATCAACAAGAGATCCCACAAAAAAATACTTGGACATGAGACAGGATGTAAAACTGCGCTGGAAAATGCATATCAAAAGAAAAGTAATGAACTCATTAAAAAATTAAGAAAAATGTATTAGTTTCTTGGGTAACATTTGGAGTTGTCTGTACACAATAAGTTATTACTTTAATAACAGATTATAAATTAGATCATGATATATGGTGTGCTGCTTTGTGGTTGAGACAAGTAATATTAAAATCATTTAGATTTTCCAAAACAAAATAATAAGGTGCGTTGTTAATGGTCCTTGGTAAGTTATGCACGTAATGATGATATTCCACTAAGATTAAAGATTGCTACAGTTTTGCTGATGAAGTTCTGAAGTATGAGCACAGACTACAAAGGCACAAGAACATCGACATGATGCAACCTCTCGACAACAGCTTGAATTTTATTGGTCTGAGTGTAATGTGTATCTGATGGTTATCAAAAGATCTACGTGAGTGTTCTTTGTAGGAGTGCGTCATAGGACGTTCAGCCACCAGTGTTACATCATTAATATATTGATCCATAGACTTGTCTTATTTCAATTAATATGTTTCTTGAGTATATTATATGTACATTAATTTAAAAAAACAAAAACAAATAGTAACACCAATACAAATACAGCAATAAAGTAAATATTAACTTACCTTCTCGTGCCTTATTCTAATTTTTTCAGTTAGTAAAAGCATAGCAACAAGAGAAAGATACTAGCTGGTTATAAAATCTACCGGCCTGGGGTGGTACAATTTGAAATTTTATGACTTACTTTAGCTGAAGTCATTTCTATTTAAATTTGGTGCAATTCTATTTACCTCAAAGAAGTTCTTGATGAAACCTATCTAACCTAATTATATTATATTTATCTATCAGGTTCTTAAATTGAGTTTAAGACAAATTCTTATGATGTTTATTCAAAGAGTTTGCAAACACAATTAGAATAGTGAATTGGTAACACCCCTATTATTCCTATTTAGATCAAGGCGCCACGACAACGCCTGATTTGAAGTGTTTGTTCAGCGTAGTGACGACCCTTTGACTCAAGATTCGTGTTTCGTATCTTTTTCACTCGGTTCGGTTAGGTTAGGTTAGATTTAATTTCTTCATTACACTCACAGACATAAAATGTCTACTTAAAGTACAAAAATTATCATGATAATAAACAGTAATTTTGTTTATTAACATGCTATTCTTTTTTGTTATTTAAAGACTCGGATTGAAACAGGTATTATGTCTTAACGTTATGATGGTTTCATTCACATCGATGACGTCACTGCAGTCCTACTGTGTGTCTTTCTTAATTAACCATAAAATGGGAAACTTGTTCTTAGACAAACGGCAGCGAGTCTAGGAACATTTGTAGCTGTTGAGATATTGTCCTATTTGTTGTCAACTGCTTGGAACTGGAACGCGCTACCACATGACAAAGTGACACGCCATATTCTAAAAAGGAATTTTAGACATTTCTCTGCAGTGTTGTATTATTTTCTTTTATTTATTACATTATATTACCGTAACGGATTGTTCCATTCTAAAAGGTAAATGAAAACATTGGAAAAGAAATGAATTCTTATTTGTCTCTTGTGGTGTTCCTAAAGGTAGATGAAATATTTGTTTTAGGCAATAAATTGTCATTTCTCTCTATTTATTAAATAACGTTTCTTATAACACTTTTTAATAATTTACAAGAAACACAAAACATACTGTATATATTATATAAACGTTGCTAAACACTGCTTGTCAGCTCAAAACCTACCACATATTTGCATAACATACCAGCTAGCATTGTGTAAGGTATGAAAAAAAAACTGTTTAATTGTTTTTTAAATAACAACAACAAAATTGTGACAAACTTATAATACGCTTTCCCACACACACACATACAAAATAATAAGCATAAGCAAACAAAATATATCATAACGATTTTCCAGAAAATTCCGTAACAGAATTTATAAACCATAAATTAAAGCAAAATATGTCAAAAACTATTCGATAAAACTTCTGTAGAATTATGGATTATGGAAGTGATAACCTACAATAATATAACAAACAGCTAATAAAAGAAAACATTGTTCAGGAATAATTAGACAAATAACAAAATCAATTAGTTTAAAGCCAGTTTCCTTTGAGAATATTAGAAAGCCTTTATAAACAATTGAATTTTATAATATATTTTTTAACAAACTTATTGTATATACAATAGTCAGTGTTTCAATAATACATGGTTTTACAAATTTATTTCCACTACGTTTTTACATAATAATGTTTATTATTTTACATATTTTGAACGAAATGTTTGGAATGGTATTAAATCTGATAAAGAATTTATCACAAAGTTTTAACACAATCATAATATAAAAATACATTAGATATACTGAATTGTATGTATATTTACTTATTTTGTACAATTTTATTTTCTTGTCATGCAAATAAGTTGAATACAGAAGTAGTTAGTACATGTAGTTGTACATGAGTAGATAATATTCATTAATACCAAAACCATATGTACAATATTTCCCTATGTATGTAGTTATATTCACAATAACAATATTACTTTTGGAGGTCTAATTACCAAAACACTTGGTGAATTATATTTCTCTTGATACATAATTTATTCTAACTAACCCATAAAATAAGTCCTATTATTGGAACGTGTTTGACAGATGGGGAACATATCGATCAGGTAGGGAGTAATTGGAGGTTGACAGGAGTTTGCTCATCAACTCAGGCGCCAAGTAGTGTCAGGATGCGAGATTCTGCGCCGCACTAATGGGCTAAGAGGGGAAGAGTCACAGTTTCATTATTAGAAGAAATCAGGGTAATGAAGACAATTGGGAGTTTAACACGGATTATCTTCACGTTTTAATTATTAAGTATGATTTATTTGTGCAAGATGGATGTTAAAAGGCAATTTTTTTTGTATCACAAAAGTTTAAACTTATCATAAATTACAAATTGAGTATAGATTTATAAAATATAGTTACAGTAATATACCGAATAATGATTATAAGTGTATTTATTCTCTACTTCAAATAATTAAACGAAATATTTATTGCAATAATAGATAAATTCAAATCGGTTATTATAATTTTAACACGTCAAAACGGACAAGTTAGCTCTTTATTATTAACAAAGTTAATCACCTAGTTTTCTGATTTTAGTGCGTTTGGTTTGTTTCTCGTATCTATTAGCATCACATACTAGTAATGCCGAAGCCGACCATTTCACAATCTAAACATAATTAAATTAAGGAAACCAGAATCGATTTTATTTAAACGACCGGAACTTGTTACCCGAAACTTATAGGGCGTCCGTTACTCTTTCATAACAGTTATTCCGGATTGTGTATTTCTTAATTTTTACTGGTGAGAAGCCACGTCACTATTCAAGAAATACACTTCTGATTTGTAAATTAAGTTATTTCATTTAGGTTAAAATATCTTGATAGGTTTATGATGAACAATAAAACATGGACAGTGAAAATTCTAATACTGTACTTAAAACGTCTCTACACTTTAAAAAAAGTTATGTATGTTGTACGATACAGGATACTGCCAGATTCAGAGAGTCAGTCCACCGAACAAAAAGGTGAATATAGAGACATTGTAGCTCTACTGGGAAGAGACTGTTCAGTATATATAGAGAGAGACATTGTAGTTCTACTGGGAAGAGACTGTTCAGTATATATATAGAGAGACGTTGTAGCTCTACTGGGAAGAGACTGTTCAGTATATATAGAGAGAGACATTGTAGTTCTACTGGGAAGAGACTGTTCAGTATATATAGAGAGAGACATTGTAGTTCTACTGGGAAGAGACTGTTCAGTATATATAGAGAGAGACATTGTAGTTCTACTGGGAAGAGACTGTTCAGTATATATAGAGAGAAACATTATCGCTGTACTGGGAAGAGGCTGTTCAGTATATATAGAGAGAGACATTGTAGTTCTACTGGGAAGAGACTGTTCAGTATATATAGAGAGAGACATTATCGCTGTACTGGGAAGAGGCTGTTCAGTATATATAGAGAGAGACATTGTAGTTCTACTGGGAAGAGACTGTTCAGTATATATAGAGAGAAACATTGTAGCTGTACTGGGAAGAGGCTGTTCAGTATATATATAGAGAGACATTGTAGTTCTACTGGGAAGAGACTGTTCAGTATATATAGAGAGAGAAACATTGTAGCTGTACTGGGAAGAGGCTGTTCAGTATATATAGAGAGAAACATTGTAGCTGTACTGGGAAGAGGCTGTTCAGTATATATAGAGAGAGACATTGTAGCTCTACTGGGAAGAGACTGTTCAGTATATATAGAGAGAAACATTGTAGCTGTACTGGGAAGACTGTTCAGTATATATAGAGAGAAACATTGTAGCTGTACTGGGAAGAGACTGTTCAGTATATATAGAGAGAGACATTGTAGCTCTACTGGGAAGAGACTGTTCAGTATATATAAAGAGAGACATTATCGCTCTACTGGGAAGAGACTGTTCAGTATAATTATATATAGAGAGAGAGACATTATCGCTGTACTGGGAAGAGACTGTTCAGTATATATAAAGAGAGACATTATCGCTCTACTGGGAAGAGACTGTTCAGTATAATTATATAGAGAGAGAC